>CM076572.1:1107950662-1108449428 GCA_034641835.2 Pinus albicaulis | reverse complement strand
TGAATCACCCCATGGTTACATTGGGAACCAGATGCATAATCAAAAGTGACTTAAGAAAATTAAAGGCCAAGTTTAATATATATATATATAGGGCTCACTTTTATCCCATCACCTAACATGCCGCACTCATCTCATGCCTAATTTTTCTCAACTAGTATCATACATAATCATAATCATCACCATTGCATTACAAATAACTACATCACATTTACCATCTTTGTTGCAAGGGATCCTAGCTACGCTAGTGTTCACTAAATTTCTGTTCTGGGATACTAGTTGAAATTTGAACCACGCACAAGTAACAACACAGAAAACCAGGAACAGGAAAAGGGATGGAACCAAGAAAGGCTTCCTTTCTTTATAGAGGGTGGTAATTCCTCTCTTCTTTATAGAGGTTGATGAGAAGAATTTCACAATGGAGATTTGGCTTACTCAAGCCAACCTGAGGAGACCATACTTTGAACTAGGCAAATAAAACTCTAAAATCACAGAGGTGATGTGCCTACTAACCATGTGGGAAAAATTCATTGTCTCACGAATCTATGCCATCTAACTCCAAGGAAAAGGAGTCCACCTAGGATTCACACCACTAAGAACCCAAATAGGCTGGAATAAACAAGAAATTATCTGAGTGGTACTGAATCTGGAGAGGCCATCCAAATTCTCTTGTATAGAGAGAATCGACTCTTGAACAGATAAATCTAGGCCTCTCTAATCATACCGATGAGAGAAAGTCTCAAAAGAACCTCTTGAGTCCCAAAACAAACAACAGAGCCTCCCTCAAAAAAGTGATCGTTAAAGTTGATCTCATGGAGATGGCATAGTCGTGATCCTGTCAAACCTAGGATGCAGTGAATCGTCTTAATCGATAGCTGTTAGGAGAAAAACCCACAATTAGTCAAGCGTGATATGAAGACCATGAACCCAATGACATCGTATGTAATCAAGATGGACAATGGGATTGTTGAAAAGTGTAGCAAGAGAAGGTCTTCTATGGTGTGTGCCTTAGCCAAAAAGACCATGATTCGTCTTCCTTTGCCCATGGACGAGTTCGTGGAGATGGTGAATTCATGTGTAGTGTTGGAGGATCAGTTACATGGACCTTCTTCAATTTGACTACAAGTTTGAGAGGCAGTTATAAATTTAGAAGAGGATGAGTTGGAAGCTTCAATACTGTATTGAGGCAAGGATGAGTTGGAGAACCAGTTAGACTCTGTTAACTATTCAATCAAAACACATGTTCTAAGTTTGTAACTTGCCAAATTTAGCATGGATCGAATCATTAAAGGAGGACAAAGGCACAAAGTTTCATAGTTGTTTTGTGCACAAAGGACTGCGACAAGACACAGCTCATGAGATTGTGAGAGAGAGCAAAAAATTGTGTGAGAGATCTTTGTTGTGAGTGCGTATCTTGGAAGAGCCAATACGCAGCATTGAAGAGAGCTTTTCTCATGGAAGAATTTCACTAGGAAATAGGGCAATTCTGTAGTAGGAAATAGGAGTCAAGCCCTAAATAAGAGGGAGTCCTCTACACTAGGAACTAGGAAACTTGTGCACAAGGAAATAGGGACTATCTGAGTGCAAGAAAGTAGGAGCAAGGGTCTATGTGTTTGCAAGGTCATTCCAACTGGTAAAACATGAGGACAAGATTGATTTCAGGGTGATAGTTTGAAGAGAAGAGAAGATCAATTCCTTGGATAGTAATATGTCGGTCCTAGGGCTAAGGTCAAATAACAATTTAGAAGGAGACTCAAATTTACGTGCATGGAAGAAGAAAATCACAATAGTCTTGGAATATAATGGGGTAGCAGAGTATGTCAAGTAGGCAATAGTGCCACCTCAAGATCCCCAATGGTTGGCCCAACATACTAAGAATGACACTAAGGCAAGAAGGATCATTTTAGAGGGGGTCGGAGATCATATTATTCCTCATCTCAATGAGAATAATACAGTGTATGAGATGTTTAAATTTAAATCCATCTTCAATTTGTTTCAGGCTTCCAGTGATGTCACAAAGCTCGCTCTCAAAGAGAAGCTAATAAGTAAGCATATGAGCAAAGATGAGCCCATCATTACATATCTTTCAAAGTTCACTCAGGTTCAAGATGAGCTAGGTGGTGTGGGCATCCTTCCACATGACCATGAACAAGAAGTATTTTAGCTACCTGGAGGAGAAGGACATGCAATTTCAGATTGAGCTAGGAGATGGAGGTTCCTTCTGACAAAGTTTGAAGCTGGATGCATTCTCCCATCATATGTCTAGAAGCACCATTATCAATAACCCATACATTCTCATTCTTGAAAGTCCCAAACAAAGCGGAAAATAAACTTCCATCCATTACTTCTAGCTTGGAAATGATCTTCAAAATGAAACCCTTGTTTATAACACTTGCCATAATGCCAACTAGGATGTGATCTTCGGTCTCTTTCTTGCACCTTAGCTTTGATACTATGTTGGAAAAATGTTTGAACGCGTTCGGGTCACTTTCGACCTAGCCCAACCCTAATGAATGACTTTTGTGCCTTCAAACATTGTTCCACATGTCTTGAACACAAAAGCGCTGCACGAACCCGACTCAACCTGAACGTTCCCACCTTGAACACTGTTCTGCACGAGTCCTGCGGAAGGATCCCGTGCGGTCACAACTTAGAAAGTTTGATACGGGTGCCCTCAAATGAAATGACCCGACCCAAATGCGTTTGGGAAGGCACCCTCAACCGAAACGGCCCGACCCGAACGCGTTTGGGTGGGCACCCTCAACCAAAAAGACCCGACCTAAATGGATTTTTGCAAACGCCCTCAAACGAAACGACACGGCAAGCCCGACCGAACAAAGGCACAAGGGAGAAAATGGAAAATGGGTCACACGAACGTGCACAAGGAACCTGTGCATTCACAACTTAGAAAATTTGATACGGTCACCCTCAAACAAAATGACCCAACCCGAACGCATTTGGGCGAGCGCCCTCACATGGAAGGACACAACGCGCACGACCGAATGAAGGCAGAAGGGAGCAACTAGCAAATAGGGCGCAAAAACATTCACAAGGCACCTATGTGGTCACAACTTAGAAATTTTGATACGTGCGCCCTCAACCGAAATGACCCGAACCAAACACATTTAGGCGGGCACCCTCAACTGAAACGACCCGACCCGAACGCGTTTGGGTAGGTGCCCTCAACCGAAACGACCTGACCCAAATGAGTTTGGGTGGGCACCCTCAAACGAAATGACATGGCATGCCTAACCGAATGAAGGGATAAAATGATGAACGGGCTTCACGAACGTGCACAAGGAACCTGTGCATCACAACTTAGGAAATTTGATATGGCCGCCCTCAAACGAAATGACCAGACCTGAACGCATTTGGGCGGGCACCCTCACACGGCGCGACATGGCGTGCAAAACCAAACGAAGGCATAAGGGAGAAAATGGCAAACGGGCCACACGAATGTGCAAAAGGCACCCGTGCAGTCACAACTTAGCAAATTTTATATGACCGCCCTCAAACGAAACAATCCGATTCGACCCGAACGGATTTGGGTAGGCGCCCTCACACGACGTGCCCGACCAAATGAAGGCACAAGGGATCAACTAGCAAACGGGCCACACGAACGTGTACAGGGCACCCATGTGGTCACAAATTAGAAAATTTGATATGGGCACCCTCAACCGAAACGACCCAGCCCAAACGCGTTTGGGCAGGTGCCCTCAACCGAAATGATTCGACCCGACCCGACCCAACCCGACTCGAACAAGGGAGCAAATGGAAAGTGGGCCGCACGAACGTGCACAAGGCACATGTGTGGTCACAACTTAGAAAAATTGATACAGCCGCCTTCAAATGAAATGACTTGACTCGAACGCATTTGTGTGGGCGCCCTGACACGGAGTGACACGGTGCACATGACCAAACAAAGGCACAAGGGAGAAAATGGCAAAGGTGTTGCACGAATGTGCAAAAGGCACCCATGCGGTCACAACTTAGCAAATTTTATATGCCCTCCCTCAAACGAAACTACCCGACCCGACCCAAACGCGTTTGGGCGGGCGCCCTCACACGGCGTGCCCGACCAAATGAAGACACAAGGGAGCAAACGAAAAATGGGCCACACAAACATGCACAAGGCACCCATGTGGTCACAACTTAGGAAATTTGATACAGTCGCCCTCAAATGAAACAACTCGACCCAAATGCATTTGGGTGGGCACCCTCAAACGAAATTACCCGAACAGACCCAAACGCATTTGGGTGAGCACCCTCAAATGAAACGACCTGACCCAACCAAAATGCCTTTGGGCGGGTGCCCTCAAACGAAACAACCTGACCTGACCCGAACGCGTTTGGGTGGGTACCCTCAAATGAAATGACACAACCCGACCTGAACACGTTTGGGCGGGTGTCCTCAAATGAAACGACCCGACCTGATCCGAATGCGTGTTGGTGGGCACCCAGACATAGCGTGCCTGACCGAATGAAGGCACAAGGGAGAAAATGGCAAATGGACTGCACGAACGTGAAAAACGCACCCATGCAGTCACAACTTAGCAAATTTGATACGACCTTTCTCAAACGAAATTAAATAATAATAATCATAATAATAATAATAATAATAATAATAATAATAATAATAATAATTGAAGATATTTAAAAAAAAAAACTAAACCAAATATTTTACTTTTTAACTTCCACAATATTCGTCAACACTAAGAGATCAGCCTACAACATTTCATGTCAACCCTTAATGTATCCCACCATATAATGATGAACTATGAGATCAAATAACCCCTATCTATGGTAAAACAAAATTTCAAGATAAAACAAAAAGTTGTTCAGTGATGCATTAATTTAAATTCATTCTAGGTATTAAAACCTACATTCCCTATAGGCTTTTGAAATGCATAGTCACAATGTCTATAATTGTTTTTTTTTTTACTTAAGTACATCATTGAATGTCATGTGTTTTCTGATATGTAGCAAATTAAATGCTACCCCAAACAAAAGGTACAAATCAAATTATTTAGCTTGAGAGTTGTAATATAAAATTTATCATAGGCCTTTAAATGTCGATATTTTGACGGTTTTTCCCTCAATGTCGCAAGACCGATGGTTTCCTTAAACGTCGCAAGACCGATGGCGGCCTCCTAAACGTTGCAATACCGACGGTTTGTCCTGTAACGTCGGTATTCCAATGGTTTGTCATGTAACATCAGTATTTCGATGATTGTCCTAAACATTGTTGTTCTGACGATACTCCAGAAACATTGCTAGAGTGACGGTTGTTGGCGGAATTTGAAAATTTGATAAAAATTGGGGAAATTTCCGACAATACGTCAAAAGTGTTGAAACTAAATTGTTGTAATTTTGACCAAATGTACTAGTGTGCCTTGCAAAATGGCCATAGCCGTGACAATGCCTACATTTAAATGGAAGCTTCTCATAATCCAGCTCCTGGATATGGGTCCAGTCAGCAGCTATTAGTTTGATAGCTTTAGGTAGTCCAACTTCCAAATCCACCTCGACACATATACGTGCACATGAGTATTAATATTTTCTCACTGCTTGATCAATATACTTTCTGAGGGTATTTCCAATGGTTTGGAGAGACTTCTGGTTCCAGCAATGTAGTGGGAGATGTGGGAGGCTTACCCACAATAGAACAGTTGAATGCACATATTGAGCATGATCTAAGTTAGGGGTCCATTTATGTAAGTATAGTCCCTTAGGACCCATAAAATATGGGCCATTTCTAAAGATGAGGCTCCTGTCTTCCACATTCTCAAAAACAAAAACAAAGTATCATTTTCCTATGAAGTGGCTTTTGATGCCTTCTGAGACTAAAGGAATCCAGTTCCTCTGGACCTAGTCTTCCATAGCTTTGGGAGAGTGCCAGAGGCTAGTAAAATATCCAATGAGCTCTCTTTTAGCCAGGGTCAATGTAGATCGACAAGTTTATTCAATTTGAAGGGCCACTAAAGGGATGTTATCCAGCTTCTTCACAAAAAATTGCTTAGATCCAGTCAGAGGGCGCTTGTTGCTGGCTGCTATCAGTTTCTTGAATGCAAGGAATTCTAGAGGAGGAGGAAGGGGAGCCTCGGGTACCCCTCCTGATGCCATGGTGGCTAGGAGGTCACAGGTAGGTTAGCTCACTCTCGACCTATCAGAGTGCGTGCTAGCTGGTACAATAAAATCATCTAGTCGTACATTTTAACCCTAGACTAAATTAGTCATTTAAATTAATAATTTTTTGTTTGGTCACTTAAAATTGATCAAATTTAATAGTAACTCACTTGAAATAATTATGGTGACTAAATTTTTTAGTCACCTAATCACTAGTTTCATCATTTTCTACTAGTGAATCCTCTCAGAGAAATGTATGCCAGATGATTGGAAAGTGGCTCCTCGAGAAGAAAGAATTCTCCAGGGCCTCCACCTAGCACCTAGCATGGTCTCTCCCAGTTCTTTGAAAGATATCCATGACAAAGGGGACACCATCAGGATCTTCAAACCTCCTCTAGAAGGATTCATCGAACTCAGCTTTGATGGAGCCTCGAAAGGAAATCTAGGGCAAGCAGGGGTTGCAGGGATTATGGGAGATCATCATGGCACAACAAGATTCATATATGATGACTCTTATGGATTTTCCAGCAACAATGAAGCATAATTCATAGGAGTGCACCAAGGTCTCCTCTTGGCCATTAGGCTAGGATACATAAAGCTAGTAATGGAAGGAGACTCTCAGTTGGATACGAACACTCTAAAAAAACTTAATCAAGGAACGAAGTGGGGTAAACAAAGCCAAAGATGGCATAATTCTTCACATGTGTAGGGATTGGAGGATACAAACAAGAAATTTTATTATATAATTATCACCCATGTAAGGAGGGAAGGAAACAAAGCAGCTGACCTCCTGAAAAATTGTGGTTGCGCTCACCTAAATGAACCTATTGAATTAAACATGCCTCCTAATCTCAGGGAAGAATGATGGATCAAGCTGTAGAGAATCAAAGAGTAGGACAAGTCGAAGGGCAGAGCTCACCCACAGTTCTTGGACTCAGTTCCCCGATCAGGGTGTAACGAAGAAGATCGGCCCTCCCATCAGTGTTAAGGGTAGTGTCCCTAGGTTTGAATCCAACCACCTTCCACATGAGTGGCAAGGGCAGCAGGCTGTACTGTTTCATGTAGCACGAGGTGAGGTAGCAGGATAGAGGCCTGCGCATGGAGCTTAAAAAAGGTTGGAGGAAGGCGTGGGGGTTTTGTTATGATGAAATAATTTGGTGCAGGAGTGACAGTGAGATAACAAACCTCCATTGTACTTCCACCACGATGAAACTAAGGTATGTTCTTGGTTTCCTCTCCCTCGTTCATGCCATGTTTATGTTTTATGATTTGGGTCAGTCTCTATGGGAGCATAAGGTGATTAAGCTAGACTGGTATAGTCTTCTGTTGGGTAGGGGAAAGTGGAACCATTACGACTCCAGTAGGGGGAAGGTTGGGGTTCTTTTGGGTCTCTGCCTCTATGTTAGAGTAGTAATTGGGCATGGCCTCAACTTGCACCTGACTGTGAGTCTGTCAGGTAAGGGATGCCAACGAGATGGAATGGTGAGGGGTCAGGCAATCCTGCCAGGGTATAGAGTTAAGGAGCAGTCATGGGTTGTGTTTAGTTCAAAGGCTTTGCTAGTTTATACCACCTTGAGCTAGTTGGGCTCAATGCGCATGAGGAATGGGGGAGGGAATTCCACCCAAGCCCGAGCAATGGGCAGCGACGCCTCCTTTATCAATTTCGAGGGTGGGAGGTATGACGAGAGAGAGGACACCAGAAGGGAGGTCAAGAGATTGAAGGAAGGCATGGGCTCTTTGGGTTATGGGGATAATTTATGGGGTGTGTACAACCATCAGGGACAGGGTGTGGCAAAAATTAAGTAGGGTATGAGGGCGATGTGTCCACAGAGGACGGGCAAGGGAGAAGTCCTAGGAAGAGGCCCTCGGGTTACCTTTCTTCTGATAACTAGGATGCATGGACCTTTGATCATTTTCATTATATGGAATTATGCCTTTGTTTGATTGTGTGGATAGGTAACCTACCCAGACCTAGTCAAAGGTTGTGGGATGGCATTCTCCAAGAGTCCTGCAGCTTGCGACCATTCCAAGAGCCCTGTAGCTTGAGCCCGTGGCTGGAAAGATAAAGGGAAGGCAATAGAAGCCCAACCCAGCTCACCCCTGAGCAAGCCGAGAGGAAGGAGGCCTGCAATCGATGTGATCCAAGAGGTAGCAAAAGCACACCACGAGAACACATCAGAGGAAATTCAAAAGCTCATTGAGAAATGGGAAGCTGACATAAATAGACATGCAAATACAAAGATGGATACTAAGGAATGGAGACGTTTAATACCAGATTTGGGACAAACAAGGGGCAGACTAACATAATTCAAGAAGACACTATATCTTTATTGGTCTATGAAGAGCACTCTTGGCAAAGCCTTGGAGTAGATCTCTATGAGCCTGGTGAAATTATCCCAAGACTTCCCAGACTACAAGAGCTAGTTCGATAAGATCAAGTTCCAGCTGAGGAAAAGAGTTCGAAAAGAGTTTGAAAAGATTTCAAAAAATTTATGTAGTTTAATTCAGGATTTTATTTAGTCCTACATGGACCTTTTAAAAGCTTTGATGGAGGGCTTAAAAAATACCCTCACAAAGATACATTTTCAACCTTTGGAACAGAAGTTCTTCCAAAAAAGAGTAACCCAACTCCATCGAATTCACCCTTATTTTATTTTTAAATTACAATAATATAAATTTTTTTATCTTAATTGGCTTATTCATAAAATAAACAATTATGTAATATGGTTTTGTGTATTTATTTTCTCATGAGAATAATATAAAAAGTAAATAATTGAAATAAAATATTTAGAAAAAAATTACTTTGAATTTGTTGTATTTGTGGTGCAAAATGAGAATAATATAAAAAGTAAATAATTGAAATAAAATATTTAGAAAACAAGTATTTTGAATTTGTTGTATTTATGGTGCAAAATGAGAATAACATAAAAAGTAAATAATTGAAATAAAATATTGTGCAACCTTCTGGTTATGAGATAGAAGGCCAAGAAGAAAAGGTGTATAGGTTGCAGAAATATCTCTATGGGCTGAAGCAAGCACCATGTGCATGGTATAGTAGGACAGATGCTTACTTGATGGAAAATGGGTTCGAAAAATATGACAGTGAATCTACTCTCTACATCAAATAAAGTGACAGTAAGCTTCTTATTGTTGTTTTGTATGTAGACGATTTGATTTTTACAGGGAGTGATGATTTCCCCATTGCTAATTTCAAAGAAGTCATGAAAAGTGAGTTTGAAATGACTGACTTGGGGTTGTTAAGATATTTTTTGGGCATAGAAGTGAAGCAAACAGAAAATGAAATTTTTATCTCTCAAGCAAAGTATGTTGCAGACATTTTAGAGTGGTTTAATATGAAAGACAACAAGCCAGAACCAACTCTAATAGCCATGGGGTTGAAGTTGAGCAAGGAAGATTGCAGTAGCAATGTAAATCCAACATTATGAAAAAACATGGTGGGAAGCCTAATATATTTGACTGCAACTAGGACTGATATAATGTATGCAGTGAGTTTGGTGTCGAGGGTCATGGAGACACCCAAGGAGACACATTGGCAAGCAGCAAAAATAATTTTAAATTATGTCAATGGGACAAAGGAGTATGGCATTTTGTAGTCCGCAAAAAATGATTTTAGGCTGGTTGGTTACACTGACAGTGATTGGGCAGGAAGTGTTGATGACAGAAAGAGCACATGAGGATATGTTTTTCATTTGGGTTTGGGATCCATTTCATGGGCTTTCAAGAAGCAGTCGATAGTGTCATTGTCAACAGAAGAAGCTGAGTATGTCACTACAATAGAAGCAGTGTGTCAAGCAGTTTGGATGAGAAGGATGTTGGGGGATTTATGTCATGAACAAGATGGAGAAACTACTATTTTCTGTGATAACAATTCAACAATTTCACTATAAAATAATTATGTTTTTCACAAGAGGACAAAGCACATTGATGTTAAATATCATTTCATAGAAAATTAGTTAACAAGAGTGAGATTGTGTTGCAACATTGAAGGTCAGAAGAACAGTTTGCAAACATCTTCACAAAGCCATTGGCACGTGAATTTTTTTCTTTTAATCTTAGAGATTGTTTGGGAATGGTCAATGGCGGTAGTTGTGACTAAGGGGGGTGTTGGAGAATTAATATCAACCACCATGTGTTAAATACACTAACAATCAACCATACCACAATAATTTTTTTGCAGGTTATGGATTGAATTTGTAGAGAAGGACAAGTTCTGAGCATATTACATTTTACCCATTCTGCAACAAATCAAATAATTAAAATTCAAATAGAAATTTAATCCATGGTTATTAAAAGTGCATGGGAAAACATTTATTCTGCAAATGATACTAATGCATGGTTATTAAAAGTGTATGGGCATTAAATTTGGTCTGTCATGAATTAAATGTCTTACCTATATATGTTTTGAATTAACAAGCATAGTGTAGGGTTGAATGTAATGTGGCGGATGTAGGTCTAGAAAGACAAGGCCAGAAAATCGTGGAGTGAATTTTGGTGGGGGCGTGAAAACAACAGTTATAGGTTTTACTGTGTGTTACTCTACAACCATCGTGAATGTAAATCTCAGTAACAAAAATTTTTTTACTAGTGAAGGAGTAGTAGCCTCCATATGAATGTGTATGTTGTGTTTTTGAATTATAATATAAAGTATTAGAAATAATACTTTCATGATTTGTTTTCTGCAACTAAATCCTCTCGTTTAAAACCTCTTCACAACTCTGTGTGAACTCTATGTGTTGAGGAAAAGAATTTCTTTTGTCTTGAAAATTTTTAACATCCATGCCTTTAGGAGGGGTTATCATTATTGTTGAACATAAAATAGTTTATTGCAATGCATCTGTTTCCACTGCAATCTCCAAATGTATGACTATTACTAAATCTTATGGCATAGTTGACGATTGTAGATACTTGTTGGGTGATGACACATGAAAGCTCTATTTACTTTCCATAATTCATGAAGATAAGCATATGGTTACTAGTCTAGATTTATGTTTTATGGGAAAGACATGTGCTGCTTCAATCTCTTACCTAGGTCGTGATGAAATTGTGTAAGTTGGGTCTAGCTATGGAGATTCGCAGCTTATAATACTGCATCTTCAACCAACTAATGCTGCTAAAAGTAGTTCAAATGTGAAAGTTGTGGAAAAATTTGTAAACATCAGTCCCATCATGGACTTTTGTGTTTTTGATATTGATAAGAGACCAGGTGCAACAGTGGCACAAATTGTAACTTGTTTAGGAGTATACAACCATGGTTCCCTTAGCGAACTCATATATGGCATTGGATTCAATGTGAAGGCATCACAAAACATTGCAGCATTAAGGGATATGGTCATCAAAACCATCTTCAACTCTTTACATCTTTGATCGTATTTTGGTTGTTAGCCTCATTGTTGAGACTCACATACTTTGGATGAACTCAGAGAATGAGCTAGAGGAAACATAAATACAAGGATTTTCCAGAGATGCTAAAACATTATTTTGAAACAGAACCAATGAAAGGTTGAATTTCGTATTTTTAGTTGAAAATGGGAAACTCCGAATCATTAGTGAAAAGGAGACACAAGGTGCGGGATTCAATATCAATTGATTAGATGGAAAATTGGTTGTAGGCATCAACCCAAAAATCTAGTTGTAAAAATGGATAACCGATAATGATGGTTACCGAGACCTTGAATGTGAATGTGTACATTAAGGTCATATTATTACTTTTCGATTTTAGACACATGGGAGTTTTATCATTGCTGGGGATTTACTGAAATCTATATATGTGTTGGAATACACCACATCTGGTGAGAGAAGAGCATTGACAGAGAGGGCTCGTGACAAAAGTGAGAAATGGATAAGGGAAGTTGAATTTTTGGATGATGATATATACTTGGGAGAAGAAACCAATTTTAGCCTCTTTATAGTGAGGAAAGATTGCAATAGTGCATAAGTGTAGTAAAATTGGAAGTTGAAGGTGAATACCATGTTGGAGAGTTTGTGAAATAGTTTAGGCATGGATCTCTTACTCTTCCTAATATATGTTTTTATGTGTAGAGTATGAATTCATTAGTGCAACAATGAAGGAGGGTTATCAATTGTCAAAGTTGCACGACACTACCAACATCTAAAAGGTGGTACTCCCTCCCAAGTTTTTAGAAACCAATAAAAGTATGAAGATAAATGTGTAGTTAATGTTGTGCATTTTCGTAATTAGTTAATAGAAGAGTAGCGTTGCGTAATCACCTCAGTTGGGTTGGGTCATGAGCACTGGCTGAAATTTTATAAAAGCCCAAAGATCCCAAAGACCCACTATCACAATATATGTGGCTATGATTAGTGTCATTTCCTGTTAAAGTAATATAACAATAGTTGAGCTTTTGAATTTGAATTTCAATGGAAGAACAAAGAACACCTAGGAGACAAATAATTGACAATGTTGCACCACGTGTTTTCCATCCCATAATCTGACCGCAAGAACTTTCTTAGATGAGTGAGGAGCAGGTTGAATGCATCCACTGCAATTATTAACGATCCCAAGGCTACAGGATTGAAGAAATCCCCAGCAATCCATACAAAATTTTTGCGGCACAACAACAGAGGGCACGATACGAGGAGAAACGGGAATGGGAATGGAAGCGCAGGTGAGAAGAAGAGGAATGGTGGCGTAGGGAAGAAGAGGAATTGTAGAGGGCACAACATCGCAGGGAAGCTAAACGCCAAATATTTTCAAGACATGTATGTCACATGAAGACAAAAAGGAATTGAACGCAATAAGTAATTCCTCAACGATGACTCCTCATCCACCTACACAAGCTCAAAAAAGCATTCAACATGTGACACCACAAAAAAATAATAGGACAGTGTTTCACAACTAAGCAAGTGCTTCTCCACGCACACCACAAATATCCGCAACTCCATCTACTTCAAGCACAACACCAGGCCCAACTTTCGCAAGCATAAGAGGATACAAATTCAGAAATTTAAGTGAAATATATGAGCAAGATGAAGTTGATAGTTGTGTTGGTCTGAATTCATTATTTGCATTACCTTGTCATGTAGATGACCCAAGACACCTTGAGGATGTAGTCAAAGAAGAGAAATCAGTTGTGGCAATAGATGAAGAAATAGGAGCAACAGAAAAGAATGACACATGGGAGTTAGTGGAACGTCCGCTAGGAAAAGAAGTCATTGGAGTGAAGTGGGTCTATAAGACCAAGAGGAATATTGAAGGTAAGATTGAAAGGCATAAAGCAAGGCTATTTGTCAAAGGATACAAGCAATAGCATGGAAGAGACTATGTGGAAAAATATGCGCTAGTTGCTAGGATGGAGACATTGCGTACAATGTTTTTGATTTCCATGCAACATAAATGGAAAGTGTATCAAATGGACGTAAAATCAGCGTTCTTGAATGTAGTGCTGAAAGAGGAGGTGTGTGTTGCGCAACCTCTTGGTTATGAGATAGAAGGCCAAGAAGACAAGGTGTATAGATTGTGGAAAGTTGTCTATGGGCTAAAGCAAGCATCGTGTGCATGGTATAGCAGGATAGATGCTTACTTCATGGACAATGGGTTCGACAAATGTGACGGTGAACCTACTCTCTACATCAAAGAAAGTGACAGTAAGCTTCTTATTGTTGTTTTGTATGTAGATGATTTGATTTTTATAGGGAGTGATGATTTCCTCATTGTTGATTTCAAAGCAGTCATGAAAATTAAGTTTGAAATGACTGACTTGTGGTTGTTAAGATATTTTTTGGGCATAGAAGTGAAGTAAACAAAAAATGGTATGTTTATCTCTCAAGCAAAGTATGTTGTAGACATTTTAAAGAGGTTTAATATGCAGAACAACAAGCGAGCACCAACTCCAACAACCATGTGGTTGAAGTTGAGCAAGGAATATTGCAGTAGCAATGTCAATTCGACATTATGCAAAAACATGGTCGACAACCTAATGTATTTGACTGCAACTACGCTTGATATAATGTATGTAGTGAGTTTGGTGTTGAGGTTCATGGAGACACCCAAGGAGACACATTGGAAAGCAGTGAGAAGAATTTTAAAGTATGTCAATGGGAAAAAGGAGTATGACATTTTGTAATCCACAACAAATGATTTTAGGCTACACTGATAGTGATTGAGCAGGAAGTGTTGATGACAGAAAGAACACGTGAGGATATGTTTTTCATTTGGGTTTGGAATCCATTTTATGGGCTTCGAAGAAACAACCGATAGTGTCATTGTAAATAGCAAAATTTGAGTATGTCTCAACAACTATTTTCTGTGATAACAGTTGAGCATATGGTTACTTTGCATAATTCATGAAGATGAGCATATGGTTATTGGTATAGATTTAAGTTTTCTAGGCAACACATGTGCTGCTTCATCAATCTCTTAACTAGTCCGTGATGAAATTGTGTGCATTGGGTCTAGCTATGGAGATTCGCAGCTTATAATACTGCATATTCAACTAGAGAATGCTGCTACAAGTAGTTCAAATGTGAAAGTTGTGGAAACATTTGTAAACATGGTTCCCATCGTGGACTTTTGTGTTGTTGATATCGATAAGAGACCAGGTGAAGCAAGGGCACAAATTATAACTTGTTCAGCAGTATACAATCATGGTTCCCTTAGCAGACTCGGATATGGCGTTGGATTCAACGTGAAGGAATCTCAAAACATTGCAAGAAAGAAGGGAATATGGTCATTAAAACCATCTTCAACTCTTGACATCTTTGATCGTTTTCTGGTCGTTAGCTTCGTACTTTGGATGAACTCAGAGAATGAGTAGTTAATGTTGTACTGCTTTACAAAATAGAAACCAATCAAAGGATGAAGATAAATGTGTAGTTAATGTTGTACTGCATTACAAAATAGATAATTGTGCATTTTCGTAATTAGTTAATAGAAGAGTAGCATCGCGTAATCGCCTCGGTTGGGTTGGGTTGGGTTGGGTCGTGAGCACCAGTTAGAATGTTATAAAGCCCCAAGATTCCAAAGAATCACTACTATCACTATATGTTGTTGGTTGTGATTAGTGTCATTTCATGTCAAAGTAATATTAAAGTACAGTAGTTGAGTTTCTGAATTTCAATGGAAGAACAAAGAACACATAGGAGACAAATAATTGACAACGTTCCATCTCCCTTTATCCGAGTGCAGGATCTTGCTCAGATGAGTGAGGAGTGGGTTGAATGCATCCACCACAATTATTACCTATCCCATGGCTACAGGATTGAAGAAATCCCCAGAAATCCATTCAGCATCTCTACGGCACAACAAGAGAGGGCACGATACCAGGAGGAATGACAACGAGAATGGCAGCGCAGGCGAGAAGAAGTGGAAGTAGAGCAGCGTAGGTGAGAAGAAGAGAAACGTCGGCGCAGGGAAGAAGAGGAAGTACAGAGGGCACGCCAAAGATTTCACATTAGATTCTGCATTAGATTCCGCATTAGATTCCACATATCATTTCATAAGAGAATTAGTTAACAAGAGTGAGATTTTGTTACAACATTGAAGGTGAGAAAAACAGAACAGTTTGTAGACATCTTCACAAATTCATTGGCACGTGAAAATTTTGTTTATCTCAGAGATTGTTTGGGAACGGTCAATGGCGGTGTTGGAGAATTAATCTCAACCACCACGTGTTAAATACACTGACAAGCAACCATACCACAATAAATGTTTTGCAGTTTAGATTGAATTTGTAGAGAAGGACAAGTTATGAGCAGAGTACATTTTACCCATTCTGCAGCAGATCAAATAGTTAAAAGTCAAATAAAAATTTAATCCATGGTTACTAAAGTGTATGGGAAAACATTTATTTCGAAAATGATATTAATGAATGGTTATTAAAAGTGTATGGCCATTAAATTTGGTCTGTCATGAATTAAATGTCTTACCTATATATGTTTTGAACTAACAAGCATAGTGTAGGGTTAAATGTAATGTGGCAGATGTAAGTCTGGAAAGACAAGGGAAGAAAATCGTGCAGTGAATTTTGGAAAATAAGACTTTCATGATTTGTTTTCCGCAATTGAATCCTCTCATTTAAAACCTCTCTGCAACTCTATGTGAACTCTGTGTGTTGAGGAAAAGAATTTCTTCCGTCTTTAAATTTTTTAACATCCATGACTTTAAGAGAGGTTATCATTATTGCTGAACATAAAATAGTTTATTGCAATGCATCTGTTTTCCAAATGTATGACTATTACTAAATCTTATGGCAGAGTTGGCGATTGTAGATACCTATTGGGTGATGACACATGCAAGCTCTATTTAATTTCCATAATTCATGAAGATGAGCATATGGTTACTAGTCTAGAATTATGTTTTCTCGGAAAGACATGTGCTGCTTCATCAATCTCTTACCTAGGTCGTGATGAAATTGTGTACGTTGGGTCTAGCTATGGAGATTCGCAGCTTATAATACTGCATCTTCAACCAACTAATGCTGCTACAAGTAGTTCAAATGTGAAAGTCGTGGAAACATTTGTAAACATCGGTCCCGTCAAGGACTTTTGTGTTTTTGATATTGATAAGAGACCAGGCGCAACAGGGGCACAAATTGTAACTTGTTCAGGAGTATACAACCATGGTTCCCTTAGCGGACTCAATGGCATTGGATTCAACGTGAAGGCATCACAAAACATTGCAGGTCATCAAAACCATCTTCAACTCTTTACATCTTTGATCGTTTTTTGGTTGTTAGCTTCGTTGTTGGGACACACATACTTTGGATGAACTCAGAGAATGAGCTAGAAGAAACAGAAATACAAGGATTTGCCAGAGATGCTAAAACATTATACTTTGGATGAACTCAGAGAATGAGTAGTTAATGTTGTACTGCTTCACAAAATAGAAACCAATCAAAGGATGAAGATAAATGTGTAGTTAACGTTGTACTGCATTACAAAATAGATAATTATGTATTTTCGTAATTAGTTAATAGAAGAGTAGCGTCGCGTAATCGCCTCGGTTGGGTTGGGTCGGGTCGGGTCGGGTCGGGTCGGGTCGTGAGCACCGGTTAGAATGTTATAAAGCCACACGATTCCAAAGAATCAGTACTATCACTATATGTTGTTGGTTGTGATTAGTGTCATTTCGTGTCAAAGTAATATTAAAGTAGAGTAGTTGAGTTTCTGAATTTCAATGGAAGAACAAAGAACACATAGGAGACAAATAATTGACAACGTTCCACCTCCCTTTATCCGGGCGCAGGATCTTGCTGGGATGAGTCAGGAGCGGGTTGATCGCATCCACCGCAATTATTACCTATCCCATGGCTACAGGATTGAAGAAATCCCCAGCAATCCATTCAGCATCTCTGCGGCACAACAAGAGAGGGCACGATACCAGGAGGAACGGCAACAAGAGAGGGCACGATACCAGGAGGAACTGCAACGGGAATGGCAGCGCAGGCGAGAAGAAGTGGACCATCTGAATAATGATGGCTATGCAACTCCAGTACGCCAAGGATTCCGCATTTCAGAGGACCATCTGAATAATGATGGCGATGGAACTCCAATCTGCTCAATTTGCATCAGTCCTTTTCAAATTGATCAGGAGGCACAGCGACTGCGATGCGTCCACGTATTCCACTCAAAATGCATAAACAAATGGTTTCGAGAAAAGGAAACTTTTCAAGAAAAGGAAACTTGTCCAAACTGCCGCAGCGAAAATTAATCACTGATTTAAAGTTCAGTCAACAAGGAGCGCAAATGTCTCGTTAATTATTATCCTCCCCGTGCGAAGTTGAACAATTATGAATACCAAATAGGGAGGGATTGTGGAGAAATGTAGTAGTTTTAGTCGTCATAATTTAAAGTTTTTTTCAAAAGAAATAAAAGTAAAAGTATTTGTAAAAGAAATTATTTATAAGCATGTATAGGGTGCTTTTTTTATTTTGTTTCTAAATCGAAGCCTTCATTTGTTTATTTATTATTAATTATATATATATATATATATATATATATATATATATATTAATTAATTAAAATAAAATGAAATTAGTAATAAACAAATATATTAAAATAAATCTTTTGGGAAATCACATGAGAAATTTTAGAATCGACTAGTTTCAACTACTGTACTTTATTAGTCAGTCAATAGTTCGAAATGTTGTCCATTCTAAAATTTCTCATGTGATTTTCCGAAATTTTTATTTTAATATGATATGAATCACAAAAGCTTACATTCTCAAATAATCAAACATTTAATAATTTAATTAAAATAATGAAAAAAACCATAAAAAATTAAATTAATTGATTTAAAATAAGAATAGTATTAACAATATAAAAAATGAGCTTAAAAAGATAAAAGTTAAGAGAGTTAAAAAAAAGAAACTAATCTCCAACAAATAACAATAATAAGAAAAAATAAAATAGAAAAACAAAATAAAAATAAAATATTTAAGAAGATAATGATAAAGATAAATACACATTTGATACTCTGTATTATGAAAGGTGCATTTGTGAAAAACTCTAGGACTTGGATCTCTTCTTTATATAGAAATTTCAAATGCATGAAATTTCAAGTTTATTAAAGTTTTGAAAAAAATAAATATTAAACAATATATTTTGAAAATTAAAGTATAATTTTTAACTGTTTAAAATATAAATTGTTTTTTTCCTAATTAGTTGAAGACTTTTTTATGTCGCTTTTAAATAAAATTTAAATTAAAAAAATATAATAGAAATAGTTATTTAGTTGGAAAAATAGAAATCAACAAAATAAATCATAATTATAGGGGAAAAAAATTATATATATAAAATAATAATACTAAAAATTAATTAATTAATTAAAATAGAGCGAAAATAGTAATAATAAATCATATAATAATTTAATTAAAATGATGTATAATAATTTAATTAAAATAATGAAAAAAACAATAAAAATTTAAAATTAATTAATTTAAAATAAGAATAGTATTAACAATGTAAAGAGTGAATGACAAACACGTGACAATGAGGAGTGAAGCTTCCCCAATGGCAACCTAGGGTTTTGACAAACCCTGCAATGGCACGGAGACCCCTATTTTTTCAACTCAGCGGGTCTATATCTCAGGGACTGGGTTGAGAGATTCAACCCAGAAAAAGAAGATTTTAGCTGGGCTCCTATTTGGATCAGAATGTACTCCCTACCCTTGGAATATTGGGATGAAAAATCTCTAAAGGACATAGGAAATGGCTTAGGAGAGTTTATCAAGGTTGTCGAGGAAACAAAGCTCAGAAGATAAACTTCGTGCACTAGAATCTGTGTCTACATGCATTTTGCAAAGGCACTCACGGACGCAGTAAGTCTCTATCATGATGACTTTGAATGGATACAAACTATAGATTATGAACATGTCCCCTTTCGATGCAGAAAATGTCATGCTCATGGACATCTCTTTCGGGACTGTCAGCTAAATCAACCCTCCAAAACAAATGCCACCTTTGAAAACTCTGATGTAGAGGGTTTACCAAAGTGCCCAACCGCAAAAAGAACCATAAAAAACCTCCCTCTATCCCCAAAGTTCCTCCTCACACCTCCATTGCCCCGTCCACTAGTAATAGCTTTGATATCCTAGCCAATCACTAAGCCCTCCACCTTTGAACCTTTTGCTAACCCCCTAATCCCCCAGACCTCAAACAAAGCTCCTCAATAACCCACAAGCTTCACTCCCAGTCTTAGTAAGGACTCAAATCTAGTAATCTGGTAGCCTAATCTCATGGAGATCGATGGCTTATCTCAAGCCAACCCCATCACTGTTGGATCAGTACCAGAAGGAAGTCATCCAGCCATATGGAAGAGGAACCTGGAAGCACTGACCTTGGAGATCTGGTCATTCTTGGACTGGAGCAGGCCTGTAAACAAAAAGGATATGATAATATACCTAACAGATAGATAGACAACTTTGAGGTGATTCTATTTCGCGCGCATCAGCAAAGATCACTTGGCATACAGCCAAGCAGTCATTGGGATGGAAAAAAGCTATTCAAAGAAACAAAGAAAAGGGGAAGAAGAACAGATCTACAGAGGACCATCATTATTGGGGAAATGCTAGTGGAATCTGGAAGATATCCCAAGCTGACTAAGTTCTATCAGTCGATCTCAAATAGTTCCCAATGAAACTAACATCATGGAATATTCGAGGGCTCAATAGCCCAACGAAACGCAGGATGATTAAAAATATGATACATCAAGAAAGACCTTATGTCTTCTTCATGCAAGAAACTAAATGCAACAACCATGTTTCAAGAAAAGGAAACTTGTCCAAACTGCCGCAGCGAAAATTAATCACTGATTTAAAGTTCAGTCAACAAGGAGTGCAAATGTCTCGTTAATTATTATCCTCCCCGTGCTTGCTGGGAAGAATCGAAGTTGAACAATTATGAATACCAAATAGGGAGGGATCGTGGAGAAATGTAGTAGTTTTAGTCGTCATAATATAAAGTTTTTTTCAAAAGAAATAAAAGTAAAAGTATTTGTAAAAGAAATTATTTATAAGCATGTATATGGTGCTTTTTTTTATTTTCTTATAAAAGCATATATATATATATATATTAAATTAATTTATATATATATATATATATATATATATATATATATATATATATATATATATATATATTAATTAATTAAAATAGAGTGAAATTAGTAATAATCAAATTTCTTATGTGCTGGAAGATTTATTTTAATATGATATGGATGACAGAAGTTTACACTCTCAAATAATCAAACATATAATAATTTAATTAAAATAATGAAAAGACCATAAAAAAAATTAAATTAATTAATTTAAAATAAGAATAGTATTAACAATGTAAAAAAAGAACTTAAAAAGATAGAAGCTAAGATAGTTAAAAATAAGAAACTAACCTCCAACCAATAACAATAATAAGAAAAAGTAAAGTAATAATAAACATAAAATATGTCAATTGTGGTGCGTCATCCTTCAATTGTGGTTCATCATGAAGACATGGATGGAGACATTATCTAACAAACTACAAATAATGTGGAGACATTAGAAATTCAACAAAATTTAGAAAATAAAATAAATTAATAAATTAATAAATTTTAGATAGTCAATTTCTATAAGTTAAAAAAAAATAAAAAAATAAACACACACACACATATATAATTAATTTTAAATAAAATTTAAATTAGAAAAATATAATAGAAATAGTTATTTACTTGGAAAAATAGAAATCAACAAAATAAATCATAATTATAGGGGAAAAAATTATATAATATCATAATAATAATAATAATAATAATAATAATAATTAATTAAAATAATAATAATAATAATTAATTAATTAATTAACATAGACTCAAACGAGTAATAATCAAACATATAATAATTTAATTAAAATGATGTATAATAATTTAATTAAAATAATGAAAAAAACAATAAAATTTTAAAATTAATTAATTTAAAATAAGAATAGTATTAACAATGTAAAGAGAGAGATTGGATGATAGACACGTGACAATGAGGAGTGGAACTTCCCCAATGGCAACCTAGGGTTTTGACAAACCCTGAAACGACACTGGTCTAGGCGTGCTCTGCCACACCAGTGGCTCCTCAAACCTCCGAAGGCAAAGAACACCGCTCGATCCCTCATTGCACTCAATGACAACCCCAACGGGAGGGGATAACACCCCTCACCCCTCTAGCAATAACGAAGCTGCTTTTCCTGACGCTTCTCAGATTCTGTCCTCTGACTTTGTTGAGACCCAGACTGAATCCACAAGAGTGCAAAGCAACAAGTCTTAGGAGCCTGTAGGCAATACGAAGTAGCCAAAGGCAACTTCTGCAACCTGTCTCCCTATCGCGGCAGAACGACCGAAGATTGACTTGCCTAGCCACCGTATCAATGCACAAATGCAGTACATGAAAGACCATGCACTCATGGGCAGATTTGTAGGCTTTTGGCCTACTGAGAAAGCACTCCCCGGCTGGATCGCCTCTAAATGGAAGCCAAAGGGACATGTTACTCTACAGTTAGGGCCAAAAGTCTTCTTCAATGCCATCTTTAACTATATTGAAGATAGAAACTATATCATACTTGAGGCCCATATTTTTTCAACTTAGTGGGTCTATATCTCAGGGGCTGGGTTGAGAGATTCAACCCACACAAAGAAGATTTCAGTCTGGCCCCTATTTGGATCAGAATGTACTCCCTACCCCTGGAATATTGGGATGAAGAATCTCTAAAGGACATAGGAAATGGCTTAGGAGAGTTTATCAAGGTTGCCAAGGAAACAAGGCTCAAAAGATACACTTCGTACGCTAGAATATTTGTCTAGATGCATCTGGAAAAGGCACTCAGGGACTTAGTAAGTCTCTATCATGATGATTTTGAATGGATACAAACCATAGATTATGAACATGTCCCCTTTCAATGCAGAAAATGTCATGCTCATGGACATCTCTTTCGGGACTGTCCGCTAAATTAGCCCTCCAAAACCAATTCCATCTCTAAAAACTCTGATGCAGAGGGGTTTACCAAAGTCCCCAGCCACAAAAAGCACCATAAGAAACCTCCCTCTACCCCCAAATTTCCTCCTCATGCCTCCATTGCCCCATCCACTAGTAATAGCTTTGATATCCTAGCCAATCAACCTCTACCATATAGCGAACCTTTGCGACAAACTAGGGAAACAACTAAGCCCTCCACCTCCGAACCTTCTGCTAACCCCCTAATCCCCCAGACCTCAACCAAAGCTCCTCAAGAACCCACAAGCTTCACTCCCAGTCTTAGTAAGGAAACAGATCTGGTAATCTGGTAGCCTAATCTCATGGAGATCAATGGCTTATCTCAAGCCAACCACCTCACTGTTGGATTAGTACCAGAAGGAAGTCATTCTAGCCATATGGAAGAGGAACCTGAAAGCATTGACCTTGGAGATCTGAACATTCTTGGACTGGAGTAGGCCTGTAAAAAAAAAGAATATGATAAAATACCTGACAGATAGATACACAACTTAGAGGTGATTCTATTTCGTGCGCATCAGCAAAGATCGCTTGGCATACAACCAGTCAGTCATTGGGATGGAAAAAATATATTCAAAGAAACAAAGAAAAGGGGAATAAGAACAGATCTACAGAGGACCATCATTATTGGGGAAATGCTGGTGGAAACTGGAAGATATCCCAAGCTGACTAAGTTCTATCAGCTGATCTCAAATATTTCCCAATGAAACTAACATCTTGGAATATTCGAGGGCTCTATAGGCCCGCAAAATGCAGGATGATTAAAAATATGATACAAAAAGAAAGACCTTATGTCTTCTTCATGCAAGAAACTAAATGCAACAACCACACCCTTAGTTCCATTATCTCCAAATTATAGTCTGGTTTCCACATAGTTGTAGTAGATGCCTCGGCAGCCTCGGGAGGCCTCGATATCGCATGGGATCCATAGATCATTTCACTCTCTAATTTTCATGCCTCAAATAATCTCATACAAGAAAATTTCCATCTTATAAGCTCCAACATTCATCGACACCTCTCTAATGTTTACTTCCCTCAAGATCTGATGCACAAAATTGCATTGCTAAACACCATGGAAATCCTCAATTCCAACAGAAGACATCCACTCTAGATAATTTGGGGAGACTTAAATATGATTACTAAGCTATAAGAAAAGAAAGGAGGACAGGCTAAATTAGAAAAGGAAAGCAGCCACTTCAAGGAATTCATCCAAAGAAACTGGTTAATTGACCTTCCCTTCTCCAATGGCATGCACACATGGAACAATAAGTGCACAGGATCCCAGAAAATTTCCTCCAAGCTTGATCGCTTCCTAATCTCGGATAATGCTATCCACTTAGGAGGAGACATTCACTCCTCCATACTACCTCTATCTAGCTCTGACCACTGGCCTATTCTTTTACAATGGATGTGTCCTGGAGTCACGACTAAGCATCGCTTTATATTTGAAGCTTTTTGGCTTACTCATCCAGACTTTAAAAGCATGGTCACAAATGCTTGGAAAAGCTTCACACCTCCTGTTGGTTCCAAAATGTATCAATTCCAGCAAAAGCTCAAACATTTCGAAACACAGATCAAGAAATGGAACCACTCCACATTTGGGAACATCTTTCAACAGCAGAAGATTCTAGAAAAAACCATATCTGAAGTTCAATAGCGCATAATCAATGAAGGAAGAATAGTCTCTAGCCACTCAAGAACAAAGCCTTCTCTCCTAGCTGGAAGAAATAAGAACGCAAGGGGAAATCCTCTAGAAGAAGAAATCCCGAATAAGATGGCTCAAGGAAGGGGAAAAAACACAAAATTCTTTCACCGCTCAGCCATCCAAAGGTTAATGCACAATCAGATTGCACAGATACGGAATTAGCAAGGAGAAAGACAAGAAGAACATGAGGATATTGAGAAAGATCTCCTCAATCATTTCAAGTCTGTTCTACAGGAAACCTGCGAAAGCAGACAACCAACTATCAATAACGTCCTCCATCATATTCCTAAGATCATAAAATAAGAACATAATAGGATGCTCCTTCGTCCAGCCACCCTTCAGGAGGTTGAACAAGCTATGGCATAGTTCAAAGATGGAAAAGCCTCAAGTCCTGATGGTTTTACTTCTAATTTTTTCCATAACTTCTGGGACCTCATCAAATTGGAAGTCTAGAATTTGGTAGAGGAATCTATAACACTGCATTGGATGCTCCCATCTCTCAATGCTACCTTTCTAGCTCTCATTCCAAAAGAAGAAAATTCCAACACCACGAATAAATATAGACCCACTGCACTTTACAATGTTATATACAAGGTGATTTCTAAAGTAATTGCCAACAGGCTCAAGACTCTGCTTCCACTGCTCATCTTGCCGGAACAAACAGGATATGTTGAAGGATGACAGATTCTAGATGGGATCATTCTAACTCATGAAGTCATTCACTACCTGAAACACACTAAGAAGGCAGGTATGCTCCTAAAAATTGATCTCTCCAAAGCTTTTGACAAATTAAGTTGGAATTATATCAAGCAGATGCTTACAGCTTTTGGTTTCTGCCCCTCTTGGATTAGATGGGTTATGAATCTCATTTCTTCCCCTTTCTACCCCATTCTCATCAATGGAATCCCTTCTCGTCCCTTCTCCCCCTCTAGAGGCATTCACCAAGGAGATCCCCTCTACCCCTTCCTTTTTGTTCTCATGGCAGAAGGGCTAGGACGTCTTATTCAAAATTCTCTTCGCACTCATAACCTCTGTGAAATCTCTATTCAGGCTCCTAGCCAACCACCCACCAACAGTTTGTAGATGATAATATGTTGTTCAGGCACCCTTCAGTTCAAGAATATCTCACCTTTAAATCCCTGATTGACACATTTTCGGAGGCCTCTGGTACCTCTATCAACACTGGCAAATCTCACATCTTTTTTTTCAATGCCCTTGCTATTACCCAAAGCAACATTGCCAGAATTCTTGGCTTCACTATAGCTTCTCTACCTTCCAAGTACCTTGGAGCACCGTTGATCGATTCAGTAATCTGTCTCTCTTCCTAGCAAGAGCTCCTAGAGAAACTTGAAGCTCGCCTTTCCTCCTGGACGTATAGATCCCTTAATATTGCTAGTCGTCTCATCCTTATCAAGCCAGTTTTACAGTCTATGCCCCTCTATCTCTTCTCAGTTCTTGCAGCACCAAAATGGGTCCTCAAAAAGATCAAAAATATGCAATGTAATTTCCTATGGGGATCCTCTTGTAAAAATTTTAAATGGGCTCTAGTAAAATGGTCAATGGTATGCATGCCAAAAAAGGATGGCAGTCTAGGCCTAAGAGATTCGCATCACAAAAATGCAGTCATGGTCGCTCGAATTTGGTGGAAATGGTTATCTGTGCCACATACGCCTTGGGAACTTCTATGGAATGTTAAATATGCCAAAAATAGACACCCATAATGTCTTATTAGGCTGGCAACGACTGACACGGGCTCTCTTATATGGAATGCAGCTAAACAACACCGAGCCCTCATTCAAGAGCACAGCTTCTCGGAAGTTAGAGATGGATGGCTCCTATTCCATAAACACATCCTAACCAGGGATATTCTTTTAAAAAAAGGATTTATCGGACCCTCCCGATGCCCCAAATTTTAAATGCAAAATGAAACCATCCAGCATCTAGTGGACAGCTGCATCTTAGCTAACAAATTATGGGAAAAAATTAACTTCAGGTGCAAAAATTTGAGTCGAATACCAGTAGATATTGTTAGCACCATTCGCAATTGGCCCTTGGCACCTTAAAACAACAAGTTATTAAACTCTCTTTGGACCCTTCTCCTGGGCCTTCTCCTATGGACCGTCTGGAAGGAAAGGAACAAAATAATATTCAAGAATCAAATCACCCCTCTGGATACCATATGAAACAACCTCTACATCAATCTCCAAGAAACACTGACCCTTCACCATTGGCAGGAATCCGACTTTCCAACTCAAGATCAGGAGAAACTAATTTGGGATAATTGGCATCTCTCGATACCATTCTACCCCTCCAACACTAGCACTCCTCCCACTCATCAGGATTCACCCAGAAATTGGATCCCTCCTCCTGCTCGATTGATCAAGATGAATTTTGATGGTGCCTCCAAAGGCAATCCATGAGCTGTAGGATTTGGTGGCATCTTTCATGACTCTGTTGGCAACCCCCTTTTGATATTCTATGGATCCATAGGATGGGATTCTAACAATTTAGGTGAACTGGAAGGTTTATGGCAAGGTCTTTGTCTTGCTCAGAGGCACAATTATTTTTCGGAAGAGAAGGATATTCTCAAATCCTCATTAACGCAGCGACTCAACTCCTCATGGGTGCGTCGGCCACCAAGGTGGCTAAAAGCTAGTGTCTGGAGACTAGATTTGAGCTCATAGAACATTGGTTGAAGCATAATCGGGTAATATTCTTCAAGCATGTCAAATGATTTGGTAACAAAGTTGCGGATCTTCTTGCAAATACGAGAGTGGACTGTGATCAAACCATCTACTCTGGCCCCCTCAACATTCTTCCTGAATCCTCTCTCATACAGGAATGCACTACGCTAGTGCACATGGACACAACAATCCCGGATGAGGGTGACCATTGATGGATGGTATCCGGCGAGCCCATGGCGTGACACATGGCTCTGCCACATGGTCACGCATGGGCTCAAGCCACAGGAATTTAGTTACGCCAACTGCACCCACAGAAGCTCATTTACTCCGTTCGATTGTCGATGTAGTCCTTCATTCTTTAAAATGACCTCGCGCAGCAGCCTTCCTCCATCAACATTTCCCTCGAGCTATATATGTCCCCCTGTGGTCTCAAAGCCGAGCTCTAGAATGCCCACAAGGAGGCATTGCGGTCTCTTCTGTTGCATTGACCTTGCTCCTGGCTTCCATATCTCTCACAGGCTTCACTGCAGCTTGAATTTTGTTTCTGAGCCACCCCTGTCCTCTGCTCACTCGGCTCCTTGGTCCTCTGCCCTCTTTCCTCCTCAACCTTCTATTATTTTGGCCCATCGGTCTCAACCTTTCAATTTTTCCTCCAATAGCATCACCATGCCTAAATGTAATGTTCCAAATCTGGAACTTTTTGCTCCATCGAGAATATCTTAAGATATTCCAAATTTCCTTCTTCAGTGAGCTATCACAGGTCCATTTCAGAGATTAAATATTGGGGCATTTACAATATATGTCTCCTTCCAAAGAAGAGAGAGATCTTGAGGCTATTTGGCCCTTCAAAAACTCTGTCTATGGATATGCAATATTCCACCTCAGGAATTTCTGCTACAGGGTCCTTGAGGACGTTGTATAAGGAATTTTCTACAAAAATAAGGAAAACCACCACTGGGATGCCCTATAACATATCTAATACAACTCCCTTGCAGAAAATGAGCTCAAAGAAATGATTCTAGATGGGTTATACAAATCTCCCCAAACTAGATCTCTAAAACAATGCTCAATGAGAGAGCTTACAACAATATATGAACATAAATACTGAAATCTGCAAATATGAATACACCATAAGAGGGAAATGTATGCAACCAACATTATATGATTATATCAGCAACAATATACAAGAAATAGTTGAGGGAAAAGCCACTCAAAATGTAAGAACAAACCTCCAATGAATGAACAATCAAATACATGAGTTGGTGCAACTCCACAAAATGCCGCAGAGCAGTGACTACGCTGTGTATATGAAGGTAGTAGCTGCTGAATATACATGAAATACAAATGTGGCTATAGGAATACAAAGAATAGCCAAATAACAAGGAATGGGCTGAAATACTAGATTTCTAGCCAATCTTGGAGAGATTGCTAGAAATGCCAGAGAGTACAAAACGTGACAAGAGACTTGTCACTACAACTAAACAAAATTTCAGTCATGAACCACTCTTATCAACCTCTAGTTTCAGTCAATAGTTCAAAACTGTGTCCATTCTAAATTTTCTCATGTGATTTCCTGAAAAATTTATTTTAATATGATAACATGCTTCTCAATTTCTATAGCTTCCTTGAACTTCCTTTGATGGAAGTGATCAACAATGGAAATGGTATATATGTGATGCTTAGATACTTACAATATACAAAGATTTTTAACTATGTATATTTACTTCTATTTTACAATAAATATTATTAACTTGTAAATAGGCTTTGTGACAATACCATGTTACACTAATATGCCTTATCAATAACACTTGTTCAAAATTCAAAATTAAAATATTTTATAAATATTTGTTTTTAAATTTTATTTTATAAAATTTTTATACATACCCAAAGAATATTATATTGTTTTTTATTTTCATAGAAAATTATTGACTTTCAATTAATTTTGGAAATTTTAAACAAAATATATGAATTTTATTAAGATCTTATTATGTTAAACTTTGTATATTTTTTTTACATTATATTACTTTTAAATTATATTAAATTATATTTAATTTAGCTGTAAGTTTCAAATAGTAAAAATCAATCCCCAAAAACAAGTGGTTATGAGAAAATCTAAAGCTGGAGATAATGCATAGTTGATGTTTCCGATTATGGAGGGGATATTTTGTGAAAGGATGGAGGACTTGGATCTCTCTTCCAAAAAGACAATTAAAGTACCTTGAAAAAACATAGAGAGGAAGATAATATCTCAGAAACCATCCATCCACATTATGAAGAAAATCATAAGATAAAGATAACGATAAATACAGAATTGATACTCTGCATTATGAAAGGTGCATCTGTGAAAAACTCTAGGATTTGGATCTCTTATTTATATAGAAATTTCAAATGCATGAAATTTCAAGTTTATTAAAGTTTTGAAAAAAATAAATATTAAACAATATATTTTGAAAATTAAAGTATAATTTTTAATTGTTTAAAATATAAATTGTTTTTTTCCTAATTAGTTGAAGACTTTTTTATGTCGCTTTTAAATTAAATTGTGAGAAATAAAAAATGTATTAAAAAAAATCATCTAAAAAATATTTCTATTGGCTAAGTCTCATAATAATTTAGGCTTTGTTACAATATCATAGGGCAAGAGCACACACCACATACCCAAAAACCATAACTCATTTCAAACTCAACATATATTATAAATATTTCAGTTGTTCTCTGATTCATAAAGAAGATGATACTCTTTCAGATTAAAGGTAGGTTCAATATATATTATAAATATTTTAGGTGTTCTCTGATTCATAAAGAAGATGATGACTCTTTCAGATTAAAGGCAGGTTTTATGGGGCCTAGGTTTCAAAGGGTTAACATGTCTATTGTGGTGCATCATCCGTGAATTGTGGTTCAGCATCAAGACATGGATGGAGACATACGTTAGAAATTCAACAAAATTCAGAAAATAAAATAAATTAAAAAAATATTAAAACACACACACACACACACACACACACACACACACACACACACACACACACACACATATATATATATATAATTTTATATAAAATTTAAATTAGAAAAATATAATAAAAATAGTTATTTAGTTGGAAAAATAGAAATCAACAAAATAAATCATAATTATAGGGGAAAAAATTATATATATAAAATAATAATACCAAAAATTAATTAATTAATTAAAATAGAGTGAAAATAGTAATAATAAAACATATAATAATTTAATTAAAATGATGTATAATAATTTAATTAAAATAATGAAAAAAATAATAAAAATTTAAAATTAATTAATTTAAAATAAGAATAGTATTAACAATGTAAAGAGAGAGATTGAATGACAGACACGTGGCAATGAGGAGTGGAGCTTCCCCAATGGCAACCTAGGGTTTTGACAAACCCTGCAATGGCACAAAGGCCCTTATTTTTTCAACTTAGCGGGTCTATATCTCAAGGACTAGGTTGAGAGATTCAACCCAGGCAAAGAAGATTTCAGTTGGGCCCCTATTTGGATCAGAATGTACTCCCTATCCTTGGAATATTGGGATGAAAAATCTCTAAAGGACATAGGAAATGGCTTAGGAGAGTTTATCAAGGTTGTCGAGGAAACAAAGCTCAAAAGATACACTTCGTGCGCTAGAATCCGTGTCTACATGCATTTGGCAAAGGCACTCACGGAGTCTATAAGTCTCTATCATGATGACTTTGAATGGATACAAACTATAGATTATGAACATGTCCCCTTTCGATGCAGAAAATGTCATGCTCATGGACATCTCTTTCAGGACTGTCAGCTAAATCAGCTCTCCAAAACAAATGCCACCTTTGAAAACTCTGATGTAGAGGGGTTTACCAAAGTACCCAGCCACAACAAGAACCATAAGAAACCTCCCTCTACCCCCAAATTTCCTCCTCACACCTCCATTGCCCCATCCACTAGTAATAGCTTTGATATCCTAGCCAATCACTAAGCCCTCCACCTCTAAACCTTCTACTAACCCCCTAATCCCCCAGACCTCAAACAAAGCTCCTCAAGAACCCACAAGCTTCACTCCCAGTCTTATTAAGGACTCAGATCTGGTAATATGGTAGCCTAATCTCATGGAGATCGATGGCTTATCTCAAGCCAACCCCATCACTGTTGGATCAGTACCAGAAGGAAGTCATTCCAGCCATATGGAAGAGGAACCTGAAAGCATTGACCTTGGAGATCTGGACATTCTTGGACTGGAGCAGGCTTGTAAACAAAAAGGATATGATAAAATACCTAACAGACAGATAGACAAATTTGAGGTGATTCTATTTCGCGCGCATCAGCAAAGATCACTTGGCATACAACCAAGCAGTCATTGGGATGGAAAAAAGCTATTCAAAGAAACAAAGAAAAGGGGAAGAAGAACAGATCTGCAGAGGACCATCATTTTTCGGGAAATGCTAGTGGAATCTGGAAGATATCCCAAGCTGACTAAGTTCTATTAGCCTGTTAGCCCCTTATGATTTCCTTGAAAAAGCAAGCAAGGGGCTAATTTTTTGTATAAGTCTGCAAGGAATGCATTTCCTTTGTAAACACATCATCCTTACAGCCATTTCATGCCCCCTACCTTTAACTATTTCCCTCCACTGTTACGGAGTCTATGAGACTCAATGACTGCTAAATATCCTGCTCCAAAAAGCCCTGCATTACCCCTTATACCCCTGCAAAGTGTCCCTTTTTCCCTTTTTCCCTCTTTCTGTCAATGTGCCCATGCTTCCCTCTATTCCCCTATTAACCCTCTAAACCCCCCAAGATCCTCTTTAAATCCCATTTTTTCCCTTTGTTTAAACCTTTTTTACCCTTTTCCTCCCTATCGTTGCCCTTTATAGGCTTCAAAATGCATTAAAAGGGTTAAAAACCCACTTTGAAACGTTATATCAAGCCTAGCCCCTCTTCTGTTGGCCCCCGCACCTTTCCTTCCACACGATCATAGCGCTGAAACCACCTGCCAGAGCAAAAAGCGTTTATCTCCAATCCATGTCGGGCGCAACACCAGCCATTGATCTTGGTAGATCGGACGACTATCATTAAATCTTCTGCGCCCGTGTTTCTCCATTCAAATCTCCGATTGTGCCATTGCCGTCCATTTAAACGTTGATCTGATGGTTCGCAATGCGCCCGCACCGGTGGTCCCATGCACTTTTCATAAACCCGGTGGTTTCTATCGCACCGCCTTTGGGCGGAGGGCGGTATTCTCCGATCGGCCAGCGATTCCACTCAGCATTCGACACGTGGCTCCTGTACGGTTTCAAAACCACTTGCCCATCGCATGTTAACGTTCAGCATGGGATGTGCAGCGATATGCTCTTGCACCATCCGATCTAGGGTAGTTGATCCAACGGTCGTCATTCCATGAAGCTACACTAGGTTTAACCCACGACCACCGTACCCCTGGCCCACTGTCCGTCGTCCTCCACTGTGTTTCCCACCGTCAATCTTCTTTGAGATCTGACGGTCCAGATTGGTCTTCTCCCCACTATTGACTATTCTGCTGTCGATCGGTACCACCACGTCACCTCCACGTGCCTCACTGTACATTCGCCCCTCCTGTCTTATATTATCATTCAAAGGGTCGGAATTCAAAGATTTTCATTCATTTTTCCTCCCGCGCTACCTTCCGACTGCAATCTTTACCGTTTTCACCACACTACAGGTCTTCCACGACAGTTTTTCCATCTAACCAGTCTGCATTGTTAGTCTAGCCACCCCCCGTTGCATCCACCACCTCCATTGTTTTCTTAACAAGTTGCGTGTTTGTGCAGGGTTTCTAGAAAGGCGGAAAACCGCCATGACTCATAGGAATCATTGTAAGTGGCGCATTGAGCAAACAGAATTTAATCTGGGAGCTGTTACTACAGGGAAATTTCAAGAAAAGTGGCGGCATTATATATTCCATCAAAGGACAGAGTTTGAACCTTCGCGAGCCCATCCAGCGACATTATAGCCCAGATCTTGCAAATCGAGACATTTATGGAGCAGTGGAGAGAGAACCTTCTAATGATCAAGGATTTTAGCATTCAGTATTGAAGGATTGAACCTTAATACAGTAGGTTTAGGGGCAAAACAACAGATCAGTGAACCTAAGCATCATGCAGAAGGTACAACACACAGAGATTCATGAAATCAGGGTACAAATCAGTAGAATGTTTCTTCCAAAACAAGGACACAGTACACATTATTGTTTTAGTTTATATTGTGTTCAAGAAAGGTTCCCCCCCCCCCCTTCATAGCAATCCTATACTATCAGAAGCGTTTATTTCACAAGCATGGCAGTCCATTCATTCGTTTTGTTTATACACCAAAGTACTGCACAGTACTGCAGTCAGAGTACATTCAGGGCCATATTAGAGTAATTGGAAGCCTGAAGGAGATCATTCGTGCACCCAAAATTGCCAGAGGTTAATGCTCTGAGTTTAAAATAGAATGGGCTTCGGCCCCCTTCCTCTTCTGAGTGTTAATGCTGCATTTAGTTTTCTACCGACCTCCTCTACTTCTCGTCAACTATAAAACTCATGAGAAAAACATTGTAAAGGTTGTTGATCAGTTATCAGAGAACTGCAAGTAGTTTCTTTTGAGACACAGTCTCTATGTAAAGATTGCAAGATAGGTTGAAGGATATGTTTTCAGACTGAGTATTCAGCTATTGGCAATATTATACTTGATTGGTATTGTTATTTAATATGACAAGCACATTTCTTTGGATCCTGATATGAAGTAGCAGTGATGTTTTCCTATCTCTGTGTTTACATTCATTTCATTTCATTTCTACTAGCTTGCATCAGAATATTGGCATAGGATTTACCCTTGTTAGGTACCCTATGTTTCTGCTCTCCTTGCCATTTATGTTTCTCTTCTGAATGTATTATCTAAGGAATGTTTTCAGTTGGTTTAACCAGTGTAGTGGATGTTATTGACTGCTCTCTGATGTATGAATTAAATGAATTCAATTCTTGATGCTTCTTGTTATAGATTTAGTTGGAAGATTTTGGAACACTGGGGATTAGTGTTAGCCCTGTCCACTAGGATCCTTATACGACCTGCTGATCTGTAAATTTGTGCTCTAAAATCTGTGTTATCTCCTCCCTCCTACTTTCCATATCACAGAACCATCTTGAAAGATCCTGAGTTTCAGATGACTAGCCCAATTGAAAGCCTGCCTATTGAGTAGCAAGAAAATCCTTTCCTGACTCCATTGCCCAATGGTTTTGAGTATTTCCTAGAATTTTTCACCTCTGTTCTATCCCTCTTTACTCATCTTGGTCTCACATTGAATCCTTCATTCCTGATAACCTGCAACCAAAAAAAAAAAAAAAAAAAGCAAATAAAAAAAACAATCCTTGTGCCTATAACTAGCCTAAAATCATAAATTTGAGCTTCATAGACATAAACCTTTGCTCAAACTAGAGAGATCCCTCTCTGGACCTAGGAGGGCTAGATCCTAAGGTTTGAAAGTGGTTCTGATGTTGCCTCATCTTTTGGTCTTGCCAATCTGGCCAAAACATGGGAACCCAAACATAATGGTGACTCCGTTCTTTTCACCTTAAACATCTTTAGGCATTCAAAAGACCTACAATCTCTGGTTAGGTTGGCAGTTAAACACTCCTATTCTTACATCAACCTATACACCATTTGTTTTGTTTTCCCATACTCTTGGACAGAGTCTAGAAAGGGCCAGGTAGCCTCCGGATCTCACACTCTTTCAGAGGTGACATATCTGGTAAATTCCCCCGGTCAATATCTGGTTAGAGTTTGGTGTGATTTTAAGATATCCTTGAAAAGGGACATCTCAAGGGCACTATGGTGGATAGTGTACCCTCCAAGAAACATCCTAAACCTTCCACCTGGCGACTCCATAGTTCCCTAAACGTTTCAAAGAATCCATTGGTGATCAGTAGGCCTGCTGATTGTCTTGGTTCACATTAGACTCCACTGGGAGACCATCCCCCATAACAACATCAACCACAGTCAAGTAACAAGTAGGGTTAAGATGCTTAGTCGGAAACAACATTCTGGCTTCTAGAACCATTCATACAAGAGCTTACCCTGACCCAGACCCACCTGAAATAGTTGACAATCCTGAGAGCATCCTCAAGGGAGCTCATACACCTAAAAGATCAACTATTTCCAAACACATCCATAGAGCTAATTCTGCACCAGAAGATCTTATAGCTCTATCACACTTTCACCTTGACCTAGACCTACCTAACAACTTATCTAGAACTAGGTCATTCAGTAGCTTAGATCATCTAGACCTTGAGCTTCCTTATTCACCACGGCAAAGTGGTAGACACCTTGGGAATAGACAAACCCTTCCATATACTCCTCCCGATTTACATTTCATACAAAACTTGGGGCTCATTCACTCTAGGTCTGCTCATCAGTCCTCTGCTGGTCATAATATCCCTGTCATCCATATGCCAGCTACCCAAGTTAACCCTTTACCTCATCAAAATATCATTATGGCAGCCTAGTATGCACCCCTAGTGTTACCTCAGCCTCTAGTACCCTTACCAAATGATTATCAGTCTAAGATCCCACACTTCACTGCAAAAGAGTCCATCACAGGCCAACAACATGTAGATAAGATGGAGGATTCTTTCGTCTACATGGAAATTGATGATGATACAGTCAAAATGAGAATCTTTGCCCAGAGCTTAGGGGGTGATATGAAGAAATGGTTCAAGGGCCTGCCTCCAGGTAGCATTAATGATCTTTCGGGCTTATATCAGACTTTCATAAACAAATGGGAAGCTAGGGCGAATCCTCGCCAACTCCTGGCAGAATACATGAACCTTAAGAGAAACTTATGAGAGAGTGTCCACGATTACACAACGAGGTTCAATAGCATTTATAATGCTCTCCCTCCACATATGAAACCTCCACAAGGAATGGCCTTAGCAAAATACCCTGAAGGATTTGATGCTGACATGGCCTATGAGCTTAGGGATAAGGAATACAACACATTGGAGGACATGCAGAAAGGAGAAGTGAATATAGAAGCCAACCTAATTAAGAAAAGAGCAAGACTGAAAGCTGAGAGAAGGGTAACATACAGAGACAACAATGTAGCTTCCACATCTGACCAAAATTATGATAAGTTGTCTAAAAATGTGGAAAGGTTACAACAAATGATGGAAAATATGGTTGTCACCATTAGCAATCAGAACAAGAACCAGAACCAGAACTTTAGAAGAAACAATAATGCTCCCAAAAGACAAAGAGAATCAAATCAAAAAGTTATTCCCCCATTCCAAGAGAATTTTCTCGATGAAGATGAGGGAATCATAGAAGAGTCTGAGGGAAACACAATTAATATGTTTGAAATAGAAGATTCAATCCATAACTGTTATTCAGAAGAAGACCAGCCTTCACCCTCTGGTTGGGAGGAGGAATGGTTGGAATCTGAAGATTACAGATTAGGATTTGAAAATTCCATGATGCAGGTCAGAGAACAGTATGAACTTAGAAGCAAAAAGAGTCAAGAAATTGCCAAACCCAAAGCTTCTAAGATTACCATCAAAAAGAGGCCTGAGAAAACTTCTAAAGCAACTGCTGAAACCAAAAAATAAATAGCTAAGAGTTCTAGAAAGAATAGAGGAAAATACAACCAAAACACTAATGCACAAGGGAAACCAGCTAGCAGCACTAGCACTGCAGTTAGTGCTCCTGATAAAACTGCCACAAACACTGTACATAATGAGAATCAACACATTGATTCAGCCACCAAAGCAGTGGCAAAAAAAATAGAGATGAGCATTCCCAAGAGTCAGTCCACTTTCGATTTGGAAAGTGAGATTGCAAAAGTTAGAATCTCTGTCCCACTTTCTAAGCTGGCCACTTAAGATGTATATAAAGGCCAGATTTTGAAGGCTTTGAAACTTAGTGAGAATGCTGACTCTGTCAATTTGAATGATGATCAACTTGCCCTCTTGTTTGGTTCTAAGATAGAGGGGAAGTTTCAGGATGGGGTAGTTCCACCTTTCTATATCAGTCTCAATATTCATGACAAGATCCTACATAATGCAATGCATGATTCTGGGGCATCTCACAACCTAATGCCTAAGGTAGTTATGGAAAGACTAGGTCTAGAGATAACCAGACCTTACAAAGACTTATACTCATTTGAATCTAGCAGAGTAAAATGCTTGGGCCTGATTAAATATCTATGTGTGAGTTTGACCTAGATCCCAGTGAAATGTATGGTCATGGATGTTGTGGTGGTAGATGTGCCACCCAAGTATGGCATGTTATTATCAAGATCATGGGGAGCCAAGCTGCAAGGTACAATGCAGATGGATGGCTCGTATGCCACAATCCCAATCTTTGGCCAACTTAGAAAACTGTATAGGGAGACACAGATGAAATTCCTAGTTAGTGGCCCTGAAAAACTAGAGAATTCACCTGTTTATTCTGTACATACAGACCTTGACTCATTCATATTTTGTAGTGATGAATCCTTAGAAGAGTCGGGGTCCCAAAATAGAGATACAAACAGAGAGGCAGGAGCTATTGATTTTAACATAATGGCTGCTCTGGATTTAGAGGACAACGAAGAAGAAAATCGCAACGAAACCTGTAGGATATGCAGTGAAGACCTAACCCCGAGTGAACAAGAAACAGAGCGTAAACAACCATCTAGACAGATCCCTGAGACTCATACATTTCCCAAGGAACAAAGTGATCCACAACCCAGTATAGACCCTATAACACAACATAATGGTGAAACCAGCCACAGGGAAAAGAATGACACTAAAACCAAGAGTGAACCCCTGTGGGTGATGAAATTTTATGGGTCAAGCACCAAGAGAACTGCCGGAGTAGGGGTATGGTTGCACAATACAGAAAACGACTATGCTGAGAGCCATGCCTGTAGCCTGCATTTCAAATGCACGAATAACGTCGCTGAATACGAGGCTCTAATCCTGGGTCTAAATCTGTTGATGAAATTAGGAGCTCGTAAGATAGCCATGCAGGGAGATTCTGAGCTTGTGATAAAACAGGTAAACGGGGAATACACGGTGAAACATCCTAGGCTGAGAGAGTATAGGAATGACACCATGGATATATTGAAAACATTTGTTGAATACAAATTAGTGTTCGTTCCTCGGAGTCAAAATGTCATTGCAAATGGATTAGCTTTCCTAGCCAGTTCCTACACCAAGACTCCCGGAGACCAACAGATCATCGTTCAGACCAAATTTAGACCTGCTGTGCCGGATAACGAAAAATACTGGCAGGTTTTTGAAGGTGATAAAAAGAACGAAGATTTTCTGGTAGGCAGAAACGAGTTTGAATTTTCTGATTTAGACTCCAAATCTGATAGTAGCCGCCTAAGTGAAGACTCCTAAGATGAGGAAGAAACACCCTGTAACATAGAAATAAACTCTTTAGATGAACATACTGGAAACCCAGATCGCAAATGTGAAAATTCAGATAGTGAAGAGGTAGAGGTGCTGCAGGCCAAAAATAAGAATATACCTAGAGGCCTGGCACCCTTAGAGGACCTTTTTGACTTTGATGATGTGGAAAAAATCCCACTATCGAACATACAGACTCTGATGTGGAAGAATGCAACATAGGCACCAAGGAGAAACCCAAAATGATTAAACTGGATAAGTCTCTACCTGCAAACATGAAGAAGAAATACATTGACCTTTTCAAGAAATTCATTGATGTGTTTGCATGGAGCTATGAGGACTTAAAGGCCTTTGAAATAAACATCATCCAACACAAAATACCCTTGAAAGAAAATCAGAAGCCCTTTAGGAAAAAACTTCGTAGAATCAATCCCAAACAATTGCCTGCAGTAGAGAAGGAGATTAAGAAAATGCATGAAGCAGGTATAATTTTTCCGTTGAGGTTCTCTGATTGGGTATCAAGCTTAGTGGTTGTGAGGAAGAAAACAGGAGAAATCAGATTGTGCATAGACTTCAGGAATCTTAATAGAGCCTCACTCAAGGACAATTACCCTTTGCCTAAAATGGAACATATCCTTCATAAGGTAGTGGGCTCTAAAAGAATCTCCCTGCTGGATGGCTTTTCAGGTTATAACCAAGTCTTAGTGATCCCAGAAGACCAACTAAAAATAGCTTTTACCACTCCATGGGGTACCTTCATGTATATGAAGATGCCTTTTGGATTGATGAACGCTGGAGCCACCTTCCAAAGAGCGATGGACATAGAATTTTCAGACGAGATAGGGCACTTCATTGTTATCTACTTAGATGACATAAAATTATTCTCCAAGACTGAAGAAGAACACTTGAAACATCTGAGAAAAGTATTCAAAAAATGTAGAAGGTTTGGTCTGTCCCTGAACCCTAAAAATACTATCTTTGGGCTACAAGAAGGTAAAATTCTTGGCCACATTATATCCGAGGAGGGAATCAGGATAGACCCACAACGAGTTGAGGGAATACTACATATCATACACCCCAAAAACATCAAGGAATTATAGTCTTTCATTGGGAAGATTAAATTCCTTATGAGGTTTATTCCAAATCTGGCTGAACACCTTAGGAACATGACTAACATGTTGAAGAAAGGTGCAGGAGTTAAATGGACCATGGGAGCTAAAAAATATTTTGAATCAGTGAAACTTTCACTTACCCAAGCTCCCATCCTAATCAGCCCATATTTCTCCAAAGATTTTCTGATCTTTTCATTTGCCTCTGAGCATACAGTGGCTGTAGTCTTGCTGCAAAAAAACACACAGGGAATGGAACAGCCAATTGCCTTCTTTAGCAAAGCACTCAGAGATGCCCCCTTGAAACACAACATCATGGAGAAACAGGCCTATGCACTGATTAAGGCCTTGAAAGACTTCAGGGTGTACATACTGCATTCCCACACTATAGCTTATGTTCCCAACATCATAGTCAAAGATATATTGTCCCAAGACCCAGATGGGAAAAGGGGCAAATGGATAGTTGTGATATTAGAGTATGACCTTGATATAAAACCCACCAAACTCATTAAAGGTCAAGGCTTAGCTAAGTTAATGGCTGAATGAAACCTACAAGCCCTAGACATTAACATGATAAGTACCTTGCATGAGCAACAAGAACTTCCTGATCTCACAGTTGAGGAAAAATTTTAGAGCTCTCCTTGGTATTCCGACATTCTGTATGTGCTTACACACCTCAATGCCCCTCTCAGATTATCAAAGACAAAGGCCAGATTCTTAAAGCTAAAAGCCAGAAATTACTACATTTTGAATGAAAACTTATACTGGAAGAATCCTAATGGCCTATTGCTTAAATGTTTGCCTGAAAATGAGGTAGAGAGGGTCAAAAAAGAATTCCATGCTGGAGAATGTGGGGGCCACTTGAGTTGGAAAGCCACTGCAAACAAAATACTCAGAGCTGGCTACTATTGGCCCATGCTCTTCAGTGATGTCCATAAAATGATAGTTTCCTGCCACAAATGTCATATCTTTGAGGGAAAAATAAAACTCCTCCCTTTACCCCTACAACCCATCACTGTCGAAGGTCCCTTTCTGCAATGGGGCCTAGATTTCATAGAATAAATTCACCCTGCTTCTTTTGCACAACACAAATGGATCCTAACAACCACAAACTACTTCACTAAGTGGATAGAGGCCATACCCACTAGGAATGCCACAGACTCAGTCATCATTAGTTTCCTAGAAGGTCACATCCTGTCTCGGTTTGGCTGCCCAAGGAAAATAGTCACTGATAATGCTACTGCTTTCGGATCCAAAAATATGGTTGATTTTTGTCACAAGTATCAAATAACACTTGGTCATTCAACTGCCTATTACCCTCAAGGTAATGGATTAGCTGAATCATCAAACAAGAGCCTGGTGATCATCATCAAAAAGCTGTTGGAAGAGAACAAAAACTCATGGCATAACAAGTTAGTACATGCTTTGTGGGATGACAGGCTTACAACAAAAAAGTCCATTGGCATTTCACCATTTCAGCTTGTCTATGGAATAGAAGCAATATTCCCTACCAGCTTTGGGATACCAGTGATCAAACTGATCCAGGAGATCCAAACAAAAGAAGACAACATGGTGAGGAGAATAAATTAGACAATCCATCTCCAGCAAAAAAGGGAAGAGGTCTACAACATAGCAGTGAAGGTTCAGGAAAATATAAAGAAAATGTTTGACAAGAGAACCAAATATTCTTATTTTAAAATTGGAGATAAAGTTTTGAAGTGGGACTCAAGGAGAGAGGACAAAGGAAAGCACGACAAGTTTGACAACTTGTGGCAAGGTCCATACATCATCCAGGCCACTGTGGGTCCAAATGCATTTTTTATATAGGAATTAGATGGTACAGAGCTGTTTGGGGGTCCTGTCAATGGCAGGATGCTCAAGCACTACTTCTGCTAATATTTCATTTACATTGTACATACCATTGCAGTTTTTGTTGTGAAAGAGAAAAGAGAAAATGTTCCAAAAAAAAAAAAAAAAGAGGAAAAGAGAGGTTCAAACATGCTTAAATCATGAACCTCTAATGTGCAAAATATTGGCTCTAATAAACTCAAAACCTGAGCCAAAGAAAGTAAAACAGCTGGTCCTAACATGCCCAAAATCTGGACCAGAAAAGAAGAAAGAAGAATCATCTCCAACATGCCTAAAATCAAAGCTGAAATGCAGAAGGAGTGACTCTAACAAACTCAAAACTTGAGTCACAAGGAGAGAAGGATACTCTAAAAGATTGCAGATTTCAATCCTTCACAGTTTGTCTTTAGTTTTCCAAGTTCCTGTCCATGTGCGACTGTCTTTATGCCATGGTCCGTAGCAAGCCAGACAGTCTAATCCTGGCTTGGTTGTTTTTCAATTTTTGGTTTAGAGTGTAGAGAAGAAATATGCTGGACAGTTTAATCCCATCAGATATTAGACTAGGTAGAGAAACACATGAGACCAACAGTTTAATATGGTCTCATGGAGAAATAAGGGTAGATTTAGAATAGGTTTATTTTTTGTTAACAAAATAAAATTATGTAAAGGGTCTGCTAGCTCAAATGAACCCTAGAAGAAGAAAAATGCTAGGATTGTAGTATGGGTAGGTAGATTGTTGAGGAAAGTTTTTCTGCTGATGTAATGTCTACATATTGTGGCAGCTAATCAAAGAAATAAAAGGATGTGCCAAGCAGCAGGCAACTGGCCTACTCCAAATATCTATTCTCTAAATTCTTGACTCCTTCAAGAAGAAGCCATCCCCATGTGGAGCCACTGTTAGCCCCTTATGATTTCCTTGACAAAGCAAGCAAGGGGATAATTTGTTGTATAAGCCTGCAAGGAATGAATTTCCCTTGTAAACACATCATCCTTGGAGCCTTTTCATGCCCCCTACCTTTAACTGTTGCCCTCCACTGTTACGGAGTCTATGAGCCTCAATGATTGCTAAATATCCTGCTCCAAAAAGCCCTGCATTACCCCTTATACCCCTGCAAAGTGTCCCTTTTTCCCTTTTTCCCTCTTTCTATCAATGTGCCCATGCTCCCCTCTATTCCCCTATTAACCCTCTAAACCCCCCAAGATCCCCTTTAAATCCCATTTTTTCCTTTTGTTTAAACATTTTTACCCTTTTCCTCCCTATCGTTACCCTTTATAGGCTTCAAAATGCATTAAAAGGGTTAAAAACCCACTTTGAAACGTTATATCAAGCCTAGCCCCTCTTCTGCTGGCCCCTGCACCTTTCCTTCCACATGATCATAGCGTTGGAACCACCCACCAGAGCAAAAATCATTTATCTCCAATCCATGTCGGGCACGACACCAGCCGTTGATCTTGGTAGATCGGACAGCTATCATTAAATCTTCGGCGCCCGTGTTTCTCCGTTTAAATCTCCGATCGCGCAATCACCGTCCGTTTAAATGTTGATCTGACGGTCCGCAATGCTCCCGCGCCAGTGGTCCCATGCACTGTTCATAAACCCAGTGGTTTCTATCGCACCACCTTTGGGCGGAGGGCGGTATTCTCCGATCGGCCAACGATTCCACTCAGCATTCGATGTGTGGCTCCTGTACGGTTTCAAAACTGCTTTCCCATCACGCGTTAACGTTTGGCATGGGATGCGCAGTGATATGCTCTTGCACCGTCCGATCTGGGGCTGTTGATCCAACGGTCATCATTTCATGAAGCTGCACTATGTTTAACCCACGACCACCATACCCCTGGCCCACTGTTCATCGTCCTTCGTTGTGTTTCCCACCGTCGATCTCCTTTGAGATCTGACGGTCCAGATTGGTCTTCTCCCCACTGTTGACTATTCCACTGTCAACCGGTTCTGCCACGTCACCTCCACGTGCCTCACCGTACATTCGCCCCTCCTGTCTTATATTATCATTCAAAGGGTTGAAATTCAAAGGTTTTCATTCATTTTTCCTCCCGCGTCACCTTCCGACTGCAATATTTACCATTTTCACCACACTACAGGTCTTCCACGATAGTTTCACCATCTAACTAGTCTGCATTGTCAGTTTACCCACCCCTTGTTGCGTCCACCACCTCCATTTTTTTCTTAACAAGTTGCATGTTTGTGCAGGGTTTCCAAAAAGGCAGAAAACCGCCATGACTCATAGGAATCATTGTAAGTGGCGCATTGAGTAGACGGAATTTAATCTGGGAGCTGGCACTATAGGGAAATGTCAAGAAAGGTGGCAGCATTATAAATTCCATCAAAGGACAGAGTTTGAAACTTCGCGAGCCCATCCGGCACCATTATAGCCCAGATATTGCAAATCGAGACATTTATGGAGCAGTGGAGAGAGAACCTTCTAATGATCAAGGATTTCAACATTCAGTATTGAAGGATTGAACCTTAATATAGCAGGTTTAGGGGCAAAACAATGGATCAGTGAACCTAAGGATCATGCAGAAGGTACAGGATGCAGAGATTCATGAAATCAGGGTTCAAATCAACATAATGTTTCTTCTAGAACAAGGACACAGTACACATTATTGTTTCAGTTTATATTGTGTTCAAGCAAGGTTCCCTCCCCCCCCCTTAATAGCAATCCTATGTTATTATAAGCGTTTATTTCATAATCATGGCATTCCATTCAGTCATTTTGTTTATACACCAAAGTATTGCACATTGCTGCAGTCATAGTACATTCAGGGCCATATCAAAGTAATAGGAAGCCTGAAGGAGATCATTCATGCACCCAAAATTGCCAGAGATTAATGCTCTGAGTTTAAAATAGAATTTTCTTTGGCCCCCTTCCTCTTCTGAGTGTTAATGCTGCATTTAGTTTTCTACCTACCTCCTCTGCTTCTCTTCAGCTATAAAACTCATGAGAAAAACATTGTAAAGGTTGTTGATCAGTTATCAGAGAACTGCAAGTAGTTTCTTTTGAGACACAGTGTGTGTGTAAAGATTATAAGATAGGTTGAAGGATATGTTTTCAGACTAAGTATTCAATTATTGGAAATATTGTACTTGATTGGTATTGTTATTGTTGGGTATGTGTTATATTCTTTCCACGACTAAGCACGTGCAAGGGGGTAAGAGGGGGGGAAATATCCCCCCCTTTGCGCTAGGCACAACAGGGGGGTCACAGGGGGGGCGGTAGCGCCCCTTGTCAGGGTCCGAGGATTTTTGGTCCTTAATTTCCGGTGGGTAGTCCACGTCCATGGTTTTTTGCATGGTTTTTCACATGGTTTTGGGGTACGATGGTTTTCGGCCCCTGGTATTTTTGTAGATCCAGTCAAGGGAACTACGGTTATGTTCTAATCTAGGGTTTATGGATTGGGGTTTATGTATGCTTCGGCATGTATATATATGTGTTTTAACACTAAAAGGAATATAATGAAAAATCAAGCTGGTCATCCCGATTTGGGATCCAGGGGAAAATCTCTGTGTTGATCTATTTTATGTTTTATGCTCTCGCTATTGTTTATTTTTTGTTATAAGATTTGTGTGTAGATAATTGTTGTTCAGGGTTAAAACCTACAGTTATTTAATATAACAAGCACATTTCTTTGGATCCTGATCTGAAGCAATGGTGATGTTTTCCCATCTCTGTGTTTACATTCATTTCATTTCGTTTCTACTGGCTTGCATGAGAATATTGGCATAGGATTTACCCTTGTTAGGTACCCTATGTTTCTGCTCTCCTTGCCATTTATGTTTCTCTTCTAAATGTATTATATAAGGAATGTTTGCAGTTGGTTTAACCAGTGTAGTGGATGTTATTTCCTGCTCTCTGATGTATGAATTAAATGAATTCAGTTCTTAGATGCTTCTTGTTATAGATTTAGTTGGAATATTTGGGAACACTGGGGATTAGTGTTAGCCCTGTCCACTAGGATCCTTGGACGACCTGCTGATCTGTAACTTTGTGCTCTGAAATATGTGTTATCTCCTCCCTCCTACTTTCCATATCACATAACCATATTGAAATATCCTTAGTTTCAGATGACTAGCCCAATTGAAAGCCTGCCTATTGAGTAGCAAGCAAATCCTTCCTGAATCCATTGCCCAATGGTTTCGAGTATTTCCTGGAATTTTTCACCTCTGTTCTATGCCTCTTTACTCATCTTGGTCTCACATTGAATCCTTCATTCCTGATAAACAACAACAAAAAATAAATAAAAAAAATCAAACAAATCAAACAAACAAACCTTGTGCCTATAACTAGCCTAAAATCATAACTTTGAGCTTCATAGACATAAACCTTTGCTCAAACTAGAGAGATCCCTCTCTGGACCCAGGAGGGCTAGATCCTGAGGTTTGAAAGTGGTTCTGATGTTGTCTCATCTTTTGGTCTTGCCAATTTGGCCAAAACATGGGAACCCCAACACAGCCGATCTCAAATAGTTCCCAATGAAACTAACATCATGGAATATTCGAGGGCTCAATAGCCCAACGAAATGCAGGATGATTAAAAATATGATACATCAAGAAATACCTTATGTCTTCTTCATGCAAGAAACTAAATGCATAAACCACACCCTCAGTTCCATTATCTCCAAAGCATGGTCTGGTTGCCACGCAGTTGCAGTAGATGCCTCTGGAGCCTCGGGAGGCCTCGATATCGCATAGGATCCACAGAACATTTCACTCTCTGATTTTCATGCCTCACATAATCTCATACAAGCAAATTTCCATCTTATGGGCTCCAACATTCATGGACACCTCTCTAATGTTTACTTCATTTGTTTATATATATATATATATATATATATTAAAATAAAGTGAAATTAGTAATAATCAAACATATTAAAATAAATCTTTTGGGAAATCGTATGAGAAATTTTAGAACCGATGCGTTTCAACTACTACTGACTGTACTTCATCAGTCAGTCAATAGTTCGAAACGCTGTCTATTCTAAAATCATGTGATTTCCGGGAAGATTTATTTTAATATGATATGGATCACAGAAGCTTACACTCTCAAATAATCAAACGTATAATAATTTAATTAAAATAATGAAAAAAACCATAAAACATTAAATTAATTAATTTAAAATAAGAATAGTATTAACAATGTAAAAAAAGAGCTTAAAAAGATAAAAGTTAAGAGAGTTAAAAATAAGAAACTAACCTCCAACAAATAACAATAATAATAATAAATAAACTAATAATAAACATAAAATATAATAAAATAATAATAAATATAAAAATAAAATTAAAATAAAATATTTAAGAAGATATCGCATGAACCAGAAATAATAAGAAAACATAAAGTAATAAGAAGATATGGCATGAACCAACTCTTATCAACCTCTAGTTTCTATTCATATTTCTAACATGCTTCATTTTTATTCAAATTGTTAACAGGCTTCTCAATTTCTATAGCTTCCTTGAACTTCCTTTGATGGAAGTGATCAACAGTGGCAATGGTATATATGTGATGCTTAGATACTTATAATATACAAAGATTTTTAACTATGTATATTTACCTCTATATTACCACAAAAATTATTAACTTGTAAATAGGCTTTGTTACAATACCATGCTACACTACCATGCCTTATCAATAACATTTGTTCAAAATTCAAAATTAAAATATTTTATAAATATCTGTTTTAAATTTTATTTTATAATATTTTTATACATACCCAAAGAAGATTATATTGTTTTTTATTTTCATCGAAAATTATTGACTTTCAATTAATTTTGGAAATTTTAAACAAAATATATGAAGTTTATTAAGATCTTATTATGTTAATCTTTGTATATTGTTTTTAACACTATTACTTTTAAATTATATTTAATTATATTTAATTTAGCTGTAAGCTTCAAATAGTAAAACCCAATCCCCAAAAACAAGTGTTTATGAGAAAATCTAAAGCTAGAGATAATGCACACTTGATGTTTCCCATTATGGAGGGGATATTTTTGAAAGGATGGAGGACTTGGATCTCTCTTCGAAAAAGACAATTCAAGTACTTTGAAAAAACATGAGAGGGTGATAATATCTCAGAAACCATCCACATTATGAAGAAAATCAAAAGATAAAGATAAAGATAAATACACATTTGATACTCTGTATTATGAAGGGTGCATTTGTGAAAAAATATAGGACTTGGATCTCTTCCTTGTATAGAAATTTCAAATGCATGAAATTTCAAGTTTATTAAAGTTTTGAAAAAAAAAAATATTAAATGGCATATTTTGAAAATTAAAGCATAATTTTTAATTGTTTAAAATGTAAATTATTTTTTTCCTAATTAGTTGATGACTATTTTATGTTGCTTTTAAATTAAATTGTGAGAAATAAAAAATGTATTAAAAAAATCATTAAAAATGGTTTCTATTGGCTAAGTCTCATAATAATTTAGGCTTTGTTACAATATCATAGGCCAAGACCATGGCTTATTAACACCACATACCCAAAAACCATAACTCATTTCAAACTCAACATATATTATAAATATTTCAGGTTTTCTCTGATTCATAAAGAAGATGATACTCTTTCAGATTAAAGGTATGTTCAATATATATTATAAATATTTCAGGTGTTTTCTAATTCATAAATAAGATGATGACTCTTTCAGATTAAAGGTAGGTTTTACGGGGCCTAGGTTTCAAACGGTTAACATGTCTATTATGGTGCATAATTTTCAATTGTGGTTCATCATCAACACATGGATGGAGACATTATCTAACAATATATAAATAATGTGGAGACATTAGAAATTCAACAAAATTCAAAAAATAAAATAACTTTAAATAATATAATTTCAAATAAAATTTAAATTAGAAAAATATAATAGAAATAGTTATTTAGTTGGAAAAATAGAAATCAACAAAATAAATAGGGAAAAATAATAATAATAATAATAATAATAATAATAATAATAATAATTAATTAAAATAATAATAATAATAATTAATTAATTAATTAAAATAGAGTGAAACTAGTAATAATCAAACATATAATAATTTAATTAAAATGATGTATAATAATTTAATTAAAATAATGAAAAAACAATAAAAATTTAAAATTAAATAATTTAAAATAAGAATAGTATTAACAATGTAAATAAATAGATTGAATGACAGACACGTGACAATGAGGAGCGGAGCTTCCCCAATGGCAACCTAGGATTTTGACAAACCCTGTAATGGCACTAGTCTGGGCGTGCTCTGCCACACTAGTGGTTCCTCAAACCTTCGAAGGCAAAGAACACCGCTCGATCCCTGACTGGACTCAATGAAAACCCTAACAGGAGGGGACAACACCCCTCCCCCCTCTAGCAATAACGAAGTTTCTATTCCTGACACTTCTCAGATTTCGTCCTTTGACTTTGCAGAGACCCAGACTAAATCCACAGCAGTGCAAAGCGACAAGTCTTAGGAGCCTGCAAGAAATACGAAGTAGCCAAAGGAAACTTCTGAAACCTGTCTCCCTATCGTGGCAGAACAACCGAAGATTGACTTGCCTAGCCACCGTATCAATCCACAAATACAACACATGAAAGACTATGTACTCATAGGCAAATTTGTAGGATTTTGGCCTACTGAGAAGGCACTCCATGGTTGGATCGCCTCTAAATGGAAGCCAAAGAGACATGTTACTCTACAGTTAGAGCCAAAAGGCTTCTTCAACGTCGTATTTAAGTGTATTGAAGAAAAAAACGGTATCATAGACGGAGGCCCCTATTTTTTCAACTCAGCGGGTCTATATCTTAGGGACTGGGTTAAGAGATTCAACCCAGACAAAGAAGATTTCAGCTGGGCCCCTCTTTGGATCAAAATGTACTCCCTACCCTTGGAATATTGGGATGAAGAATCTCTAAAGGACATAGGAAATGGCTTAGGAGAGTTTATCAAGGTTGCCGAGGAAACAAAGCTCAGAAGATACACTTCGTATGCTAGAATCTGTGTCTACATGCATCTGGAAAAGGCACTCACGGACTCGATAATTATCTATCATGATGACTTTGAATGGATACAAAACATAGATTATGAACATGTCCCCTTTCGATGCAGAAAATGTCATGCTCATGGACATCTCTTTTGGGACTATTCACTAAATCAGCCCCCCAAACCAATGCCACCTCTGGAAACTCTGATGCAAAAGGGTTTACCAAAGTCCCCAGCTGCAAAAAGAACCATAATAAATCTCCCTCTGCCCCCAAAGTTCCTCCACATGCCTCCACTTCCCCATCCACTAATAATGCTTTGATATCCTAGCCAATCAACCTCTACCAGATAGCGAACCTTTGCGACAAACTGGGGAAACAACTAAGCCCTCCATCTTTGAACCTTCTTCTAACCCCCTAATCCCCCAGACCTCAACCAAATCTCCTCGAGAACACACAAGCTTCACTCCTAGTCTTAGTAAGGACTCATATCTGGTAATCTGGCAGCCTAATCTCATGGAGATTGATGGCTTATCTCAAGCCAACCCCCTCACTATTGGATCAGTACCAGAAGGAATTCATTCTAGCCATATGGAAGAGGAACCTGAAAGCATTGACCTTCGAGATCTGGAAATTCTTGGACTGGAGCAGGCCTGTAAACAAAAAGAATATGATAAAATACCTGACAGACAGATAGAAAACTTAGAGGTGATTCTATTTCACGTGCATCAGCAAAGATCATGTGGAATAAAACCAGACAGTCATTGGGATGGAAAAAATCTATTCAAAGAAACAAAGAAGAGGGGAAGAAGAATAGATCTGCAGAGGACCATCATTATTGGGGAAATTCTGGTGGAATTTGGAAGATATCCCAAGCTGACTAAGTTCTATCGGCCGATCTCAAATAGTTCCCTATGAAACTGACATCATGGAATATTTGAGGGCTCAATAGCCCAGCGATACGTAGGATGATTAAAAATATGATACATCAAGAAAGACCTTATGTCTTCTTCATGCAAGAAACTAAATGCAACAACCACACCCTTAGTTCCATTATCTCGAAAGCATGGTCTGGTTGCCACATAGTTCCAGTAGATGCCTTCGGAGCCGCGGGAGGCCTCGATATCGCATGGGATCCACAGATCATTTCACTCTCTAATTTTCATGCCTGACATAATCTCATACAAGCAACTTTCCATCTTATAGGCTCCAACATTCATCGAAACCTCTCTAATGTTTACTTCCCTCAATATCCGATGCACAAAATTGCATTGCTAAACACCATGGAAATCCTCAATTCCAACCAAAGACATCCACTCTGGATAATCGGGGGAGACTTCAATATGATTACCAAGCTAGGAGAAAAGAAATGAGGATAGGCTAAATTACAAATGGAAAGAAACCACTTCAAGGAATTCATTCAAAGAAACTGGTTAATTGACCTTCCCTTCTCCAATGGCATGCACACATGGAACAATAAGTGCATAGGATCCCATCAAATTGCCTCCAAGCTTGATCGCTTCCTAATCTCGGATAATGTTATCCACTTAGGAGGAGACATTCACTCCTCCATACTGCCTCTGTCTGGCTTTGAGCACTGGCATATTATTTTACAATGTCTGCATCTTGGAGTCACGACTAAGCATTACTTTAGATTTGAATCTTTTTGGCTTACTCATCCTGACTTTAAAAGCATGGTCATAAATGGTTGGAAAAGCTTCACACCTGCGGTTGGTTCCAAAATGTATCAATTCCAACAAAAGCTCAAACATCTCAAAACACATATCAAGAAATGGAACCACTCCAAATTTTGGAACATCTTTCAACAACAGAAGATTTAGGAGCAAACCATGTCTGAACTTCAGCAGTGCATAATATGAAGGAAGAACAGAGTCTCTAGCCACTCAAGAACAAAACCTTCTCTCCCAGCTGGAAGAAATAACAACGCAAGAGGAAATCCTCCGGAATTAGAAATCCCGAATAAGATGGCTCAAGGAAGGGGAAAAACACAAAATTATTTCACCTCTCAACCATCCAAAGGCGAATTCACAATCAAATTGCATAGATACAGAATCAACAAGGAGAAAGACTAGAAGAACATGATGATATTGAGAAAGAGCTCCTTACTCATTTCAAGTTTGTTCTACAAGAAACCCAGGAAAGCAGACAACAAGCTATTAGTAAGGTCCTCCAGCATACGTCTAAGATCATAACAGAAGAACATAATAGGATGATCCTCCATCCAGTCACCCTTCAGGAGGTTGAACAAGCTATGGCACAATTCAAAGATCGAAAAGCCCTAGGTCCTGATGGTTTTACTTCTAATATTTTCCATCGCTTCTGGGATCTCATCACATTGGAAGTCTGGAAGTTGGTACAGGAATCTAGAGCACTACCTTGGATGCTCCCATATCTCAATGTTACCTTTCTAGCTCTCATTCCAAAAGAAGAAAATTCTAACACCCCGGATAAATATAGACCCATTGCACTTTGCAATGTTATATACGAGGTGTTTTCTAAAGTAATTGCCAACAGGCTCAAGACTCTGCTTCCACTACTCATCTCGCCAGAACAAAGAGGATATGTTGAAGGACGACAGATTCTAGATGGGATAATTCTCACTCATGAAGTCATTCACTCCCTGAAACACACCAAGAAGGCAGGTGTGCTCCTAAAAATTGATCTCTCTAAAGTTTTTGACAAATTAAGTTGGAATTATATCAAGCAGATGCTTACATCTTTTGGTTTCTACCCCTCTTGGATTAGATGGGTTATGAATCTCATTTCTTCCCCTTTATACTCCATTCTCATCAATGGAATCCATTCTCGTGCCTTCTCCCCCTCCAGAGGCATTTTCCAAGGAGATCCCCTCTCTCCCTTCCTTTTTGTTCTCATGGCAGAAGGGCTAGGACGTCTCATTCAAAATTCTCTTCACAATCATAACCTCTGCGGAATCTCTATTCAAGGCTCCCAGCCAACCACCCACCAATATTTTGTAGATGATAATATGTTGTTTGGGCACCCTTCAGTTCAAGAAGCTCTTACCTTTAAATCCCTGCTTGACACCTTTTCAGAGGCCTCGGGTACCTCTATCAAAGCTAGAAAATCTAAGATCTTTTTCTTCAATACCCTTGCTATTACCCAAAGAAACATTGCCAAATTCTTGGCTTCACTATAGCTTCTATACCTGCCAAGTACCTTTGAATGCCCTTGATCGATTCAAAAAACCATCTCTCTTCTTGGAAAGAGCTCCTAGAGAAACTTGAAGCCCACCTTTTCTCTTGGAACTATGGATGCCTTAATATTGCTAGTCAACTCATCCTTATCAAAGCGGTTTTATAGTCTATGCCCCTCTATCTCTTCTAAGTTCTTGCAGCACCAAACTGGGTCCTCAAAAAGATCAAAAATATGAAATGTAATTTCCTCCAGGGCTCCTATGGTAAAAATCATAAATGGGATTTGGTAAAATGGTCAATAGTATGCATGCCAAAAAAGGATGGTAGTCTAGGCCTAAGAGATCTGCATCACAACAATGCAGTCATGGGCACCCGAATTTGGTGGAAATGGTTATCTGAACCACATATGCCTTGGGCACTTCTATGGAATGTCAAATATGCCAAAAAAAGACCCCCAAAAGATCTTATCATGCTGGCAACGACTGACATGGGTTCTCTTATATGGAATGCAACCAAATAACACTGAGCCCTCATTTAAGAGCACAACTTCTGGGAAGTGAGAGATGGAGGTACAACACTTTTCTGGGTTGATTCTTGGCAACAAAAGCCCAAATTAGAAAATCTTATACGGCCTCAGCAACATGTGCATCAAATTAACCAACTGGACAACAAAGTCAAACATTTCTGGGTACCCCCCACCATACAGGGATACGTTCAATGGGCACCAGCAGCTCAAATCTTCAAAATCTGGAAGACAGACATAAACAAGGAAATTGATGAAGAACTTAACAAAAGAAAAATTAGATATTCAGAAAAGAAAGATCTCCTTAGGTGGGGATACACACCTCAAGGCACGTTCACTACTAAGGAAGCATACACTTTGATGTATCCCACCCAGGACCCAAAAGATCCCCTATGGACCCAAATTTGGCAACCTGGTATTTGGCCCAAGGACTCCACCTTTCTTTGGCTCCTATGCCATAAACACATCCTAACCTGGGATAATATTTAAAAAAAATGATTTATCAGACCCTCCTGGTGCCACAACTATTCAATGCAAAATGAAACCATCTAGCATCTAACGGACAACTGCATCTTAGATAACAAATTATGGGAAAAAATTATCTTCAGGTGCAGAAATTTGAGTCGAATACCAAGAGATATTGTTCGCACCATTCGCAATTGGCCGTTGGCACCTTACAACAACAAGTTATTAAACTCTCTTTGGACTCTTCTCCTAGGCCTTCTCCTATGGACCGTCTGGAGGGAAAGGAACAAAAGAATATTCAAGAATCAAATCACCCCTCTAGATACCATATGAAACAACCTCTGCATCAATCTCTAAGAAACACTGGCCCTTCACCATTGGAAGGAATCTAAATTTCCAACTCAAGATCAGGAGAAATAATTTGGGAGAATTGGCATCTCTGGATACCATTATACCCCTCCATCATTAGCACTCCTCCCACTCATCAGGATTCACCCAGCAATTGGATCCATCCTCTCGCTAGACTGATCAAGATGAATTTTTATGGTGCCTCCAAAGGAAATCCAGGAGCTGCAGGTTTTGGTGGCATCTTTGATGACTCTGTTGGCAACCCCCTTTTGATATTCTATGGATCCATAGGATGGGATTCTAAAAATTCAACTGAATTGGAAGGCTTATGGCAAGGTATTTGTCTTGCTTAGAAGCACAATTATTTTCCTATTGAAATAAAAGAAGATTCTCAAATCCTCATTAACACGTCGACTCATCTCCTCATGGGTGCTTTGGCCACTAAGGTGGCTAAAATATGGCATCTGGCAGCTAGATTTGAGCTCATAGAACATTAGCTGAAGCATAATCGGGCGATCTCCTTCAAGCATGTCAAATGATCTAGAAACAAAGTTGCAAATCTTCTTGCAAATACGGGAGTGGACTGTGATCAAACCATCTACTCTATCCCCCTCAACATTCTTCATAAATCCTCTCTCATAGAGGAATGCAATAAGCTGGTGCACATGGAAACAACAATCCTGGATGTGAGTGACCATTGACGGCTACTATACAGCGAGCCCATGGCATGACACATGGCTCTGCCACATGGTCACACATGCGCTCAAGCCGCAAGAATTTATTTACGCCAACTACACGCACAGAAGCTCATTTACTCCGCTCGACTTTTAATGCACTCCTTCATTCTTCAAAACGACCTCACACAACAGCCTTCCTCCATCGCCATTTCCCTCGAGCTGTATCTGTTCCCTTGTGGTCTCAAATATGAGCTCTAGAATGCCCACAAGGAGGCATTGCAGTCTCTTCTGTTGTATTGACCTTGCTCCTTGCTTCCATATCTCCCACAGCCTTCACTGCAGCTTGAATTTTGTTTCTGAGCCACACCTCTGTCCTTTGCTCACTCGGCTCCTTGGTCCTCTACCCTCTCGGCTCCTCAAACTTCTATTCTTTTGGCCCAGTGGTCTCAACCTTTCAATTTTGCCTCCACTAGCACCACCATACCCAGACGCCACTATATGCACTGCTGTCGAGGCAGTGGGCGAGGCAGGGTGTCCAGGCCTCAGCTTTCCAATCATTCTAACTCTTCCTCTCCCTCACTGGAAGATTATTATGGGCACTACCCTGCTACCTGAAGCCTCAATATAGTCTCACTCCTTAACTCCTTTTGCATTTCCTCCCTGCCACTACACCTCCCCACCAGTCATTCTTCCTCATCGTTGCCTAACTTGGAGACACTGCCCTCCTCGGCGATTGCTCACTCTTCACAATTTCATTACACTTGCACCCTATACTGACCTCACATCACTGCCACCATCTCTATAATCTTTAAGGAGGAAGCTTACAATGCTGAAAGCCTTCATCCAAGGAAATTTCACAAAAAATCCACTTTAAATTCTACACCTCTACCGCATTCGGGAAAATATGCTTCTCTCCTAGTCGTTCAAGGTGCTCTCGCCTCCAGTAGAAAAATCAAAGGCATCACAAACAATGGTTGTACTAGTATTGACAACAACAGTGAATATTGGTCGGGTGATGATGGTGGCCCAGGCAGTGCACGCACTGCCAACATTACTGGACATGCAGTGCCCCGTGACACGAATGCTGATGACACCGAGGAGTAAAGGTGTCTCATTGTGGAGGAGATTCCTCCCTCGGCAAATGACACCTAATTCTTCAGGTCTATTTCTTGTTTGGGACTCTTTTTCCAGTTTTTTATGATGCTCCTAGACATTCTCGACATTTATCACTTCTCTTTGTATGAAGTTGGTTTCCCCATGGTGGGCAGTTGTAGTAAACCTAATTTGGCTGGTTTCCCCTTCTGGGGCATTCACCTTTTTTATATTTTTCATAACAATGCCTTTGGAATTGGCTATTCCAACAATTCTAGAGGCCAGACAATCCATGTACTATATTTTTTTATAAATAGAAATTAGACTTACTTAGAAAAAAAAAACAATGTAAAGAGAGAAATTAAAAAGATAAAAGTTAAAAGAGTTAAAAATAAGAAACTAACCTCAAATGAATAGCAATAATAAGAAAATTAAAGTAATAATAAACACAAAATATAATAAAATAATAATAATAATAAATAAATAAAATAATAATAAAGTATTTAAGAAGATATCGCATGAACGAGTAATACCAGTAAGACCAAAATAATGATTTTTTCTAATAAAAGGAAACAAAGCGAACATACGTTCTTCTTTGAAGGATACATTCTTGAAGAAGTAAATGAATACAAGTACCTCTGGATTGATTTCAGCAACAAGCTTAATTGGGAGGATTGTAGAAAGAAAATAATTTTAGGAGGGTGGAAAGAACTATATGCACTTCAAAATAGATGTAGAGAGGTAGAGTTATGGGATTGGAACATGATCAAAGTACTTTTTGGACTTCTAGTTTGTCCAGTGTTATTATATGGGTGTGATCGTGGGCTAGTAGCATCCCTATTTCAAAATGGAAACAATTTGAAAAAATTCAAAAACTCTTGATCATGAGCAAGTTCAAAATAAAAAGTTTGGTTCCCTATGAGATAATGTTGAGTGAAACAAGGGTAGCTGCCATCAAAGAAATTTCCATGGTTTGTCTTATAAGGTATCTAAAAAGAAATGAGCAAATGGGAAGAGGTAGATGGTCGGAATTTATCTTCAATGAAGGTATGAGTGAAAGAAAGAAATCATGGATGAGAAAAAACAAAAAATGGATGCAAAAATGGAAAATTTTCTTGAATGCATGTCCCACAAATAGCAAGGAGTTAAATAAATTTGTGTTGGAGAAGTTTTGTAAGGATATATGGGAAAAAGATTTGGGTAGAAAGAAGATGTATTATGTTCAGGAATTCAACCCCACTTGTGATCTCCAACAAAAATAATATATTGGAGCTAACATATTGCTCAATTAAGAACTAACTCAAATCAACTTCGGTGTGAAACGGGGCAATGGAAGAGACCTAAAGAAGCTTGGGAGGAAAGGGTATGTACTTTTTGCACTTTTGGGGCAGTGGAATCAAAAAAACATTTCATTTTGGAATGTGACACTTTCAAAGACACTAGGGATAGTTACCACAATATGTTAGCATCAATTCCATGGCAATGTCTTTTCAGTGAAGGAATTTTTAAAAGGTTGGGTTAGGTCATCGTCAATTTGAATAAGAAAAGGATTGAATTGAAGAAGGAAAAAAAAAAGGAAGCCGGTGGTCCCATAGACTATTTTTAGTCACGTGGACGAAAAAATATCATTCATTCATTCATAATATTAAAACTTAAAGTAATAACAACAAGAAGATATAATTAAATAATAATAATAAATAATTAAATAATTAAATAAAAAAAGTAAAAATAAAATATTTAGGAAGAGATGACATGAACCAACTCTTATTAATCTTCAACCTCTATTTTCTATTCAAATTTATAACATGCTTCATTTCTATTCAAATTGTTAACATGTTTCTCAATTTCTATAAATTCCCTCAACTTCCTTTGATGGAAGTGATCAATAGTGGTAATGGTATAGATGTGATGCTTAGATACTGACCATATACAAATTTTTAACCATGGATATTTACCCCTATTTTACCACTGATATTAATAACTTGTAAATAGGTTTTGTTACAATACCATGAGACACTAGCATGCCTTATCAATAACACATCTTCAAATTTCAAAATAAAAATATTTTATAAATATTTTTTTTTAAATTTTATTTTATAATATTTTTATACATACCCAAAGAAGATTGTATTGTTTTTTATTTTCATCTAAAATTGTTGACTTTCAATTAGTTTTGGAAATTTAAAAAAATATATATATATGAAGTTTATTAAGATCTTATTATGTTAAAATTTGTATATTGTTTTTAATATTATATTAATTTATAATTAAATTAAAGTATATTTAATTTAGTTGTAAGTTTCAAATATTAGAAACAAATCCCCAAAAACAAGTGGTTATGAGAAAATCTAAAGCTGGAAATAATGCATAGTTTATGTTTCCCATTATGGAGGTGATATTTGTGAAGGGGTGGAGGACTTAGATCTCTCTTCCAAAAAGACAATTCAAGAACTTTGGAAAAAACATAGAGAGGGTGATAATATCTCAGAAACCATCCCAACAACAAAATGGTTATGAGAAAATCAAAAGATAAAGATAAAGATAAATGCACAGTTGATACTCTGCATTATGAAGGGTTCATTTGTGAAAAACTCTTGGACTTGGATCTCTTCCCTATATATAAATTTGAAGTGCATGAAAAACAACATAGAGAGGGCGAAATTATAGAGTTTGATGTAGGATGTAAGGCAATATAAGAGGGACAATCAATACTTCAAATTGAAGAAAATAAAATAACAAGTATTGTGGTATGCCTTCTCTAGAATGTTGAGTCTAGAAATAATTTAGTAAATGACTTAATATTTAGAGTTGCTCAACCAAAGCAACAAATATCGGAGTCAAACTTATTGAAAATTCTTTTTATTTGAAAACATAGAAGAATAAAGGTTACTTATCTTGTTTTTTTGTCACATCAGAATTATAGAGATTTAAATAAAAATACATGTTCTCTTTCATTAAAGTGTTAGGTGTTATTATAATATCTGTATAATTCACAACAATATATTTATGATGTTATTATAATCATTGTAGTCATGTTTACTATTAAGTGTTGGTTGTTTCTTAGGTCAAAGTGCATATTGTATTAGCCATTGCTAAATACATTCACAATTCTATTATCATGAAATATTGGAAGTATAATATAAGCTAACTTTGAACTAGAGTTCCAGTAGCTCCTCCCTAAGAATTATGCTCCTTTAATACCAAGAAACTAATGATAATGTTTCATTTATTTACTCCTCAACCCAAGCAGTGTCCTTTTAGCTTTGGGTACAAGTCCAGTATACACTCGCACCTTCTACTTATAATTTCCTTTATCTTTTGTATTCATATTCTAGGCGTTGAAAAATATAACTAGTATCGATCTTCATAAATTCATTTAAGTCACAATTTAAAGTCAACATGGATCACTATAAGAATAAATTTCCCAATAATTCTAAGAACAAGAAGAGTTAAAGGGATGAAGCTAATGTTGCTACTAATGATAATCCTCAAAAGAAGTCTAAAAATGAAGTCCCTAATGTTAAATACTTATTCTATAAAGTCTCATATATCCTTTAATTATAGTATAGGCTATTGTATTGATTCTTGTACAATTTCTCTTATACTTGTCTCTAGGATCAATATTTTTATTTCTATCGTTTACGAATTTAATATGTTTTTGTTCATAAGTTATTTTCATGAATTAAAAGAATCCCTCACAATAATGTGATGATGTAAGATCAATAGGAATCTTCCCCATTTTTACACAAAAGTTCTTTCTCTTGTGTTTTCATTTGAAGGAAAGTTTGTAGGTATACTCTAAAAAGTACTTGCAAGAAGGATTGTGGCTAGTTTCAGAGGGAGACTCCCTTACAAAGAAAGAAGCTTTGTTACAGAGAGAGCCCTTCAATTGGAAACCCTATAAGGTTTTTGAAAGGAGCAACTCAAGGTATTTCTAAGATTACAAGATTTGTTGCAGATATTCTTCATATAATAAGGTACTATCGTTTTCTCTCTAAAAGTCTTACATTACTAATTCTCTCATGTCTAGGGTTCTGAATCATCAAAATTCTTATTTAGGGTGAATAATATTTTAATAAAATCAACCCTTATTTCATTATCTATGTTTTGTTCACTTTGGTAAAACCCTAAACTTTAGGGTTCACTACAAAACACTAACTTTTTAGGGTTTGTTGATGATATCTATAACATATGATAATTCCCTATCTCTTTAGGGTTTAGTGAATTAGGGTTTATGAAAAAACCATTATAATAGTTAATGTTAAATTATAGGAATCATACCCTAGGTGTATATGATATTGTATGATTGAAACCCTAACTTGGCTATTATATTAAAGTTTCGATAATTGTATCTACGGTTTATAATGAAACCATAGTAGATATTCTAGAAACCCTAGATGTAAAATGATTTTTCTATGATTGAAATGCTAACTTAATTAAGATTTTTAATATTTAATGTTTACTTTTATGGTATCTAGGGTTTTGACATAACCCTAGCAAAAGATTGTTGTAAAAGTCTAAAGCATGAAAATGTAAATCTAGTCAATTACTTCTCTTTTGATTATCACATTTAAGTTCTTGGTTATACTTATTGTTGAAGATTTACAGGTATATGATATTCAATATATTGAAGATTCCAACCTACCTCATATTTTTGATGTCTTAATAATGATGTTGATCATGATGGAAAGATGGAACTATAAGAATATTGATGACATTGAAGATTAAATGGGTTGCGACAATGGATGTAGTCAAAGAAGAGAAATGGGTTGTGACAATGGATGAAGAAATTGGAGCAATAGAAAAGAATGACACATGGGAGTTAGTGGACCTTCTGCTAGGAAAATAATTCATTGGAGTGAAGTGGGTCTATAAGACCAAGAACAATATTGAAGGAAAGATTAAAAGGCATAAATCAAGGCTATTTGTCAAAGGATACAACACCAACATGGAAGAGACTATGTGGAAAAATTTGTGCTAGTCACTAGGATGGAGACATTGCATACAGTGTTGTCGATTTCCGTGCAACATAAATGGAAAGTGTATCAAATGGACATAAAATCAGTGTTCTTGAATGGAGTGTTGAAAGAGGAGGTGTGTGCTGCACAACCTGTTGGTTATGAGATAGAAGGCCAAGAAGACAAGGTGTATAGATTGTTGAAATCTCTCTATGGACTAAAGCAAACACCGTGTGCATGGTATAGTAGGATATATGCTTACTTGATGGAGAATGGGTTCGAAAAATGTGATGGTGAACCTACTCTATACATCAAAGAAAGTGACAGTAAGCTTCTTATTATTGGTTTGTATGTAAATGATTTGATTTTTACACTGAGTGATGATTTCCTCATCGATGATTTCAAAGCAGTCATGAAAAGCGAGTTTGAAATGACTGACTTGGGGTTGTTAAGATATTTTTTGGGCATAGAAGTGAAGAAAACAAAAAATGGTATTTTTATTTCTCAAGAAAAGTATGTTGCATAAATTTTAAAGAGGTTTAATATGAAGAACAACAAGCGAGCACCAATTGCAATAGCCATGGGGTTGAATTTGAGCAAGGAAGATTGCAGTAGCAATGCCAATCCAACATTATGCAAAAACATGGTCTGCAACCTAATGTATTTGACTTCAACTAGGCTTGATATAATTTATGCAGTGAGTTTGGTGTCAAGGTTCATGGAGACACCCAAGGAGACACATTGGAAAGCAGCAAAAATAATTTTAAAGTATGTCAATGGGACAAAGGAGTATGTTGTTTTATAGTACATAAGAAATTATTTTAGGCTACACTGACAGTGATTGGGCGGGAAGTGTTGATGACAGAAAGAGCACATGAGGATATGTTTTTCATTTGGGTTTGGTATCCATTTCATGGGCTTCTAATAAGCAACTGATAGTGTCAATGTAAACATCAAAAGCTGAGTATGTCGCAACCACTATTTTTTGTGATAATAGTTGCGCATATGGTTACATTGCATAATTCATGAAGATGAGCATATGGTTACTGGTCTATATTTACATTTTCTAGGTAGGACATGTGCGACTTCATCAATCTCTTAACTAGTCCATGATGAAATTGTGTACATTGAATCTAGCTATGGAGATTGGCAGCTTATAATATTGCATCTTCAACCAACTAATGCTGCTACAAGTAGTTAAAATTTTAAAGTTGTGGAAACATTTGTAAACATCGGTCTCATTGTGGACTTTTGTGTTGTTGATATTGATAATAGACTAGGTGCAGCAGGGGCACAAATTGTAACTTGTTCAGGAGTATACAACCATGGTTCCCTTAGCGAACTCAGATATGGCGTTGGATTCAACATGAAGGAATCTCAAAACATTGCAAGCATGAACGGAATATGGTCATTAAAACCATCTTCAACTCTTGACATATTTGATCGTTTTTTAGTCGTAAGAAGAAGGTTCATGTAGTCACACATTAGCACCACAATTTGTAAAGGAATTGAGAAATTACTTTTCAAATAGTGGTGCAGAAGTGGTGATAATGTGGAGATACGCAAGTGGTGCTATGTTTTCTGGTGCAAAAGTGGAGTTAATAAAAAATGTTAAATTTGGTGTTAAATGCTAGCATTCCATGGTGTATGATGCAAACCACCAAAAACCAATCTGACGTGGATCAAGATATTGTCATGCAAAGCACCAAAACTAATTTTACAAAAATTAAACAATTATCATAAAAATATCAAAATTATTATAATAATAATAAATTGTATATGGTGCAAAGCACCATAAAATAAAAAATGGTGCAAAAAAATACATTTTATTATTATTATAATAAAATTGTATATGGTGCAAAGCACCATAAAATATGAAATGGTGCAATAAAAAATATCCTCCTTTATTTAGAAAGGTTATATATTGCATGTGGTGAGTATCCTGGGAAGAGTTTGATTTTATTACGAAAGAGAACATTTTGACCATTCTCTTATGCTTAAATCCAATTACCATAAATATATTTAATTAATATCAAATGTATTAACACAATTGAATTATCTCATAGTTACATCCAAAAATTTTAATTCATTGTGTATAATAAGACTATGGTAGCTTTTTTTGTGCTTGGTTACATTATGGAAAGTATCAATTACAAGTAATGGAAGATTTTCTCCATTGAAACATTCACATGATTCCAATTTGATGGGCATAATAAATTTACATACATAATATCACTACTGATCATTTTGGTCAACATGGTATTGATCATGTAGATGAAGCATTTTAATATTTGAAAATTAAAATAAATAAATAAATAAAAGTTCTAAGCAGTGTCATTTCAATTCTAAGCCTCACAGAATTTTGTTTGAGTGAAAAATTCAAGATGGCATGATATTTCAAAATTTTTTGTTTGTCTAATCTATTACATATCTTTCTAGTTAAGAAAAAATATATTAAATGGATATCTTTCACGTTAAATGAATAATTACAAAGTAATAACAATATCTACATATGCTAAAATTTGAAGTATATTACACAACAACCAAAACGATGAGTATATAAAAAGAGATAATTTAATTAAAGAAAATAAAGGTTATACATATGTTCCAACATTGCTATTAATATAATGAAATGTCTTAGGTCTTGAAATTTGTTCATTATGAGATATGAAAAAAATGAAACTGATAATTTGTTTGAAATCATCTATATTGCTCATTCTTAAAAGAAATTTTGTCACCGCCTGCATGGAAAAATCATAAAAAGAAAATTATAAACATAATTTTGTGAATAAAAATACATAAATGAAATAAACGGAGAAAAACACAAACAATAAATTCAATTGAATTTAAATAAACCATAAAAAGTGTGTGCATTTAATGGTATTTCACAACTAAAGTATCCTATTGATTTAAAAAATAACTGAAGTGAACTAACCAAACATATGGTAACGTTGAAGCATGATTCAAAGTTTAACTTCATCTTCTCTTTCATCATGTTGATTAGTTATCTAAGACACATATAATATAAGATCAACACAATTATAATTTGTATTAATTGAAACTTTCATTTGCATATACTTCTTCCATATTATAAAAATTTATTAAGAACAAAAAAATTATTGGTCAAAAAATACCTCATAATTTGTAATAGGATTAAATCCATCTTTAATCTTTTGATGAATGAGAGAAGATACACCATAGCATGAAGCAAAATCTTTGTCATATTTAGACATTTTAATATTGAACACCTGCAACTATATTTTAAATAACAATGAAATAGTTAGAAATTTGATTATATAAAAAATAAATTTTCCTTGAGAAGCATAGTAGTGTATTAAGCTTACAATTTTTGCCTCTGAAAATGACATGCCACCTTTCCCCAAACGATGGTGTGTGGACAACCTAGAGGCTCGTACAATATGTGCATATTTTTATTTTCCAACCAAACTTCCATTTTTAATTTTTTCTTAATAGCAATCTCATCCAATAACCTCTTCCACTCTCCTTCTCCTATGAAGTGCGGCTTGACTACATTTTTGTTTCTTACCAATTCTCTTCTCAAAGCATTCCTGGTATTTTTAATATATTTAGCAACACTATGAAGAATTTGTTTTGGAGGTACAATTTCCAATACTTTATGCATAAGAGATAATAACTCATCCTTCTTAGATTTATCTGTGAAATAGAGGTAGAAAGTAAATAATCCATCTAAAAAATCTTAAGGTTTCTAGTATCATAGTAATGAAATTTAGGGAATGTAACACTGAGTACAATATATAATTTTTTTTAATATGAAACATGAAACGTTAAGTATATAGTTTATAATACATAAATTAAGTATTCAATTTATGAAAAAATGTAGTATATGTGTTTTACCTTGATGACGAAAATCTTTGGTAATTGTAGGACCAAATAATCTCAATGCTTCACAGTGAAGTATGTCTCTCCATGTTCTCCCACCTTCATCATCTAACACTTTCCCTTTTTCATTTAATATGATTATGAATGGAATACCATTATTTTCCTCTCCTTCAACATATTCATTTGGATGTTTTAAGAGAGGTTGAAAAGATGCACCAATAGATGGTATAGTTTGTTCATCTAATGGAGGAGATTGATTTTGTTGTTCATTGGTGTTAGTGTCTTCTTCAAGAAAATTGATATTACTCCTGAACATTGTGATATACTATATTATTAATAATCATATGTTATGTAATTACAACCCTAAAGTTTATAAGTAAAATATAAATGACTATTTACCTTAGTAGATCACCAACTGTTGTTTATTTATATGTTGCATTCTCCGTGTCAGAGATAGATGTTTTGTATGCTGCATGAATTGCATCTCTTATGACTGGATCAACATCAGCCTTCATCAACCACTGTCTATATGATTGCAATCTATCAATTTCAAATCCAGTTTCAAGTTTAGGCTCCACATTATGGCAAGTATCCGTTACTATTGGGATATATACATCATCTGTAAAATCTAAATGGGAAGATGGAATTGTAGATAAATTACTTCCTTTGGAAGGTATATCATTAATACCTATGACTCCAGAAGGTGTGTCCCTCATAAATTCATTTAAACTCTTTTTCCAAATAGACTTTTATCTTTTTCTTGTTCACATATTGAATCAATAGACCTAATTCAATATTACACATTTCCCATATTAGAACGAGTTTTATATACTTCATTGCATTAATTCAATAATGAAACAAGTGCTATATATATATATATATATATATATATATATAATAAAAGCATCAACCTTTGATTATATGAAGTGGAATAATGAGTATATTATAAAATGAAAAGTATGCAAATGAATTAAAATACATACAAGAAACAACAAAAAATAGTAACTCATAATCAAATGAAACATTTTGAAAATATTTTAATCATAAAATATCATTTTGGAGGGTAAAAAAATATTAAAAAATCCTCTAATATCTAACTTTCCCTTGCAAAAAATAATTTTTCAATTCTATAAGATAGAAATTCATTAATTATTAATTTTTCTAAGAAAATAATGAGAAAAAAAAATCTAAATGTACATAATGATAATATATATAACATTGTTATCATGTTATAGTTCTCTGATATGTTTAACTTTGAAATACTATTAATCTTTAGATTATGATAGTTTTGATTCTTCTAAACAAATCCATATAATAGATTTAAATGAAAATACAACTCTAATATAGAACTACTGGACATTTACATTTTCTTGAGTAGAACTATTCATTGAATTTGTCATTAATCATAAAAATAATTTGAATAGCCATTGTACATTTCAAGCATGTCTTCTTGCCCATTAAATTCATCATATGAGCTACCATTAGATGGCATTTCTGCTGAGATAGGTTGTTCTTCATGTGAAGGTTGGAAGACTCTTATTGATCTAGGATTATACTCAATGACAAATTACTTTGATCGTTCTATAGGATGACAACATAAAAATATTTTCTCACATTGGTCAGGAAAAACATATGGTTCATCTGTTTGCTCAAACCTGGTATGATTGATGATGCAAAAACTACTCTCATGCATATATGTTGTTGGATGATTTCCAACTACAATATTCCTAAACCACATAGCTTCAAATAATACCACCTTGAAAGATCTGAAGTTAAGCTCTAAGACATCTTCGATTAATCCATAGTATCTCAGGGTGTCGATTTTTATGTTTCCATCATGAACATGTGACTAAAAATCTACTGTAAAATATGCAGCAATTCCAAAGTCAAATGTTTGTCGATTTTCATCTAGCTTCCGAAAATGGTAATGATGACCCTTGCACCACAACCCCTTATAATGAGTCACCTTATTCTCTTCTAGTCCTTTTATAATGTCCAATACATGTGTTGTAACTCTTTCATCATTATTTCTACATGCCCTTGCTACTCTATCTCTCAAATATTTTAAACTCATAGCTGGAGGCCAATCCTTTTCAATTTTTCTCATTATTGTTGAATGTGAAGATGAATTATGACCACCTTGAGATACATATGACAAAAAACACCTTTTTTGGGCATCATGATGTCTTTGATATTCCTCCCTTCATATTTTTGTGTGTTCATTGTTTCTTGCAACATATAATAATAAAGCCTCCATTTCAACAACATCTGCAATCATAAACATAAAACACATTATACCATCATAGTCACAAATCAAATTCATGAACCATATGTAGATATAAGTTTAATCACCTTTAATTTTCCTAGTTTTTGCTCATCCTGTGAATACATGTCCTTCAAAATTTTCACCTTCTTTTGAGTCCCATAGTCGCGGCCCTTCAATATTTAATTCTTTGCACAATTCAGTGAGATAAACTATGGATTTGAACAACATGTACCCTTGAAGTATGGAACCTTCAGGACGAGCCTTTTGATTTACAAAAATTTTCAAAACCTTTAAATAACGCTCAATAGGAAACATTGTCCTTGTTTGAACTGGTCCACACTCTATTTCATGTAAGAGGTGCACAATGTATTGTTCCTGTGCATTGAAGAAACTTGTTGGGAAGTATTTTTGCATGTCACACATCAAAATGGGGAGTTATTTCTTCCACATCTTTAAGTCTTTGTTGTGTATCTATGTTGAAGTGACCCACCTAGAATAGAATTAATTAAGCTAAGCCCATGATTTGTGTAAAGAAAAAAAAATATTATAGATGAACAATTTTGTAGTATATCACATTGTACTTGAAGAGACCTTTTTCCTTATACAGGCCATGCATCATACCTAAAAAATCTACTTAGCTTGTAGATTTTCCTACTAATGTTGTCATCGAGATTATTTGGAAAGTTGGCACGTAATAGATACTGCAATTAGAATGTTAAAATTAATAAATTACTCATGCTATATAATTATTTTTTAAATAAATAATTTTAAAATCACATAATAGATATATAGTTAATGTCGATCAATGTGCACATACCCTAAGGAAATTATGCCAATTATGGGTTTTCATTCCAACAAGTTCATTTCCTTTTGAGAATGCATTCTTAAAATTTACTCCAAAACCTATTAGGTATCTTACTGATTTTATGGATTTAATCATCTGCACTTTCCCCTCCTTTGTGAGAGACCATGGATCAGCTAGAAATTTACCATCATCATTTGGCCAAATATGAGGAATTCTTCATACTTCTTTGAGGTCCATCCTCACTTGTAGATTATTTAGTTTCCTCTCATATATTGAAATCTTCTCAAATAGCATATTATATAAACAAATAGATACATTCTTCCCTATGTGCATTATATAAAACAAGTGAACAATAGGTAGGTCTTCATAATATGGAAACTCTGAAAATATTGTCTTTCGAGTCATTCCTGAAGGAAGGGATCCTACCAAAAAGAAAAATCATAATAAATTTAAAAAATCATTTTTTTAGGAATGTAATCATATATCATTTAAAAGGCGCGAATGAAAATTACCATTTGTGCTTCTATATGCATGCTTCCATCTCGTGGGATTAATCTTTGAAGGTTCTCTAAGAAGGCACTCCTTTCCACCAAAATCATCCTTATCTTGTATGCAATATGGATGATCAGGATTTAGAAACATTCTATATTCATTGTATAAAGTCTTTCCCAAATGACTCGATCTTCTTGATGAGGTACAAGGCCCACATGTTGGGCATCCATAAGATCCCTTAGTCTAAAGGCCTTTCATTTTTTTTATGCAAGATCAAGTAATAATTTATGATTTTAATATGAAATAAATGAAATCAATTAATAAAATATGAGGTTACTAACATCAAATATAACTCACCACAAAAAATTGATAGCCCTGGAGCATCATGAATTGTGAAAAGAAGCATTGCATGAAATTGAAAGATCCTTGAAGAAATAGGACAAGACATATCCTTCATATTCATTCCTTGCCAAAGCATTAATAACTCGTTTATTAAAGGCTCCAAGTATGTGTCCATATGTTTCGGTTCATTTGTACCTGTAAAGACATCAACTTCAATTTTTCATTTGCACCATGAAATTTGTTGCTATTACCATGTAGACTCAATATTAGGAATTTCCATAAAGTATAACCTGGTATGATAAGTGTCAACATAGCATGTTCCTTTCTGGTTGATAACCATGGGGGTAGGTTGTTGTTGATAACAATTACGGGACATGTAGAACATTGTGTTGATTGATTTCCATAAGGATTCACACCATCTAATGCTAATGATATTCTTGCATTTCGTGGGTCATCCTTGAAAATTGGCCACTTCTCCTCGATTGTAATGTTTCAAAATTTTTGAAAATAAATTGGAACATTAATTTTTGCTCATATTATCTAGAAGATAAATAAGATGGGTAAGGAGACCCATTTTCATAAATAAAATCCCGCATGAGGTGAGAAGGGATCCACAAAGTAGCCATTTTTGCACCTCCTGGTGTAAAAAGGGGGCAAACACATGAGGATGAGGCCATGTTGACCAAGTCAACAGCGCAGCCTAAGAGGGTGTAGCTTGCTTGGGAAGACAACACAGTTAGAGAGGGAGGAAGATTCCTTGTGGAAGAAACCCTAATTGGGTGGGGTCCATGGCATAGACACATCATTTTGCATATAAGGAGGATGAGGCAGCCATAGAGAGCATTATTGAAGATTTGGATTTGAGTCTATTTGCAGTCTCCAGCTGTTCAGCTGAGTTGCAGTGCCTTGGGCACGAGGGATTCCTATTTAGGAGTTCCTCTCCTCCCTTGAGTAGCTCAAGGAGGATTGCTCTTCATTTCTCCATATCGGGGCATTTGGCCATGGCCATTACTTCATATACAGTGCAGTCACTAGGTTGTGTTGTAGGTGTTGTAGTGGAGGAGATTCTATAACACCATTCCTTGTATCATCTCTCATAGGAAGGAGCTCATATTCTTTGGGAAGATCAACAAGGAGGGTTTCTAGAGCTGATTTTCATATTTTGGTAGTAGGCCAAGCTTCTCCCACCTTCATCAACACAGTCCCTTCCATAGACTACGTTATCTCATAGTTTTTCTGCAGTGGGGGTTTTCTCCATCATTTTGGAGGAAGAGATTTCTTGTGCCGGGATCAACCTTGCACTTAAGGAATCCATTGGAGGAGGTTGTTTCAGTTTGCAGTCCATATTCATTCTCCTCCTTCTATTTTATATTTTGAGTTGGTGCTGCTACCTAGCAACTCCGGCGTTATTGTATCTTCATATTTTGTACAGCTATTATAGCCAATCCTTTAGAGGATTGTTGTATTGTTGTTTTCAGGGGTCGAGAGCTTGCTCCCCCTCATTTCCTTGAGCTATTATTGTAATATCATTTCATTACCATTTTACATATTGCAGTGTCTCCATTTGACTGTGCAGTCATAGCTATAATTCACATATGTAGCAGTGTTTATCTCACGATTCTTGTACTTCTCCCTTGAGGATTGGCATTCTTCATTTTGAGCATCATTTCCCTCAAGATTTTGTATACATTTGCAGCTGCTATTATTATAATGAGATGGCTATGAGTTCTCTGGAATTTTTTGAAGTTTATGAAAGTTACTCTTCATGCTTATGTTTTGCATATTATTGTAGCTCACTTTTGAGTGGAATCCTTCAAGCAACTCTATAGACAGAGTCTGAAAAGGGCCAGCTAGCCTCCAGATCTCACACTTCCTTGAGAAGGTGACACATCCAGTAAATGCCCCTTTAGTCAATCTCTGGAATAGATTGTTGATTGCTAGCATTTCTGAAAAAGGAACATCACAGTGGTATCAAAGCATCTTTCTTAGTTTAGCCTATGGCCGTCAAGCCCAAGAAAGAAGAAATAAAGATGATGAAGAGGATGAGCTTGTTCTCATCAGTTTTTAGATCTGGAAATAAACTCTCCAAAGGGGTTGAGGAGAAAGAAGAAAGAGAGGAAGAAGGACCCTGCATTTCCTATTCTCATGAAGGAGAGTGAATTTTGAGCAGGAAGAAGACTTTATTTTCTGATGGAGGAAAAGGGGATAAGCTTACAATTCTTCTTCGTAAATCTCCACAGAGCATTCATGAAGATCTCAAGGATATTAGGAGGGAAACATATGAAGAATCCCCAAGAGGGTTTGATCCTAAGGAAAACTCTAGATGTGTACATAGTGGGTGTCAGCATTTAGCCACACACTATGAGGGTTAGCATAGTCATAGTCCCATCAGTACCATAAGAGAGGTGGAAGAAAAAGAAAGAGTGACCAAGGAGAAAAGGCAGCATGGTATATCCTATCTATCACATTTTGATGGTTCACTTGCCGGTTCAGCCAAAGCTTGGCTGGAGGAGTTAGACGCCTTTTTGCAGAAGCACCAAATTCCATAAAATCAAGCTATCAGAGTTGCAGCGCTGCATATGAGAGGTAAGGCCTATGCTCGGTGGATCTTTGAATCCTTTTCTTTGAATAATAATGGCATTACATCTTATGAAAATTTCACTAAGGCATTAGTGAAGAGATTTGATGGGAGGAATCTTGAGACACCCATGATGGGTTTGCACAAAGAAGACCGAACAAAACCCTTGCATGAAAATGAAATGCCTATTCAGAAAATAGTGGAGGAGGCAAAAAATATGAACCAAAAATTGCTGGAGAAAGAACTTTCGTCTCACATCTTGGAGCAAGGAAGCATGGGGGTCTCTTTGTTTAAATAGGATCCAATTGTTGGGAGGCTGCCCATTCATGTGGAGAAGGTTGGGGGCAGTAGCGCTGTCATTTCTAGAGCATATCTAGAATCTCAGGCAGAGAGGAGAGGAGCTCATGCTCCGAAGAGAGGGACCCTTGCAACTTTGCAAGAAGATCCCCAATATCTCATGTGTGGAGATCAAGGAAAAATTCATGTGCCATTATTGGAGAGGTGTGAAACCATGGAGTCACAAGGTGGAGATGGGGAGAAGAAACAACAGCATGATTTGAGAACTACTCACCCATATCCATTTTTAGAGGTTACTACACCAAGGAGGGAGGCTGGATTGCGTAGTCAGGGCATAGACATAAGTGTTCATCCATATGTTCAGTCTTCTCTTGATGGAAATGTCTCACCACATGGAGGCATTTCACCCAGGGGGCCACTAGTTCAGAAGAGAAGGATGGTTGCTTCACACTTGGAGGCACCACTCATTGATTCTATAGAGGTGGGAACCTTCGGAGAACTTGAGACAACAGTGGGAGTTTTGGATGAATTCATGAAGGAGGGATACATTTCCTGAACCTCATCTACACCTACTCTCATTGGAGATTCTACGTTGTGGCAGAAGCAGCCTAGGAAGGATAGCAACCTTCCAATTTGTGACTTGGGCATAGGATATGTCAAGGAGGAGGACATCCATATGACAAATGTTCTTCATGAGGAACTACTAGCGCTGTCATTATGGAGGGTTGATCTGCATTGGAACTCCTGGCTATTGGTGGGATATTCCAATAATTATTTCACCTGTAGGACATCTGATGATCGGCATGGGAGGAGATGCGCCAGCCATATGGAGATGAAGGAATCAGCACAACCACCCTTTTCCCCTTTATGCATGAGAGGAGATTCTTCTATGAGTCCCTCAATTGATATGAGCAGAGAACATGGTAAGGGTGTACATTTTTTTTCACATGGTCATTTGTATGATATATGTATGCATCCCTTAACCATACACATGAAAGAGAAAGCTCCAAGGAGGAGCATACATTTTGCTAGACCTCATGTTTTAGTGGGGGCCATAAGCATGGCTAATGGCCATTATCTTGGAGGACTTAGGGAGGATAGAGATCATGGAGGACATGCTCAATTTTCAGCAAGTATCATTTACCTTCCCCAATCTTGTGAGGAGATTGATGCAACACACCGGTGGTTGAGCAGCCGCAATTTTATCAGTCTCTATGGCAGTGGAGCACTAAGCTACACTGGTTGCACTTGAGGGACCATTTTCCTTCTCATTTTTTACACATGGAAACAAACATGATGCTCCTATTTGCTCCCTATGACTCTATTGTTCATGCCTTTATGAGGAGCAGGGTTGAGGAGGAGACACATAGGATGGATGTGTCCATTGAGGGAGGAGTCCCTCACATCTTTTGCATTGCATGTTCTGATGGGAACATGAGAAATGGTATGGCCACTACAATAGAAACACTATTTTATTATGCGGTGAGCCATATGATGGTTATGATACCATATGAGGATGATTCCCAACTCATCACATATGGAGATGTTTGGGCCAGCATGTCTTTCAGCATTGGGGGAGAGACCTTGGGAGGTCCAGCCTTCTTCTTGCCACTTGATGGAAACCTTATTGCAGCCCAGGATCAGAAGACACTCTACACTTATCTTAAGTGGAGAGATGGACAGCGTGGGGTAGACTATATGGTCTACCATGTGCAGATTTTCAGCCCACCTTCTTTGCTAGAGCCAAAGGTGGATGATAGTTTTCCTGAGTTGCCTAGTTGGGAGGTGACTCAATTTGCATGGCACATAGCTTGGGGATGGATGTACCATATGGGAGAGACAATTCCCATTAGATTTTAGACTCCATTCCTCAAGGGGGGACCTCTAGACACCACTTTCTATTCTCTTGAGCATTACACCTTACATGATGATGGTTTGACAACTACTTGCATGCTAAGGAGGAGCATTGTGGAGGATTGGATTGATGAGATAGCATCACTGCACTTGGAGGAGATCATCATACAGGGATGCTACAGGTAGAGGAGAAGAAGAAACAATCTATCCTTTCACTTGCTTGAGGGCAAGCAATCTTTGGGAGGGGAGGACTGTAATGTTCCAAAAATTTTGCAAATAAATTGGAACATTAATTTTTGCTCATATTATCTAGAAGATAAATAAGATGGGTAAGGAGACCCATTTTCATAAATAAAATCCCACATGAGGTGAGAAGGGATCCACGGAGTGGCCATTTTTTTACCTCCTAGTGTAAAAAGGGGGCAAACACATGAGGATGAGGCCATGTTGATCAAGTCAACAGCGCAGCCTAAGAGGGTGTAGCTTGCTTTGGAATACAATGCAGTTAAGAGTGAGGAAGATTCCTTGTGGAAGAAACCCTAATTGGGTGGGTTCCATGGCACAGAGACATCATTTTTCATATAAGGAGGATGAGGCAGCCATAGAGAGCATTATTGAAGATTTGGACTTTGAGTCTATTTGTAGTCTCCAGCTGTTCAGCTGAGTTTCAGTGCCTTGGGCATGAGGGATTCCAGTTTAGGAGTTCCTCTCCTCCCTTGAGTATCTCAAGGAGGATTTATCTTCATTTCTCCATATCAAGGCATTTGGCCATAGCCATTACTTCATCTACAACGTAGTCACTGGGTTGTGTTCCAGGTGTTGCAGTGGAGGAGATTCCACAACACCATTCCTTGTATCATCTCTCATAGGAAGGAGCTCCTATTCTTTGGGAAGATCAACAAGGAGGGTTTCTAGAGCTGATTTTCATATTTTGGCAGTAGGCCAAGCTTCTCCCACCTTCATCAACACAGTCCCTTCCATAGACTGCGTTATCTCAGAGTTTGTCTGCAGTGGGGGTTTTCTCCATCATTTTGGAGGAAGAGATTTCTTGTGCTGGGATCAACCTTGCACTTAAGGAATCCATTGGAGGAGGTTGTTTCAGTTTGCAGGCCATATTCATTCTCCTCCTTCTATTTTATATTTTGAGTTGTTGCTGCTACCTAGGAACTCCAACGTTATTGTATCTTCATATTTTGTACAGCTATTATAGCCAATCCTTTAGAGGATTGTTGTATTGTTGTTTTCAGGGGTTGAGAGCTTGCTCCCCCTCATTTCCTTGAGCTATTATTGCAATATCATTTCATTACGATTTTACATATTGTAGTGTCTCCATTTGACTGCATAGTCATAGCTAGACTTCGCATATGTAGCAGTGTTTATCTCATGATTATTGTACTTCTGACTTGAGGATTGGCATTGTTCATCTTGAGCATCATTTCCCTCAAGATTTTGTATACATTTGCAGCTGCTATTATTATAACGAGATGGCTATGAGTTCTCTGGAATTTTCTGAAGTTTATGAAAGTTACTCTTCATGCTTATGTTTTTCAAATTGTTGTAGCTCAATTTTGAGTGGAATCCTTCAAAAATCTCTATAGACAGAGTCTGAAAAGGGCCAGCTAACCTCTAGATCTCACACTTCCTTGACAAGGTGACACATCCTGTAAATTCCCCTTCAGTAAATATCTGGAATAGATTGCTAATTGCTGACATTCCTGAAAAAGGAGCATTACATCGATCTTATGCCAAGCCACTCCATTAGCCCGCATCCTCATAACACCATCTGTTCTCCTTCCCCACACATGATAATCCATGAGTTGTGACATTTCCATACATCCAAATAACCTCTCAAATTGTGGGGCTAAAGGTATGTAATGTAGTACCTTTCTTCCTACATTTTTTGATCATGTACTTATATGGTACCTTTTCTCACCACATTCTGGAAAGTCATCTAAGGATTCCTTACCATCTCCATAATATAGGATGCAATCATTGGGACATGCATCATAAGTCTTGGAGGCATCCATACCTAAATATTTTGGCAATGACATGATCTCATTTTTTGATTTAGGCAATTTGTTATTAATTGGAAGGAGTAGACCTGATAACAACCTGTGATAGTACCATCAACAATGATAAGATATAGTTTAGAGTGTAATTATACTTTTGGAAACATCTATTAAAAAAATATTGAAATTTCCTTTTTGTATAAAAACACTTACTATAGAAGATCAGTGAAACTATTGTTTGTCCATCCATGGACAGATTTTAAGTTAAGAAGGGGTAACACAGCTTGCAATATGGAGGATTGTGCACTAGGGTATAGTGGTGTCCTTGCCATATGTATAATATCATTATCATGAGGTTGTCCATTAGCGTGTATATTAATTTAATCTATAATTTATCTTGCATTGAATTCAATAATTATTTTTTCTTCTACATGTGCATGGTCGTAGTTATAACCATCCATGTAATCTGTAATGTTCCATATCTGGAACTTTCTGCCCCATCAGGAATATCTTAGGATATTCCAATTCCTTCTTCAGTGAGACATCACAAGACCATTTCAGAGATTTACTATTGGGGAATTTATAGGATATGTTTCCTTCCAAATAAGGGAGATATACTGAGGCTAGCTAGCCCTTCACAAACTCTGTCTATGGATATACAATAATCCACCTCGAGAATTTCTGCTACAGGGTCCTTGAGCATGTTGTATAAGGAAGCCTCTACAAAAATAAGGCAAACCACCACCAGGATGCCCTAGAAAACATTTGTTACAACTCCCTTGCAGAAAATGAGCTTAAATAAATAGCTCTAGATGGGTTATACAAATCTCCCCAATCTAGGTCTCTAAAACAATGCTCAATGAGAGAGCTTACAGCAATATATGAACATAACCATTAGATTCTACAAATCTGAATATACCATAAGAGGGAAATTTATGCATCCAACATTATATGATTATATCAGCAATAATGTACAAGAAATATTTGAGGGAGAAGCCACTCAAGCTTTAAGAAGCAACCTCCAAAGAATGAACAATAAAATACATGAGTTGTTGCAACTCCACAAAATGCCAGAGAGCAGTGAATGCGATGTGTATATGAAGGTATGAGCTGATAAATATGAATAAAATGTAAATATGACTGAAGGAATACAAATAATTCCCAATAACAAGGAAATGGGCTGATCTATGGGATTTCTAGCCAATCTAGGAGAGATTGCTAGAAATGTCAGAACATATAAAATGTGACAAGTAAATTGTCACTGCTACTGAACTAAAATATGAATTAGGCCATGGTAGATCTGAAATGTAAATTCCATCCTCTGATAATGTCTCTAAGCACAAAGGGTTGATCCCTTTGTCTCAAAAACACACTCCTGATGAGCCCAATGAAACCCTCTCTCACTGCCTCCATAAAATAACGCAATTTCCTCCGTGGAATGCATAGTGGTAGATGATGGAGTGTTGGCCAAATGCGAAAGATCTGATATGAAGCCCAGGAATCCTCCTTGTATCTCCTCAAATGAATATATCACTTCTCCACTAAAGAAAACAAGTCAAGAGAGACTCCATGGGTTCCTCTCTTGATGCACCCAGCAACACAATGTCCTTTCTGCTGCATATCTAATGTTGTAGGTGATGAATGTAGTTGTGGCTAGTGCCAAATTGAGGAAAATCAGCTCAATCCAAATTCTTCCTTGAGGAATAGGTAGGGATTCCCAACCGGAAACACCCTAGTGCCCGAGGGCACCACCACCCTGCTAAACAACTCGCAGATGCAAGCCTTTGCCGACCCAATTCTAAACTCAAACATGATGCAAATGGGTTTCCATCTCCTCCATATAAATAAAGGGAACTCTTTCTCCACCATGGTCCCACCAATTTGGGTTTCCACCCTCATGGGATTTTCTTCCCTCCAAAACTGCACAACTTCTCTAGGAAGCCTCTCCTCCGTGGGCAGTGTTGTTGAATTTAGTCAAAGGTGACTAAACCAAGTGAGTTGGGTTCCATTCACACACTTAAGTGTTTATTTGAGCTACTTATTTTTCCTCCTTTCACACAAGGAGTGTTATTTCTTCATTAAAAGAGGGCTAAGGTGTCTCCTTACGCATTTTATTAAGCAAAAATAAAATATGAAACTATAATGTTCCATTTTAGCTTGAGGCTAAAAATTGGGAACATTACAGTCCTCCCCTTCCACATGTTGCTTTCCCTCAAGAAACTGCATAGATTTCCTCCTCCTTCTTCTCTTGTCGCCTCCTCATCAACAAGCTCTATCACTACTCAAAAGATGTTGCAATAAACTTGTCCTCCAATGCTCTCTCCCAAGTATGCAACTGAAGATGATGCTCCTCATGGAAATATATAAGGTGTAGTGGAATCCTTATTGCTGTGCTATGTCCTCCTTAAGGTAGGAGGGATGATATGCATGGGAAAATTTGTTCCCCAATGATGATCCTCTCATCCATGCAATCATCCAAATAAAAATCTCAACCCCTAGTTTTTGCAATGTGTTGGGGTTGAATGGAGAGTTGTGCTTGTGCTTCTCAAGATGGTCCTCTCTCCATTTGAAGTGTCCATGGGGCTGCCTCTATCCTTGGGATAAGATGGTATGGCCTCAAATAATGTCCCAAGCTACCCCATCAAGAAAATCAGCCATGAAATGCCTCCTCAAATTCTCCAAGTGGTTCCTCCCACAAGAAGAGACAAGTAGCAATGTGGCAATCATGGTTTTCCCATGGTGTCTCCTGCAACATAAAACATGTATAATGGGTAGAATCACACTCCTAATGGGTTGTACATCCAATAATCTCCAAACAATGCTCCTCATAAGTGTACAAACATCAAAAATACAATGGAGCAATATGCAATAAAAACAAGTTGTCATAGGACAACCAGAGAGTGGTTCATAGTTCCACTCATGGAACCTGTGCAGTGCCTCTTGGCTTGCCTCAAGATAAAAAATAACAAGTGCTTTACTAGCCACTTGTTTGCTGCCAAAAACTCTTCACAAGATGGAATCATAACAATACAAATTGGTGCTAATGGTGTACACCAAGAAGCATGTGGCTTCCCCCACAAACCATCATAAGAATAGCCAAAATCAAGGCTACAAGTAGCTGCAAGTACATTATACTAAGTGCAAGAAGGGATGACCCTCCTTGAGACAATAGGATTCTCATATGAAGTAAAGAGGTACAAAATGGGAAATTATACCTTCTCTACCATATACTTGAGACCTTGAGCCGAAATGGCTCATCTGAATGCTCTCCCTCTCCTCCAATGAGTAAGGGAATGGTTGTGCCAACCTCTCCAAAATCATCCGAGCTATGCATCTGTCCATATGCTGATGAAGATCATGATGAATTCCCCCCCCCCCAAGTGAACTCCTCTAGCAAGGTGAAGTATGCATCCAAGTGCATAGCTAGGAAGTCCTCAAATGTTGCATGCAATAATTTCTCCTTGAGACTAGGAACTCTAATCAAGAAGATCCTGCCATAACAATAGATGACCATATCATCAACCATGTATCTATCATCCTCCTCCTGGTCATCAAGAATCATGCATGCACCAAGATCTTGGGAACACTCAACCAAAAGCTGATTCCTCCAACTGGGATCAATCCTCCACATAGATAGCGTTGTTGTTCTATAATATGGTGCTCCCTCACGCTGCTTCCTACTACCTTGACATCCCCCATGCCAAATTCATCCTCCAAGTTGCTGCCATGCCATCATGCAGCTACTCATGCCCTGTTAGGTCCCTATATCACTAGTATAGTCCCTTATTTTTGTTAGTGTAACCCCCTTATTGTTATTATTGTACCATACTTATTCATTTTTATATTGTGCTTTTCAGGTGTTTATTATTTTTAGGTGAAACAGGGCCACATTTATTATTGCTTAGGGATTACAGAATTGTATTTATGGACTCTATGACATGAAAGAGTTTTGTAAATTGTATAATCCAAGAATTGTTCATTTATGTAATGTATTGGGTTCCCCTCTAAAGTGGCTTATTTCTAAGGCGTTGATATCTCTTTTCTTCTATTTTTGAAGGCTAGTTTACCACAGCATTTGGTATAGAGGCATTAGTTCTAGGGTTTGGCACTCAAACAGTCATCTTTTTCTATTAAGCTCTGCTTTTTCTATGAAGTTTCACAAGCTGAAATGTTTAGGGTGCGAAGCTGAAATCGTAAGGAACATCTTCCAAAAATTTTAGAGCTTGGTTCGCAATATTTTTGGAGATATGATCTGTGGAAGTTAGGTCTTTTTTTAGGCTCCTAAATAGGTCATTATGGAATTTGAGCTATAATGTTTTTTCTACAAAGCTTCAGAAGCTTAAATGTTTATGGTGTGAAGCTAAAATCCTAAGGAACATCGTCAAAAAATTTCAGAGATTTTTTCGCAATATTTTTGGAGATATGATCTGTGGAAGGTAGTGCTTTTTCAGGCTCCTAAATTTCATCTCAAAGAGGTGATCGTTGGAAAATATTCATAACTCTCTCTCTGAGCATCGAATTGGAGTGCCGTAAAAAGTGGTCGCAAGCACACATACTTTAGTTTCTTCGCTATAAATTTCAGATCCAAAGGATGAAAAACTGACACGTGGCAAGTCGTACATGTTTGCTCTACTGAACCAGTCCAAAATTGGGTCATTGTGGGAGATTGGACATAACTTTGTCTTGAAGAATCCAAATCATATAAGACCTATGGCATTGGAAAGAATCTTTAGAGGGCTACTACAGGGCTTAAATTCAGATATTTAGGTCCCACAATTATAGAGATAATTCAATTTCAATATCGAGCTCCTCAAAAGCAGGTAAAAGGTGTGTATTTTTTTTTCCGAATTGCATAAGTCTTGTTTCAAGAATCAAGTTAAATTGATTGCAAGGGCATATTGTAGAATAGATATCAATATTGGATTCTAAAATGGCCCCTAAAAATAATTCAACACCCATTAAGCCTTTGGAAAGCTCTACTATGACTCATGAAGACAAATAATAGCAACATGACATATCAAAATTACAAAAGCAAGTGCAACAAATTTTGCTCTCCCAAAGAGCAACAAAAAATGACATGGAAGTTTTGAAGAAAGGCATGTAAACTAAGATGGATGGTTTGAAGAAAGGCATGGAATTTAACATAGATGGCATGGAGGCTGGCATGGAATCTAAGATGGATGACATGGAAGCTAAGAGTGATGAGAAAATGGAAAACATGAAGAATGTTCTAAAAGCAGACATGGAAGGTTTGACAAAGTTGATACAAGAAATGTTTCCTAATGCTGAAAAGATAGTATAAGAACCTCATGATGAGAAAAAAATAAATGTTAATCGTGATTTCATAAACTCTAATGTTTGCGGGAAGAACCACCATATTCCAAAAATGGATATGAGGAAGTTTGATGGAAAGGATCCTGTAACATGGATACTACAGATGGAGCAATATTTTGATCTCCATAACGTGAAAAAAACACAAAAGGTACGCATTGCAACTTTACATTTAGAACAAAATACATTTGTATGGTATCGATGGCTTTGCTCCCGTAAAAAAATTGTCACTTGGTCAATTTTTATGGAGGAAATGATAGCACATTATGAGGATACAAAGAGCGACACCTTCTTTAGCCAATTGATAAATCTCAAACAAAAGGGTTTAGTGGGGCAGCACATTGAGGACTTCCAAAAATTGAATATAAGGGTAACTGATATTCCAGAGGAACACAGGATTGATCTCTTCATAGGCACTTTAAAGGATAACATCCAACATGATGTTCGCGTTTTGGAACCTGATTCATTGGAGAAGGCATTCAGGTTGGCAAGAAAAGTTGAATGTAAAATTATGGCGACAAGGAAGCCTACCACTCAATTCTATAAAGAAGGAATTGTTGCTACGCCTAGATTTCCACAACCTACAAGGTTGACACCACAACAATTGGAAGAAAAAAGAGCAAAAGGGCTTTGCTACAGTTGTGATAGAAAATACACTAAAGCTCATAAGTGTGCTGAGAAGAAATTATTTTACATAGATTGTGAAGAGGAAGAAGAAAATGAACAAGAAGAGGATATACACCAGGAACCAGCCCTAGAAGAGGAAGAAATGAATCCGACCATATCGTGTAATGCACTGGCAGGAATTACCACTCCTCAAACTCTCAAGATAGAAGGACATATCGAGAAGAAAAGGGTAATAGTGTTGATTGATTCAGGTAGCACCCATAATTTTATTCATTGTAAGGTAGCCAAGGAATTAAATTGTTTCCTATACCCAACACCAGAATGTCAGGTGATGGTTGCAAATGGAGGAACTATAAATTTCTTGGGAAAATGTCATAATATCAAGCTAACCATGGGGGAATATGTATTGACTAGTTCAATGCTTTCCATTCCTATGGGAGGTGCTGATGTTGTACTAGGAGTATAATGGTTACAATATTTGGGGATGGTAGCTTTTAATTTTCAAGAACTTTTCTTGAAATTTTTTTCAGAAGGAAAGGAAGTCAAATTACGAGGTATTGCAGGGAAGACATGAAGGATAATAAGCTCTAATGTCATGACAAAGATTATAAAGAAAGAACAACAAGGCGTAATTGCACAATTATGCTCACTAGAAGTTCCAACATCAAAATCATCTATTTCTGCAGATCTCCAACAAGTCTTGGACAATCATTCCAAGGTGTTTGAAACTCCCAAAGGACTCCTACCTATTCGTGATCATGATCATGTTATTCATTTAATTCCAGGAAGTGTTCCTCCAAACATCAGGCCTTATAGATATCCTTACGTCCAAAAGAGCGAAATTGAACGTGTGATTGCAGAAATGTTAGAGGCGGGTATAATTCAACCTAGTCAAAGTTCTTTCTCTACTCCTGTATTATTGGTACACAAGAAGGATGGATCATGGCGAATGTGTCCGGATTATAGGGAGCTCAATAAGCTCACCATTAAAGATAAATTTCCCATTCCTGTGATTGATGAATTATTGGATGAATTATATGGAGCAATTTATTTTACCAAGTTGGATCTTCGTTCAGGATATCATCAAATTAGAATGAAGACTGAAGATATTCCAAAAACAGCATTTCGAACCCATGAGGGTCATTATGAATTTTTGGTCATGCCTTTTGGCCTTACCAATGCACCTTCTACATTTCAAGGGTTGATGAATTCCATTTTCAAACCCTTCCTTAAAAAATTTGTGCTAGTATTTTTTGATGATATACTAATCTACAGCAGGTCTTGGAAGGATCATGTTGAACATGTTGACAGGGTGCTCAAACTATTGCGGGAGAAACAATTATATGCAAAAAAATCCAAATGTTTCTTTGGAGTACAAGAGGTGGAATATCTGGGTCATATTGTATCTCACGAGGGTGTTAAAGTAGACCCTAACAAAATTAAAGCCATTAAGGAATGGAAAGTCCCCACAACCATAAAGCAGTTGCAAGTATTTATTGGGTTCATAGGGTATTATCGCAAGTTTGTTAATAATTATGGGAGAATAGCAGCACCTCTAACAACATTATTGAAGAAAGATGCATTTTCATGTACTCCTAAAGCAAGTAAGGCCTTTGAACATCTTAAAGAGGAAATGCACCTAGCACCGGTCTTAGCTACGCCAGACTTCACAAAAACCTTTATTATGGAATGTGATGCCTCAGGAAATGGAATTGGTGTTGTTTTAGTGTAGGAAGGAAGACCCATTGCTTTTGAAAGTCATCCAATCAAAGGAAAGTATGTACAGAAACCTATTTATGAGAAGGAAATGTTAGCAATACTTCATGCACTAAAGAAATGGTGAACTTACCTAATGGGAAGACACTTCAAGGTAAATACTGATCATGATAGTCTTAAACACATTTTGGAACAAATACTATCTTTAGACTAGCAGCAAAAATGGGTCACAAAGATGTTGGGTTATGACTTTGAAATAATCTACAAAAAAGGAAAGCTTAATGTTGTTGCAGATGCACCATCAAGAAAGAATTAAGAGGTGGAAGCATTGCTTTGTGCCATTTCTATTATCCAACCAGATTGGATAACCGAAGCAAGAGATGAATGGAAGAAGTACAAAGATGCATGGACACTCATTCAAAAGTTTTAGCAAGATCCTAGTACATCTGATACATTTAGTTGGAAAAATGATTCCTTATGGTACAAAGATCGCTTATATCTTTGTAAGAATTCCCAACTAAAACAAATTATTCTTCTGGAATTGCACACTTCTCCTTTAGGAGGACACTCGGGATTTTTAAAAACTTACCACAGGGTGAAGAAAGAATTTTTTTGGGATGGCCTTAAATCTGATATTCAAAAGTTTGTGATGGAATTTTTGGTTTGCTAGCAGAATAAAGTTGAGACAATTAAGACCCCGGGACTTCTACAACCTTTATCCATTCCAAGTCAACATTGGGAGGATATTTCAATGGATTTTATCACAGGTTTACCTAAGTCTGAAGGAAAGCGTGTCATCATGGTGGTAGTTGATAGAATTACCAAGTATGCACACTTTTGTGCATTATCTCATCCATTTAAAGCAAGTACAGTTGCTACTACATTTATGGACATAATTCAAAAGCTACATGGAAGCCCAAGGGTTATTGTGAGCGACATAGATCCCATTTTTACTGGAAATTTTTGGACGGAGCTATTTTCTTGTTTGGGTACTCAATTAGCTCATAGCTCATCTTATCATCCTCAATCTGATGGTCAAACTGAGATAGTAAATAAATGTTTGGAAGGATATCTTCGTTTTTTTGTATCTGATAAACAAACACAATAGGTCAAGTGGTTACCTCTCGCTGAATGGTGGTATAACACTTCCTTCCATACTGCAGCAAAAATGACTTCATTTATGGCACTTTATAGATATCATCCACCATCCATCACATCATCTTTAAGGAAAATTCGAAGGTTCAAGCAGTGGAAGATCACATCGAGCATCAGCAAGAAGTTCTCCAACTCTTAAAGGATAACCTGAATTTGGCACAAAATCGAATGAAACAACGGGCAGATCAACATCGCAGCGAGAGAAGTTTTGATGTAGGAGATTGGGTATTTTTACGGCTACAACCATATAAACAAATGTCCCTCAAGCAAGCTAAGAAGGATAATAAATTATCGCCAAGTACTATGGTCCTTACAAGGTGTTGCAAAAGATTGGTACTATGGCATACAAATTGGAGCTTCCTGCTTCTTCACGAGTGCATCCAGTTTTCCATGTTTCATGCTTAAAGAAGGTTATAGGTGAAAATATTCTAGTTCAAACAATATTGCCAGAACTTGATGAGGAAGGAAAAATTATATTGGAACCTGAAGCGGTCATGGAAACAAGAACTCGACAGCTACGGAATCGATCAATTTCAGAGTATCTCATCAAGTGGAAGAACTTACCCACTGAAGATTCTACATGGGAGGATGAGAATTTTATACAGAAGCACCTAGAGCTACTCAAGCGTTGAGGACAACACTTTTGTGAAGGAGAGGGGCATGTTAGGTCCCTATATTACTAGTATAGCCCCTTATTGTTGTTAGTGTAACCCCCTTATTTTTATTATTGTACCCTTGTAACCCCCATTTTGTTATTATTGTGCCCTTAAATTATTATTGTTAGGTCGGCTAGGAGTACATTGTGGCCCACTAGGATTACATTATGGCCCCATGGACTCCTATATATAGAAAGGAGGTTTTGTAAATTGTATCATCCAAGAATTGTTCATTTATGTAATGTATTGGAGGTTTCCCCCTCGAAGTGGCTTATTTCTAAGGCGTTGATATCTCTTTTCTTCTATTTTTGAAGATGGTTACACAACATGCTCAAATAGAAATGACGCTCTCTGAAAATGAGCCTCCCATGAGAGACTATCACCTCCAAAGAATCTCCCGATCCTGGCCAATGCAGGAATGAGTGGCTTTCATCTACCCCAATGCATGAAAGAGTCCTTCCTCAAAGGAAGTATCCTCTCTCTCACCAAATCTATGGAGCATCCATCCTGCATCATGAAGATGCTATCCTCCATCTCTGTAGCATCTCTATCTGCGCAGTAAGACTGATGAGAAGGGGTGGTACTGAAAATTAGAGAGTGTATCCCTCCTCCTTGTGCTTATCCCAAAACTCTCTACGCTGTGATGAACTCCCCTAATGTTTCCACCCCTCTGAAATCAAAGAGTGGTGAACCAAATGATATGATTCCTCTCATCATCTCTAGATCATGTGGCCTCTTAAGTGGAATGCCTCCAAAAATTGAGACATCAAGATAGGAAGTGGATTGTATATATGAGAGGAATGAAAGGTCCCTCTCTCTCTACCGCGCAGTGCAATCCTTCTCCTATGTGAAGAAAATATTTGAAATAGATAAGGGTGAATTCCCATCATCCCTTCATGCCGATCCTTCTCCTCTTTTTCTTCCTCCAATGGTGCAGCACTGTAGGTTCTTCTATGCACCTCCTCTCTACCAACATGTGAGTGTATGTCCTCCTTAATGAGAGGCCTTGGATCTTGGCATTACCTTGAGAGAAATGTCTCCAAACTCTCACAAATGGAAGAGTGCCCTCCATACAATGGGGGTATTGCCTCTAGCAATTCATCCTCCTGATTTACTCCCCCTCTAGAAAGATGGAATGATCTTTGTTTCATGGTCCCCTTCCATGTATGCAAAGTGTTTGAAGTTTTGTCACACCATGTTTCACATTGGTTTTCATCAATCCCCTTTGCAAAAATCTTTGTGACTTCAACATATGATCTCTCATTTGCATGAAAACATGAAATAGAATTATGAAACCAATCATCATGAATCATACCTTTGAGTTGCAGCGCTGCTCCTCCAAAGGCCTCAACTCTTTCCCTCCATCCTTCATGCAATAGCTATGGGCAAGGTACTGCACTGTGGATCTGCATGTGTGGCTGAATGCTCACACCCTTCATGAGAATAGCTAGGACTTTCTTCATCCACAAACCCTTTCAGAAAATTTCTCCAAATTTTCGCTTTCAGCAGTTCTTCAATGATGTCCTCAATGGTCTAGAAAAGAAGAAGGGAGACCTCCTCTTCCGTCATTCCTTTTCCCTTGTTTCCTTTTTCGATATCCTATCCTTGGAGAGAAGCTCCTCTTGTTGATGGCATTAAGGCTTGTGCACAGGCTGAGCCAATATTGATGCTCTAATACCACTGTAATGTTCCATATCTGGAACTTTCTACTCCATCGGGAATATCTTAAGATATTCCAATTCCTTCTTCAGTGAGACATCACAAGTCCATTTCAGAGATTGAATGTTGGGGAATTTATAGGATATGTCTCCTTTCAAAGAAGGGAGAGATCCTGAGGCTAGCTGGCCCTTCACAGACTCTGTCTATGGATATGCAATATTCCACCTCAGGAATTTCTGCTACAGGTTCCTTGAGGAAGTTGTATAAGGAAGCCTCTACAAAAATAAGGAAAACCACCACTAGGATTCCCTAGAAAACATCTGGTACAACTCCCTTGCAAAAAATGAGCTTAAATAAATAACTCTAGATGGGTTATACAGATCTCCCCAGTCTAGGTCTCTAAAACAATGCTCAATGAGAGAGCTTACAACAATATATGAACATAACCAATAGAATCTGAAAATATGAATATACCATAAGAGGGAAATGTATGCAGCCAACATTATATGAATATATCAGCAATAATATACAAGAAATAGTTGAGGGACAAGCCACTCAAGCTTTAAGAACCAACCTCCAATGAAGGAACAATAAAATACATGAGTTGCTGCAACTCCACAAAATGTCGGAGAGAAGTGACTGCATTGTGCATATGAATGTATGAGCTACTGAATATAAATATGATGTACATATGGCTGAAGGAATACAAAGAAGGCCCAATAACAAGGAAATGAGCTGATCTATGGGATTTCTAGCCAATCTAGGAGAGATTGCTAGAAATGTCCAAACATATAAAATGTGACAAGTAAATTATCACTGCTACTGAACTGAAATATGAATGAGGCCATGGCAGATATGAAATGTAAATTCCCTCCTCTGATAAGGCCTATAAGCACAAAGGGCTGATCCGCTTGTCTCAAAAACACACTCCTAATGAGCCCAATGAAACCCTCTCTCACTGCCTCCATAAAATAACGCAGTTTCCTCCATGGAATGCGCAGTGGGAAATGATGGAATGTTGGCCAAGTGCCAAAAATCTGATATGAAGCCCGGGAATCCTCCTTGCAGCTCCTCCAATGAATATATCACTCATCCACTGAAGAAAACAAGTCAAGAGAGACTCCATGAGTTCCTCTCTTGCTGCACCCAGGAACACAACATCCTCTTTGTAGTAGAGCTAACATTGTAGGTGATGAATGTAGTTGTGGCCAATGCTGGATTGAGGAAAATCAGCTCAATCATCATCCTTCCTTGAGGAATAGGTAGGGATTCCCGACTGGAAACACCCTAGTGCCCGAGGGCATCACCACCCTACTAAACAACCTGGGGATGAAAGCGTTTGCAGAGCCAATTCTAAACTCAAACATGATGCAAATGGGCTTCCATCTCCTCCATATAAATAAAGGGAAATATTTCTCCACCATGCTCCCACCAATTAGGGTTTCCACCCTCATGGGAGTGTCTTCCCTCCAAAATTGTGCAGCTTCTCTAGGAAGCCTCTCCTCCTTGGGCAACGCTGTTGAATTTAGTAAAAGGTGACTAAAACAAGTGAACTGGGTTCCATTCGCACCCTTAGGTGTTTATTTCAACTGCTTATTTGTCCTCCTTTCACACAAGGAGTGTTATTTATTCATTAAAAGAGGGCTAAGGTGTCTCCTTACCCATTTTATTAAGAAAAAATAAATTATGCAACTATAATGTTCCATTTTAGCTTGAGGATAAAAATTGGGAACATTACATAATCGTTATGTATACTGTCATTATTGGGGTTATGATTAAAATTATCTTCACCAATGATGTTGGGTAAACCATTACCACTTGCAATTGTTAAATCATTATTTTTAATTCTTGCGGACATTTCCATATTCATTTCTTCGTCATTCTCTAAAAAACCTTGCATGGGACCATTTAATGATAAATGGTCCCTCTCAACATGTCTTTTTTGGCATCTTCTACCAAAGCAGTGATTGCATGAGCAGTAGACATCCATTTGCCACCATTCATATGTGCCATATTCAAGGTTGTTCATGTTTTACACTGAAACCTAAAAAAATTTCAACAAAGAAGCTTACTCATATTAATCTCATAATATACAAATATGTGGTCTCAAAGGTTTTCAATCAAATAAAATAGTGTAATAAATAACTAAAACTAAAATTTCTTAGATAAAAATAGACTGCATATAATCTCAAACGATCTCCTCTCTCCTAAGATACATTTAAGAGTTAAAAGCAATCCATCAAGAGTTATGAGATAATCCATCAATCTAAAAGAAATGATTTAAATTCATCAATACACATTAATTCAATTCAAATATGATACACCCATGATTTCTACTCAACATATTTAAAACCAATAGGATAAATCCAGTATTGTTTCTTCTCCTCTGATGATTAAACAACAATGCCTCTTGAACCTATCTCAGTTGCTCTTAATGATTTCGTGAAATCATGGTGGTTTTTTTGGTATAGAAACATGCTAAATTACCACCAATGGTAGCGCCCTCTTCAAGCAAGGATGAACATAAAATAAATGTTAGAAAAGCATTCAAAGAGAGTGCCAAAATTTTATCTATAACAAAAATCAAATTTTCACCCTAGATCATCATCTACACCACTGAAATATCCCATGAAAAGAGTTGCAAAGGCATCCAATAAAGTGCACCAACTGTGACTAACATTTTACACATAAAATCATGATGATGTTAAGGTAGGCACACAAATGTTCATAATCCTTCCAATGAACAAAACAATGAGTTCAGAGTTCATGAGTACGTGCAGCTTAACATCTTAATTCCCACCTCAGATAGCAGTCACAGGCATAAATAATTGAGCAGGACAACCTAGTCTAAGTGAAAGGCCCAATGGAAGCTTGCAACTCCTACTATAGCTACTAATATCTTGCAGTGCATGTTTACTGTTGTGGCTGAATTAATGGCAGACCACTTGGGGCAGTTCGAGTTGGATGCATTGATTGCTAGTATTAATGGCCGAGACAGTGGTGTTGACCATTGTAAAATGGCTGATGATGTCATATGGGGGCTAACTAGGGCTCAGGGGGCGTGGCTATTGATATTGGGGAAGTGTGGGAGCAAAGAAGCCCCACATTTTTTCCATCCAAGGTTGCCTCACTTTTTTACCATCCAAGGTTGAAGGACAGAAATTCTGGAGAGAACCCTGACTGTTTGGATGAATATGGGGAGCTAAACTGAGTTTAGTAACCCGAGGAACTGTCAAAGCAGAACTAGCTTAGGTAGGTAAAGCATTTTTGTCATGAAGTTTGAACAATGCTTCTAACATGACCTCTTCTTTGTTAATCAAGGTTGTCATTGATGTCAATGTGGCATTGACCAAGACGTCAATATTCTTGAGATGTTTGGTTCAATATGATGATTTAATGCCATCAATGAAGATGTCAAATCACGAAGAAGTCAAACCACTAATGAAAGAAGCCCTAATAATTCCTTGACCTAATGTTGCATGCACTTGATGATCTAGATCTTAACCCTTGATGTTATGTGATGATGTCATACACTTTGATACTTAATGATGACATATGATGATCATGGTTGGAAATCATTTGAGTGTTGGAAAACTATTTTTGGAGTCTCCTAATTGTTGAGATTCAACAAGATGATGAGCTTAGTGAAAAGAGTCGCCTTCACTAAGTGGGCCCGCGGGCTATTTTTGGCGCAAGTCTATTTTTAGATTATGTATATTTTTAGACAGGATGATCATATTTCATAAGTTGCACGATGCTATCTGTGGATGGTTGATCAAGATGGAAAAATAGATGAAATTATAATTTTAGAATATTGGGCGAAGTCTATTTATAGATTGCTGATCTAAAAATAGATGCATGTTGATTATTATTAGCTCTTAATAATAATCAGACACTAAACAACAACTTATTCTCTTGGAGCACTTTGTTTCAGTTCAAAGATGTGGCACATCAGTGGACTGAGGGAATTATGCAATTTCCAAGGGTTTACTGGAGCTAATGCATGGAGGATTCAGTTAGAACTTAAGTGGTAGAGTTATGACACAATTGGAAGTAGTTATGGAGTTGTATTCAGTTTAACTCAGTTAGACTCAGTTGAGCTAGTTGTATCTAGTCTAACTGAATGATACACTAGTGAGAGTGGAGTGAAATAATTATTTAATCAATTCAAAAATAATAACTCACTATCAAACTAAAAAATACAGTAGTTAACTACAGTGCATGGTAGTTTCAGTGGAGACCCAATGGAGAGATAGGTGAAAGGGAAAGATGGACTATCTGTTGTGACCATAGTGATGCATTGATTGCATCACACACACATTGGAGTTTCCAATGAGGATTGTGCAGTCAATGCAAGAGTAATTTGAATTCATTTAGAGCTATTCTTCAGTAGGGATTGCGCAGTGGAGGTAGGCTAGCAAGAGGGCAAAGATCGGTGCATGGATTTGCAAGATTGTTCCTGATTAGTGTATGATGATTTTACTGTACTGAGAACTTGATAATATTTGTATGAGTATTTTTGTATGATTCCATGATATATAATATATAGTTGGGGTTTTCAGATTTATGCTTTCCCAGTTAAAAACAACTGTGTTATGTGCGATTATTTTTATTTATTCTTTACATGTGTGTGCAATTAATTTTCCGCAAAAGATTAACAAGTGGAATGATTCAGTATCTTGCATAAAGTTAAATAGTGTGAGATGAGGTGGATCTAGGAAATATGCATGCTTAGTGCATATAATTTCTACATGGTATCAGAGCATTGTTAATTTAATATTGCAATTGTAAAGTGAGTTTGTGCTGGTGGACAATTCTAATTTGCTACAGAAGATTCTTGGTGCAGAAGTTGAGTATACATTGAAATGTATTTCAATGGGTTGTGATTGGAGTATGCCCTTGATGGGAGCTCGAATTACATATCCAGGAAGGATAGGAAGGAGGTAGTGTTGGAGGATAATGGACTGAAGGAGTTCATCGATAGCAATGTTCCTAAGCCAGGATCTAGCTATGTTGCATTACTTGACGCATGGAAAAAGAAGACAGCAAAGACAAGAAGGATTCTGTTGGAAGGTGTGAAGGAACATATTTTGTCCAGCCTTCATGGGAAAGCCACTCCATTCTTAATGTGGAAGGATTTGATAGACTTATTCCAAAGCAGAAGTGACCTGAGGAAGTTGGCGCTTAAAGACAAGCTCAGAAAAATAAAAATGGAGAAAGGTGACAGTATTCCAAAATACCTCACGAAGTTTGTCCACTGCAAGGATGAACTGGGAAGTGTGGGGGTCACTATTGATGATGAATAATTAGTGAGCTTGGCTAACCTTGAGATTCCAAAGAGTTGGCATATCTACGAAGACTCTGTCAATGGACGGGAGAAACTGTCAGGATGGGAGCGACTTTGGTTGGATCTTGTGCAGGAGGAGATAAGGTGGGGTACCAGGGATGGATCTTCATCGAAGAATGAAGACGAAGACAATTGAAATTTGGATACCAAAGCAAGCAAATGGAAGGGGAATAAACATCCTTCAAAATTTGATGCTAAAGGCAAGAAGCAGGATTTGTCTAAAGTGAAGTGTTTTCACTGTCACGAACATGGACATTTCGCCACTAACTGTCCACAAAAGAAGAAGAAAAAGAAGTTTGTTGGAGCTACAGCTGGAGAGGCCTTAGCCTTGCAATTTTAAATTTATTTCTCCTTTATCACATGCTTGGTTTCAAGCTGTATGGGATCGGTGTGGTACTTGATAGTGGTGCGTCTTTCCATATGATGGGAGACAAAGAGTTGTTTAGTGACTTGGAGGAGAAAGATCTCCAGATGAATATAGAGATGGGTGACCATGGTTGGTACAGTGCAACTGGCATTGGGACCATTACCTTTGAGAGGGAGTCTAGTAATCCATTCTCATTGAAGAATGTTATGCATGTTCCGGGTCTGAAGAAGAACTTGTTCTTAGTCGCAATGCTGGAAGACAAGGGTTATGATGTTGTTTTCAGTGAGGGAAAAGCCTTCCTTCGACATAAAACAATGGGTCAAACCAAGAATATGGGGGTTCGAATTAAGAATATCTAAAATCTAGAGGTAGATGGGTTCACTACAATGGTGGGCAAAGCAGAAGAAGTGGTGAGTCACGATGAGGGAAAATTATGGCACAAGAGATTGGGCCATCTTCACCATGGTGCTTTGAAGATTTTGCACCAGATTTCTACTAGAATTCCCAAGGGTACTCTTTCACAGTCAGATCATTGCAAGGGATGTTCTATGGGTAAGTTTGTAAAGACCACCATTCATGAGAAGGAGAACCGTGCTTCGGTGATCCTAGAGAGAATTCACATAGACGTGTGTGGAACTTTCTCAGTTGCTTCAATAGAAAAACACAGGTATTATGTTATATTTTTTTATGACTATTCTTGCAGATGCTGGATCTTCTTCATGTAGTAGAAGAGTGAAAAGTTCTCAAAGTTCTGTGAGTTCAAGGCATTGGTGGAGAAGGAGTCGGGGAAGCAAGTGAAAGCTCTACGGAGCGATAATGGTGGTGAATACATCTCAGACGAATTCAAAGACTTCTGTAGCAAAGAATTAATTTGAAGAGAACTCATATCGCCTCATAACCCACCGCAGAAAGGGGTCGCGGAGAGAAAGAACAGAATGATCGTGGGTGCTGCACGAGCTATGCTTGAGAGGGAGCTAGACTTGCATGCAGTGAAGGAACTTCTTGTTCTGAAAGATGAACCTCCAGATGTGGATCAGACACAAGAGGAGATTCATGGAGTGGAGGAGTCCACTCATGCAGAAACAAACATTAGACAAGGCAGAAATTGTACCATATAAGCTGAGAGACTGAAGCTTGATGCGGCACATAATGTAGGAGTTCCTACCTCACAGTGCAGACAGAGACAATCACCTGACTGATTTACTGGATACATGGCTCTTATGAGCAAGTGTATCGTGACAGAGCCATATTATTTTGAAGAAGCAGTGCAGGATCCCACATGGGTAGATGCCATGGTGGAGGAGTATGACTCCATTGTCAAAAACAGTGCTTGGGAAATTGTTCCAAGGCCGATGGTAAAATCAGTTGTAGGATCAAGATGGATCTACAAGGTAAAGCAAGATGCTGATGGGAGTGTCAAGAAGTATAAGGAAAGATTTTTTGCCCAGGGCTTCTCATAGATTGATGGGATTGACTATGAAGAAACCTTTGCACTTGTCGCACTGTATTCTTCCATACAAACCATCCTTGCTCTCTCAGCGTAGATGGGTTGGCACATTCATCAGATGGATGTGAAGACTACATTCCTTAATTGGATCATTGAGGAAGAGTTGTATATTGAGCAGCCTGAAGGATTTGAGATCTTCAACAATGACTCACATGTGTGCAGGCTCAAAAGAGTGGTGTATGGGCTGAAACAAGCACCCCGTGCCTGGTACACTCAGATCGATAGCTATTTCACTGGACTTGGCTTCACCAAGAGTGAGGCAGATGCAAACCTATACCAGATTGTGGTGGAGAGTAATATTTTAATCAATGTTATTTATGTTGATGATTTAATACTAACAGGTGATGAGTAGTTGATACATTCATGCAAGGCAGATCTTGCAAAGGAGTTTGAAATGAAGGATTTGGGCCTCCTCCATTATTTCCTTGGATTGGAAATATGGCAATGGGAAGGTGAACTATTTGTGTCTCAAGGCAAGTATGCCCGAGAGATACTAGATATGTTTCACATGCAAGGCTGCAAGCCTATAAACACTCCTCTACCAGGAAATTGGAAGAAAGAGGATGCTACATCAGCAGGGGTAGTGGATGGCACTATTTATTGACAGTTGGTGGGTTCACTCATGTATTTAGTCAATACAAGACTAGAAATATGCTATGTGGTGAACCAGCTTTCACAAGCTATGGTTAAGCCTACCAAGCTATTTTGGAAGGCGGGCAAGCATGTCCTGAGATATCTCAGGGGCACATTTGAGTATGGTTTATGGTACAGACAGATGGGTGAGGTGAAGTTGCATGGCTTCACGGATGCAGATTGGGAAGGAATCCCAACAGATAGAAAGAGCACATCAGGAGGGATTTTTAGTATCAGATCTACGACAGTTTCTTGGTACAACAGGAAACAAAGATCCATGGCACTCAGTTCAGCGGAAGCGGAATACATGGTAGCAAGTCAAGCTACCTGTGAGGCTATCTGGATGAGGAAGACTCTGGTTGGTTTGTTCGGTTCATATTTAGATCCCACAATGATACATTGTGATAATCAGAGTTGCATTAAACTCTCGATTAATCCTGTGTTTCATGATAGATCTAAACATATTGATATCCGGTATCATCATATCATAGATTGTGTGCAGTGGAAGATCATGTTGCTTCAGTACATTCCTAAGGAGGATCAAGACGCAGATATTCTGATGAAGGTGATCACCAGGAGAAAATTTGAATACCATAGAGGTAGGATCGAGGTGAAAGATAATCCCTGTCTTGTTGAGAGGGAGTGTTGATATTCAAAAAGATGATGAGCTTAGTGAAAAGAGTTGCCTTCACTAAGTGGGCCCGCAGGCTATTTTTGGCACAAGTCTATTTTTAGACATGATGATCATATTTCATAAGTTGCAGGATGCTATTTGTGGATGGTTGATCAAGTTGGAAAAATAGATGAAATTATTTTTTTAGAATATTGAGCGAAGTCTATTTATAGATCGTTGATCTAAAAATAGATGCATGTCGATTATTATTAGCTCTTAATAATAATTAGACACTAAACAACAACTTATTCTCTTGGAGCACTTCGTTTCAGTGCACAAGTGTGGCACATCAATGGACTGAGGGAATTACACAATTCCCAAGGGTTTACTGGAGCTAATGCATGGAGGATTTAGTTAGAACACAAGTGGCAGAGTTATGACACAGTTGGAAGAAGTGGTTATGGAGTTGTATTCAGTTTAACTCAGTTAGACTCAGTTGAGCTAGTTTTATCTAGTCTAACTGAATGATACACTAGTGAGAGTGGAGTGAATTAATTAGTTAATGAATTCACAAATAATAACTCATTAATCAATTGAACAATACAATATCTAACTACAGTGCATGGAAGTTTTAGTGGAGACCCAATGGAGAGATAGGTGAAAGGGCGAGATGAACTATCTGTTGTGACCATAGTGATGCATTGATTGCATCACACACACATTGGAGTTGCCAATGAGGATTGCGTAGTCAAGGCAAGAGTAATTCGAATTCATTCAGAGCTATTCTTCAGCAGGGATTGCGTAGTGGAGGCAGGCTAGCAGGAGGGCAAAGATCAGTGCATGGATTTGCAAGATTGTTCTTGATTAGTGTATGGCGATTGTACTATACTGAGATCTTGATAAGATTTGTATGAGGATTGTCATATGATTCCATGATACATAATATATAGTTGGGGTTTTCAACTTCACGCTTTCCCAGCTAAAATAAACTGTGTTATGTGCGATTATTTTATTTATATTTTACACGTGTGTTAAATTAATTTTCCGCAAAAGATTAACAAGTGGAATGATTTAGTATATTGCATAAAGTTAAATAGTGTGAGATCGGGTGGATCTAGGACATATGCATGCTTAGTGCATATAACTTCTACACTAATAATGTTGCACTATAACACATCACTACATCATTATGTGATGACATGGGTGATGCACTTATTGCTGGAAATTATCATCATGACATGGATGTCCTACATGTTCTTATTATGTTGAAGAAGCCAAATAATGGAGAAGACAAACAATGGAGAAGCCAAACAAAGAAGCCATATTGTACTAATCATTTTCTGCACTAAATAATTCAAGGGCAGTCACAAAGAAAAAAAATTTCACCACCTTAGTGGAAACCTTTCAAAATGGATCCTATACCATCTTGTAGAGTATATTTTACCTTTTCTAACAAACCCTTACTTTCCCAGAAACTCCAAATAGTTTGGGAGATATTGATTTTTTAAGTTAAGGAAATTAACTGTGACATTGAGCCGACCTAAGCCAACTTGTGTAGGATTGACATGTTATCCAAGACACGTGTATCTTCATCAAATTTCAAACCAGTATAAATAGAAATTCATACTCTTCATTTTATTCATTTTATTTCAGTCAAAATTTCAGAGAAGAATCACAGAAGGTGAACTGAGTCCGAGGAGAAGTGTATTAGATGGGTTAAATGTATTTTAAGGGTTAAAAACATCATAACAGAGGAAGTAGTGTTGAAAAATCCTAAGCATACCTCAGACAGTTGACTATGGATACAAACCTTGTTAATTGAAAACCTTAAGAGCAGTCATCACTTGAGCTTGGACCAAGTTCTGGACTAGTGGAACAGTCCTGTGCAGGCATAAACGCAGAGAAAAGTTCAAAGGAGGCCAATGAAGGAAGGTTTTTTAGGAATTTTCAATGTTAAGGTTCAAGCTTGGACTTGCTAGAAAGGCTCATACAGAATAGTGATTGCAGAACTAACCTAATGACAGAACTGTGCAGGACTGTTTAAAGGCCAAGAGGACTAGTCTAAGGCTCTCTCTTCAAGCCGCAGGTTGACAGCCCACCTGAAGGCTCACTACAGCTCAGAATTGCAGGCTCAATAAGACAATCTCATTTCAAGAGGGTTCAGACTGTTTGTCTTTGATTAAGGTTTCCTCCATTATGGCATTAGACAGGTGTGAGTTTCTTGTGGGTGTAGAACTCAAAGAACAATCACCCACAGTAATATAGCAGTTCTGCACCTAGTCATGTAGCTTGTCATTACAGAAGTTTGTTGCTACTACAGTGAAGACTTGTGTACAGTCACTCACCTTGGACTATGGAAGAAACATGATTTGGGTTGGAAAGAAGGCTTAACACTTATACTCTCTAACACGGTTGAAGTAGTGAAGCTTGGATTGAAGTATAGAAGTTGACAGTCACTAAAGGAAACTCGGACTATACTTTGACCAGTGGATACTTAGCCTTTAAAGGCTCATTCCTATAGAAAACCTTTTTTTTAAGGGCACCTTCAAAATCCCTCATGAAGTAGTCTTTGAATATAAAAAAGCAATGGTTGAAGTATTTGCTAGAGTAGAAAAATTATAAATCACTTGGGATAGTCATCTCCAAAGAAAATATTTGAAGATACCTTGAAGATATTATGGGACATTCCTTGATCTAAGTGTTGAAGCCTTGTGAAGACTAAACTTGGACAAGACATTGGAGCAAATATTTGAAGTTTCTTGGAGAAAAATTGATATACATCTTAAAGTTGGTCTTGGAGATATTATTGGAGACCATGATGCATTGAAGCCACCATGAGGTGACTTTGTAGATCTTTGGTTGGGTATCATGAAGAGCAGTGGCGACAGTGTATTGGACATTTGCAACTTCATTGTGTATCAATGCCATTACATTTATCTTGTTTTTGGTAAAATACAAGTCACTATGGTATTTTTTTGGCTTTGTTATTTGTGTTTCTAATGGTGGCAGGGTTATCAAAACAAGAACAGAGCTAGCTAAACCAACCAAGCAAAACAGTTCTGTGGTTTTCTAGGTAGAATTTTCAAGAGAAGCAATGCAATCACAAGGAATGTATCCAAGTTTGCATCAAGCAAGGGACTGTTAGAATTCAAGTTTGGGAATATGTCAGAGTTGGGCTCAATAACTCATAGCGGCTTCAAATCAAATCTTCAAACCATTATTGCAGAATCCTCCTTCAACATCTAATGGAATCAACCATCAAAGAGGAGAGCAGATTCAAGACTGTTTATGTGAAGTTGAAGGAACTATATCTATAAGAGGAACAGAAATTATCATTAGAATTTGAGACACAGTGAAAAGAGATGAATTATCTGCCAAGCTTGATAAGGCCTATACTTCTGAACTTTAATCATCAGATATTCTTGTAGAAATATCTATGTCAATCCCCTTATAGAAGTGCATCCATCAGTTGGAGGAACATATTTTGTACTTCAAGTTTAGGGATTATTTTGGGGCAAGTTGCCATAAAATGGCCCAAGCCATTGCAGATCTTGCACTTGAAATGGATGTTTTAATAGTCCATATTTTGATTCCATGGGAAGCCCTGAAGATAGAAATGATTCTGTCCAAAAAATTGTTATTTTAGCTTAGTCCAACACAATCTAGCACACATGAATAAACCTCCCCTGTTTCTGCTTTATGAGCCTAGATATCTGCACAGAGGGTTGTTGATTTCTCCCACAACATCTTCCTTCTAGAAGTGAAGGGGAAATTCACAAGCCTGATCCTAATGGTATCAATGGTAATAGTAAAGCTAGATCTAATCACAGGGTTGTCTAAAGCTACAATTAATATGTATGCACTTTGTAAACTTAAAAGTTAGTGCCCATTTAACTTGAGTCCACAATAGAAATAAAACATTGTTAATAATTTTTTCCTTATTGCATTGTTGGTGGGTAAATTTTTTAGTGGCATTTAAGATGAGTAATCCATTCGGTGAAACAAGTCTGGAAGAATGAATGCCATGCATAATATATTGCAGGGTATGCCTATCTTTTTGTCATGCAATGCCCTCTTTGCATCGTCATGGTATAATATGTTTATTAATGTTGTTTATCATCGTTATGGAATCATGGTATGCTCTGTTTTGTTTACATATTGGTCCTATTAAATGCCCACCGCCCCCCACCCACCCCATAAGGCCTTGTTGATTTCAGAGTGCTTTCATACCCCATTTGTTTGCAAAAAACAAAGAGGCAAAAACACAGAGGTACATTCCATGGCTGGACTGCAACTCTAATGAGAAACTAAAACCCAAATAAAATGTTAATTGAATCTATGATATAACCTATAATGGTAGCCTTGCAAACTTGAATCGATAATTACAAGGCTACCATTCTGAAATTTCCAGGGAGAAATCAACATGATTTCCTGTTATCTACTCAAAACTTTAGAAATAACCTATTATAACACCAAAAGGTGAGTGATAGAATGCCCCTACCAAACGTGAGAAAATTTCCTTTAGTTACCTTTTTATAAGTGACTGAGAGTGGACAAATATGTTGTTGTCTTGCACTTTTCAAACCTCCAAAAGTGGAAAAATTACAGAAAATTGACAAGCAAAAGTTCCCTTGGAGGCCACCCACATGTGTCAAAACACACTAGATCAATAGATCTGTGGGTGGGGAACCTTGGGCATCGAGTTAATATCTATAAAAATAGGCAAACAAAGTTAAGATCTATAAGTAAAAACATATTTTTCAGCTATTTGTAAACTACATGCAACAGAAAGGGATTGATTCCCCCTAGGGTCAAAACCCAGAAATTTATTTCAACAATAAAATCTACTTTCTAATAGCTATGAATGTTTATTATTACCCTAGAAAATTGATAATAAGATATAAATTCAAATCTGGAATAAAAAAAAGGGTTAAAAATCACTGCATTCCTATTAAATCCCCCACCCCTCCCCCCCCCCCAATAAGGCATTGTTGATTTTGGAGTGCTTTTATACCCCATTTGTTTGCAAAAAACAAAGAGACAAAAACAGAGAGGGGCATTCCATGGCTGGACTGCAACTCTAATGAGAATTATAAAACCCAAATAAAATGTTAATTGAATATATGCTAGAACCTATAATGGTAGCCTTGCAAACTTAAATCTATAATTGCAAGGCTACCATTCTGAAATTTCTAGGGAGAAATCAACATGATTTCCTGTTATATACTCAAACCTTTAGAAATAACCTATTATAACACCAAATGGTGAGTGATATAATGCCCCTACCAAAATTTCATAAAATTTCCTTGAGTTACCTTTTTATAAGTGATTGAGAGTGGACAAATATGTTGTTGTCTTGCACTTTTCAAACCTCCAAAAGTGGAAAAAATACAGAAATTTGACAAGCAAAAGTTCCCTTGGAGGCCACACACATGTGTCAAAACACATTAGATCAATAGATCTGTGGGTGGGGAACCTTAAGCATTGAGTTAATATCTATAAAAATAGCCAAATGAAGTTAATATCTGCAAGTAAAAACGAAATTAATATCTGCAATTAAAAACGAAGTTTTTCAGCTATTTGTAAACTACATGCAATGGAAAGGGATTGATTCGCCCTAGGGTCAAAACCCAGAAATTTATTTCAACAATAAAATCTACTTTCTAATAGCTATGAATGTCTATTTTTGCCCTTCAAAATTGATAATAAGCTATAAATTCAGATCTGGAATAAAACAAAGGGTTAAAACTTAAAAGGTAATTTATACCTGCTCAAACCCTTAGATGAAATCTTTGCTAGATCTGTCGAAGAAATGTTGTAATAAAGTAGATATCTTGCCCTTGCTTTTACTTCCAGAGTTTCGGATCAAGATTACAACTCTATCTTTGTTAGCTATGCATGTTGGATTAAAAAAAGGGATTGGAGTCTAGGCGATTATCACATCCCCATCTAGTCTAGAACATTGATACAACCTACGGATTTTTCAATGAAAGATCCCTATTGGGGAGAAGTATCCAACCACTGGGCCAACTATGAATGAAATCGCTTCCTTACTGAAGGAACCCTTGATAATGCTTTCTCCAGCAAATGGATTTGACAAACACTTGGCATTGGAAAAGGGGAGATGAGGTCTAGCACCTTAATCCCTCCTTCCACGTGACAACCTTGACACTCAATGGATTCACCCAATAGCCTTGCAATAACCTATAATTTTAATTAGAATGGATTCACCGTATCTATGCTATAACCTATAATGGTAGCCTTGCAATAACCTTACAAAATGGAGCAACTTGTGCTGTTGTAGAGTGTTGAGGGTAAAATTTGAATTGATCTGACTATTTAGGTCTGCAACATAGTGCCCATTGTCTGTTGTGGACCTCTTGAAGGCTTGTTGAGGTTAGCTACTGTAAATTCATTCTCTGAGATCATCTATATTTATTAAAAGGAAGAAAATAGTTTTCTCAATAGGTTCTATTCTCAAGCATGACACTTTGAAGCAACATGTCAAAATTCAAACAGGATCTCAAAATGAGGTTCAGGTAAGTGCCCCTGTTGCTTCCTACAATATATTAACATTGTAGAAATGAAAAATACATTGAATATGATTTCACTCGCTACAGGTTTTAGCTATGAAACCAATTAGTAGAATGTTGTTATCCTTATGGATATTTATTATTTTCCCTAACCACAGCAGCAAGATATGTGCAAAGTAATTAAAATGTGTGTATGATTACTAGAATATCGATGGTTAATATCATTATCTATCTATCTAATCAAATCCAGACCAATATCACCTTTTTGGGGTTAATACACTCACAATTGGGCACAATTAGGAGCGTAAAGGAGCCAATTCACCAATATCTCAAATTCTGCAGACTAAGTGCAACAGACTCTAACTCTCAAAATTAAAATTAAAATATGCTACAACAACATAAATGGAAAAACATCACTCGGAGTCAGAGGGCACAAGAGCTAGATTTCATAGTCATAAGGAAATATGTCTAAGAATTCTAAGTCTAAAACCCTACTCACCCTCTTGGGAAGCCACTTACTGATTTTTGAGATTGAAATAATTACCCTGTGAGGAGGTAACTAATTGTGACATGGTTGTCCTTAATTTCTATTTCTTAGAATTTTCCTTCCTAATATTAGGAGGTTACTAATTGTGACATGGGGATTCTCTCCTTAAAACAATTTTAGGGCCTTGTTTAGGCATGATAAGAGTGCATTAAAAAGGAAAATTATCCACATTAATATACAAGTATATTTTCTCTTGCAGGTGGCATTGAGAGCTAGCTTTGAGAAAATTATGGTAGTTGGATTTGAGATTGCAACGTTGTGACTGTATCTATCATATTTTGCAAAGGAGAATCAGGGTATCTTGGAGAATTCTTCTATGTTGTGTCAAGGAGTGTTTTCATCCTGTATTCCCTTCGTAATAAACAAAATCAAGTTTTTTGGCAACATCTCTTTTGTCTTTTCCATGAAGTTATCAATCTATAGTTTTCATAGACTTTACTTGCTTTCAGTTTTATCTTGATAGAATTTTATCAGTAGGAATAGGATCATTTTGTCCTCCCTATTCAATTTTCTTCAATACATATTCTTGACTCTATAAGGCATTGATTGCTATTTTTAGTCTTTGATTGTTTACATAAACACAAAACCACTTCTTTATCTAAACATTTGTGCATCTTAGGGATCTTACACAAACCAAGCACTCTAAGATAGATTTATTCAATATTTTGTTAAATTGCAAGCTTGACTTGCTGTAATTTCCTTTTTTTATGCAAAAATAGAGAGCAATTTTTTTCTCAATTTCTGTGCACTGGAAAAATATAAATACATTTGAAAGCACAAAATATTAAAAACTACTTTAAAACAACATTTATTTTAGCAAAGACAACATTAAAACAGTCATTAGAAAAAATTCATATTATGTAAATGTAAAGACAATCCCAAGAATTCATTAGATGAGGAAACTTATTCTAGTAGACACAGGGGCTTTGGGCCTGTCATATAACTTTAATGGAGTTATGATTATAGCACAAGACTTGATACAAATCACTAAACACTAGCAGTCTTGATGCGTAAGCTATTAGGAGAGAATGAGAGATCTATTCTACTGGATGTCACGGCCTCCTTTAGAGTTAACATCTGTTATAAATGCTCAACATCTTAACCTTCCTACAGTTTGACAACCTTTTTATGAAATGATTTATGTAATTGTGTTTCAGATCTATAGATTAGATTTTGTTTAACCATGATATGCCATGTTACAACTATTATTTTTCCATATTTTTTTTTACAAAGTTTCTCTTTGATTTATCAATTATTTTCATTAACATTATTTTATCTAGTGCTTATAGTGTTCATATTATTTATCAGAAGGTTTCCCTTTTTTTTAGTCACAATTTTTTTTGGTGTCTTCTACAAAAAATTCTAGCATCCACAAAGTGTAAAGTCCCAACCATATTATTGTGTAACGTAGCAATGCTACCCACTATCACCTCAGTAGCTCTTCCTCTTACCTTTGGCTGGCTCTTCTCCGAGATAAGGGGGGTATCCCTAAGTAGTATTGCTATGGTAATTCAGTGAATGCTAATGAGAGGGTGTGCTCCATCTAAGTGTTGTGCCATGTAAACAAAAAATGTTCATTATAGCTAAACTCCCGAATGATACCAAAATGACAACAAAATATAAGCTCTACCTAGGCTTGAACCCATGTTGCACCACTGTCAAGGATCTAATACATCATCCAACATTATAAAGAGAATTACTTTCTCAAGCAAGATCTCAGCCCAAGAATTATTAGATGAGGAAACTTATTCGATGTGCAAAGTAATTAAAATATATGTATCATTACTAGAATATCATTGGTTAATATAATTATCTATCTATCTGATCAAATCCAGACCAAGCTCACCTTTTTGGGGTTAATACACTCACAATTGGGCACAATCAGGAGTGCAATGGAACCAATTCATCAATATCTCAAATTCTGTAGACTAAGTGCAGCAGACTATAACTCACAAAATTAAAACCAAAATATGCTACAGAAAAATAAATGGCCAAACATCACTCAGAGTCAGAGGGCACAAGAGTTATATTTCACAATCATAAGGAAAAATGTGTAAGCATTCTAAGTCTAAAACCCTACTGACCCTCTTGGGAAGCCACTTACTGATTTTTGAGATTGAAATAATTAGCCTGTGAGGAGGTAACTAATTGTGACATGGTTGTCCTTAACTGCTATTTCTTAGAATTTTCCTTCCTAATATTAGGAGGTTACTAACTGTGACATGGTTGACCTTAATTTATATTTCTAAGTGTTTCCTTCCTAAAATTATCCTAGCCCGTCATCTTATTTTTTATCGTCACTTATTCATACTCTGAAACTAGGGGATTCTCTCCCTAAAAAAATTTTAGGGTCTTGTTGAGGCATGATAAAAGTGCATTAGAAAGGAAAATTATCCACATTAATATACAAGTATATTTTCTTTTGCAGGTGGCATTGAGAGCTAGCACTAAGAAAATTATGGTAGTTGGATTTGAGATTGCAGCGTTGTGACTGTATCTATCATATTTTGCAAAGGAGGATTAGGGTATCTTGGAGAATTCTTCTATGTTCAGACGTGTCAAGGAATTTTTTCATCCTGTAGTCCCTTCGTAATAAAAAAAATCAAGTTTTTTGGCAACATCTCTTTTGTCTTTTCCAAGAAGTTATCAATCTATAATTTTCATAGACTTTACTTGCTTTCAGTTTTATCTTGATAGAATTTTAGCAGTAGGAATAGGATAATTTTGTCCCCCCTATTCACTTTTCTTCAATAAATCTTCTTGACTCCATAAGGCACTAATTGCTATGTTTAGTCTTTGATTATTTACATAAACACAAAACCACTTCTTTATCTAAACATTTGTGCATCTTAGGGATATTACACAAACCAGGCACTCTTAGCTAGATTTATTCAATTTTTTGTTAAATTGCAAGCTTGACTTGCTTAATTTCCTTTTTTTATGCAAAAATAGAGAGGAAATATTTTCTCAATTTCTGTGCACTAGAAAAATAAAAATACATTTGAAAGCATAAAATATTAAAAACTACTTTAAAACAACATTTATTTTAGCAAATACAACATTAAAACAGTCATTAGAAAAAAGTCATATTATTTAAATGAAAAGACAATCCCAAACATTCATTAGATGAGGAAACTTATTCTGGTAGACACAAGGGCTTTGTGCCTGTCATATAACATTAATGGAGTTATGATTATAGCACAAGACTTGATACAGATCACTAAACACTAGCCATCTTGATGCGTAAGCTATTAGGAGATAATGAGAGCTCTATTATGTTGGATGCCATGGCCTCGTTTAGGGTTAACATCTGTTATAAATGTTCAACATCTGAGCCTTCCTACAGTTTGACAACCTTGTTATGAAATGATTTATGTAATTTTGTTTCAGATCTATAGATTAGATTTTGTTTGATCATGATATGCCATGTTACAACTATTATTTTTCCATATTTTTTTTGACAAAGTTTCTCTTTTCTTTATCAATTATTTTCATTAATAGTCTTTTATCTGTTGCTTATAGTGGTCATATTATTTATCAAAACGTTTCCCTTTTTTTCATTGACAATTTTTTTTTGGTGTCTCCTACAACAAATTCTCGCTCCACAAAGTGTAAAGTCCCAAGCATATTCTTGTGTAAGGTAGCAAGGCTACCCACTGTCATCTCAGTAGCTATTCCTCTTACATTTGGCTAGCTCTTCTCCGAGATAAGGGCGGTATCCCTAAGTAGGATTTCTAAGGAAATTGAGTGAACGCTAATGAAGGGGTGTGCTCCATCTAAGTGTTGTACCATGTAAACAAAAAATGTTCATTGTAGCTAAACTCCCCAATGATACCAACATGACAACAAAATATAAGCTCTACCAAGGCTTGAACCCATGTTGCACCACTGTCAAGGGTCTAATACATCATCCAACCTTATAAAGGTAATTACTTTCTCAAGCAAGATCTCAGCCCAAGAATTATTAGATGAGGAAACTTATTATATGAGGAAGGGTTTGCATTCGTCTTCCAATGATACCTGCTATAGGGTCTCTGTCAATACTAGTGCAAGCAAAATTAAACCATTTCATGGTGTAGACTTTGTGAGCAACCAAGAGGAGATTGATGAAATATCAAACCAAAAAACATTAGTTGAAGAATTTGGAAATCTTAATTCAGTTTCCAAGAAGGAATCAGTGCAGGAAGCTCCAAGTTTATAGAAAGAAGAGCTTCCATGTTGTATTGCTTGGACTGTAGCTAAGTAGTGACCAATGAACACTATGACTCTAACTAAGCATTTACTCTACATGATCTGGTAAGTTCCAACAATTAAGGTAAATAATATTGGTTCAATAGTGATTTCTTAAATTGTTATTTAGGTTTTGTAGCAAGCCTGCTAACGTCCTTGTTAATCCACATCCCGATACATTTTGGAAGATGGGATTAGGATTGTTACATTATGTGGCAGATCTTTGTTAATTTCCAATAGTAAATGGAAATAATAATGATTTTGTTGTAATTTGTTAAATTTTTATTCAAGTTTTCTAGCAATCCCACTAGCATCCTTGTTAATCCACATAACAATACCTACTTGAAGATGGTAATTGTTCTCCCAATTAGTATTTCTAAACTTTTTCATGCTTCTCCTTGCATCATGTTGTTCTTGGATTTCGTGCATGAAATGGATAAGTCTTGGTGAGTTGCTTTTATGCTGATATGGGCATTGTTAGATACCATTGCAGATACTCACATGCACGAAAGAAAGGAGACAATAGAAACTGTACACATTTTTCACTACTTATTTTATTAGACATATATAAGTGTACATTAGTATTTCTTACTTATTTTAAAATGAATTTCCAGTTCATGTTCGCAATATTCACTTCCCCTTTGACATTGATGCTGACACTACAACGAGTGTTGCAAGTGAAATGGTGACAAAATTGGATCTATCAGATCACGATGTGACAAATATTGTAGCCATGATTGATACAAAAATACAAGCTCTTGTGCCAAAATGGCAACCCACAATACCTTTTGTGGATACTGCTGAGGAGGAGATGGATATTGATTATCCTAGGTCTGAAATTGAAGATGATGTTTCGGACATGCTCAGTGATAATGATAGGCCCTCTGGTGCATTTCTACTTGAACACATTCCTTCAGGTCGCAAGTATTGTTCTGATTCCCCAAGGTCTTTAGTTGCATATTCTTACATGAAGACTGCCTTAATGAATGCTTATTCTAAAGGAGAAGTGCCAATGCATGGCAGATTTGATGAAGTGAACCATGTCTAGTCTACCTCACGCAGTGCTAAACATCATCATAATGAATTCGATGATCACAAGAACAAAGGGGATGGTTTAGATATAATTTCAAAGTTTCCCAACTCTGTAGGGAGAGGAAAATTTCAAGCAAATGTTGTGGTGATTGATAAAGAGAAAAACCACTCAATTTCTACGGTCATAAAGAATAATGTGGTGGCTGAGGGGAAGATGTCAGCTGAAGATATGAATACTGAATGCAGTACTCAAGAGTGGTTTAAAAGAATGAGCCAAGAGAATCTACAAATGGAGGATTGCAACAATGCTAATGCTTTGGACCAGAATGTACTTGCAGGCAAGCATGATGGTAAAACTATTTCTTCAGAGTCTGGTGTGAATTTTCTAGATTATACCACCATGTTGGCCAATGAGTTGGAAGATGAGAGTAGTGTAACCCAAAAAATCAAACTCTTATTACTTAATCATCAAGAGGAAATAGAGGAGTTGAGACAAAAGCATGAATGGGTATTGTAGGAATTTATAAATCAACTGCCACAAAAGGGTTTTATAGAGAGGCACATTCCATGGGGGTGGAGGTGTGTAGAGATGCATTTTATAGCCCAATTGGTGAACTTTTGAAAGTGTGTGCAAGAGTGGATTGGGCGCATTGGATATGAATGACAACAATGAGCACCCATTTTGTTTTGGGTTTTACACTATTGGATTGAAAGTTGTTTTTATTCAACAATGTAAACCCAACATATTGAGCACCGTAGCCTGGCACTTATTAATTACCAGATATGGATAGCCATTTAATCCCTGGTCTAATATGCACTTTTAGGTGCCCAATATTTTCCAATTTGGCATATATCTAGTTCCACCTTGAGTTTGTGAACATGAGATATGCATACTCATCCTTGCAACCTCAAGGTCCATGTCAAACCTGGGTATAGATGTGTATGTGACAGTTAACTTTTAAGAATAATTTTGAGTATTTTCTTCTTTGATCTCTATTTTACCTCTCTAATTTTTGGCATCTCTAGGTCGGGTCTCCTTTTTGTATTCACTTAATCAATTTATACAAATACACTTCGCAAGTTTTTATTGCATCAAGACTACCACCGTTTCCTTAAATATTGTACATTTCATGGGATTTACAGTTTTCCACTGCATTTGTAGAACCATATAATAGTGTATTGTCAACTCATTATCTCTTGGAGCAAATAGATGTGTCAGTTGTTTTGGACAACAAAGCTATTTATTACATATGTAAGCGATGTCTAGACATCGAAATACCTACATACAATAACTTTAATAGACTGATCTCGCAAGTTATATCGTCATTAACAGGTCCTCTGCGATTTCAATGAGCCTTAAATGTAGACATAATTGAGTTTCAAATGAACCTTGTTCCCTTTCCTAGAATTCATTTCATGCTTTCATCTTATGCACCAGTAGTGTCTAAAGAGAAATCATATCATGAAGCATTGTCAGTGAAAGAAATAACAAATTCTACGTTTGAGGCTAGTAACATGATGACTAAATTGCCCACGGGGCTTTGGTTCGACGGTGAAGGGTGCACTGTTAAGGCACTCCATGCGATAGGTCACTGGTTCCAATCCCCCCGTGGGTGTAGGATTAGTCTAAACTAGCAAAAAAAAAAAACATGATGACTAAATTTGAGCCCAGACACAAAAAATGCATGGCCTACTGTCTAATGTATAGAGGAGACGTGGTGCCCAAAGATGTGAATGCAATAGTTTCAATGATGAAAACAAAAAAAGTTGTGCCTCTCTGTTTTTTCCATGGAATGTGTCTCTCTGGTAACTAATAAATAGCTCAGACATTGTAAGCTATGTGTTTAAAGTATAAGAGCCTTGAAAATTTTAAATGTATGCCACTGACATACAATTTAGCATTTGAATTTTGTTTTCTAGTGGTCTTAGAGCAGACAATTTCTACGTGAGATATAAATGTGTGTTCTTTGATATTATCATTGGGGTATAGGAACCTTCCAAAAATCAAGAATGTCTTTGCACTTCAAAATATTGGAGTGAACTCTCTAAAGCCTTGTACTCTACATGTTTAGGCTAAAAGGTGGAGTGGAGCATAGCAGTAAATGCTACTAGGCACTTGACATTTGCACTGAGTTGCAACTAAGGTTTGGTTCCGACCATGTGAACGGAAGAGTTGATATCCCATTGCCAATAGTGGGCCTTGTCCCTCCATATAACTAACCTCCCATTCTAGCAATCCCGATCTGTGTTCCTGTATTTTTTTGTGCAAATGCCATGATATGTTATTCAATAAAAAGGAAGAAAATGCATAGACTAAAAAAATTCATAATATTAGTATAAATCAATTAAAAATGAATTAAAGGGACATTTTGATGTCTAGTAGATGAACAGCCATTGAGACTTAGCCTATGTTTATAGTGAGAGGAAATTTATGAGAAGAATTTAGATACAGTACCCACTTACAAAGAGCCACCTCACTGCCCTCATGTTCAAAGTAACAGGAACATTGTAATGATTCTGAAGATTTCCTATGAAGGGTTTGTATTTACAAGGCTGATGGAAGGTGCTGCTACAACAATATGAGGAGGAGGATTTGAGAGGGTCGAGAGGTCTAGAAGGGACATCCTACCCTAGCCACAGTGATCTCAAAAGATAGTGCAGGAAATCAGAGTGGTTACTTGTCCTAGAAGGAGATTCTCTTTCTGCTCTAGGCCACAGAGAAGGATTTAATTCTACAACAACTCATAAAAGTCTGTCTTCAGGCCTAGTTGAGGCCACATCCATCATAACATACAATACAGTTAATATCAAATATATTTTGGTGCAATCACTTAGTTAATCGTACACAATAAAACCAGTATTTAATAAGGGCATTGTGTTTCTAACATACTCTCTGTGATTTTGGTGACCATGGTTTTGGAGCTACAAAGGCTACAAGGATTTCCCCAAGGATTTCCTTTTGCAGCTAAAAAGGCTGTGGAAAGACTTTTACATATGTCTTGATGAAGAATTCAGATGTGCACAAGGAGGGACTATATGTTTATGAAGCATGTGGCTGGAAATTTTGAGACAGCTCCAAGGCAACAATTTTTCACAAGTTGTTGTTCAAGGATCAAAGAAATACAAACCATCAGATTATGAGTATTTTTAATTCAGTAGTTGAATTCTAAGAAGGTTTTTGCAGCCCGAAACAGGTGGATCTGTAGTATAAGATAGCTCCTGAAACAGGTGGATCTGCTTATGAGTACTTTACTATCTCCCGAAACATAGAAAAAAACATTTGTTACATTAAAAGCTTATATAATGTTTGTTACAAAAATGAATTTATGGATTTTGCATCAGCAGTCGCAACAGGCAGTGTCTTTAAATTCATAATTCTTGAAGTACCTTTTATTATCTAGTAATGAAATATAAGACACATTTTACCAAAGGGAAAAAATGGGGAAAAGGTGACCATTATAAGAACCAGTCACTAGAGAGGCCTCAAACTTGAACACTAGAAATAGGAAAGTCAAACTTTAAATATAAACAAAGAGAATGTAATCTAAGCACCTACAATAGGGACATGCATCCATGATTTATCAAATTATCAAGTTATAGAAAAACTTATAAATGTTTAAGTGAAACTAAGCATATCCAATTGTGGCATTTCAATGAGTCCTAACTATTCTCTTTTGTCCTCCATTGTCCTTCGAACTTAAGTTTATGCATTAAAAAATCTTGGCATGTGACTTACCAGATTATTGTAGCACCCTTTTTGGTATAAATGTTGCAAGTTGCCCAAATGAATCGTACCAATGTTGGAAATCCAAATACTGGATGTTTATTTTCTTCCAGCCAGGCTTTTGTTTCAGGATCTGTACAGAAAACTGGCTTAGAGAAATAGATATAGGACTTGAAGGCATAAGAGGCAGAATAAATAATCACTAGTAACAATTGAAATTGATGATAGGGAAAACAAATGAAAAAGAGAATATACCCCATGGATATCCTGAGCCAATGTATACCACAAGGTCTTCACTAGCTCCCACAATACAGTATAAGCAGATTCCATGATAAAATTTGTAATTATATAGAAAAAATTCCCAACCCTGAGAGAAAAAAATTTGGCGCCAAATAACCAGCACATCCAGTTTGGGTAATAACAACCAGTTTTCCTCTATTCTTGGGCTTTCATACGGTGTCAAGTTAGAATTTGGGGACTTTGGCATGCCCTCAAAACCTCAACCTCGTATTCCTGAACAGTCGAACAACGAGTTTTCTTAGGCTTTCTTATAGTGTCAAGTTCGAATTTGGGATTTCATATGGTGTCAAGTTCAACTTTGGGGACTTTGGCATGCCCTCAAAACCTCAACCTCGTCTTCTTGAACAGTTGAACAATGAGTACCTCAACCTCATCTTCCTGAAAAGTCGAAGAGCGAGTACCTCAATCTCGTCTTCCTGTACCTCAACCTCGTCTTCCTGAACAGTCGAAGAGCAAGTACCTCAACCTCATCTTCATCTTCCTGAACTGTAGAACAGGGGGTTCGAACAGGGGCTTTCTTACACTTTGGGCTTTTATTTGTTTTAATGAAATTGAATAGGGGCTTCGAACAAGGGCTTTGAACACTTTGGGTTTTTATTTGTTTTAATGAAATCAACCCATGCCATCAAACTTTTACAAAATCTTATGTGGCATGCCATCAAACTTTTACAAATCTTGAAACAATTTTTTTTTAATAATTAAAATATTAAAATATATTATTTTAATTATTAATTAAATATAGAATCAAAATATATTTAAAATTTAATTTTATATAATATAATTAAAACAAATAAAATATAAATATTGATAATTAATATTTTAATAAATTCAATAAAATATAAATATTTTAATCTCATTAACCTACTTTTCTAGTTATTTGTGGACATTTATTATGATTAAATTACTACTCTAGGCCACAGAGAAGGATTTATTTCTACATCAACTCGGAAAAGTCTGCCTTGAGGCCTAGTTTATGCCACATCCATCCTAACATACAATACAGTTAAGATCAAATATATTTTGGTGTAATCACTTGGTTAATCGTACATAATACAATTAGTATTTATTAAGGGCATTGTGTTTCTAACATACTCTCTATCATTTTGGTGACCATGGTTTTGGAGCTACAAAGGCTACAAGGATTTCATTTTGCAGCTAAAAAGGTTGTGGAAAGAATTTTACATATGTTTTGATGAAGCATTCAGATGTGCACAAGGAGGGACTATATGTTTATGAAGCATGTGGCTGGAAATTTCTAGATAGCTCCAAGGCAACAATTTTTCACAAGCTATTGTTCAAGAATTAAATAAATACAAACCATCAGCTTATGAGACTTTTAATTCAGCAGTTGAATTCTAAGAAGGTTTTTGTAGCCCGAAACAGTTGGATCTGCAATACAAGATAGCTCCTGAAACAGGTGGATCTGCTTATGAGTACTTTACTATCTCCCAAAACATAGAAAAAGACCTTTGTTACATTAAAAGCTTATATAATGTCTGTTACAAAAATGAATTTATGGATGTTGCATCAGCAGTCGCAATAGGTAGTGTCTTTAAATTCATAATTCTTGATGTACCTTTTATTATCTAGTAATGAAATATAAGACACATTTTACCCAAGGGAAAAAAGGGGGAAAATATGGCCATTATAAGAACCAATCACTAGAGAGGCCTCAAATCTTGAACACTAGAAACAGGAAAGTCAATTTTTAAATATAAACAAAGAGAATGTAATCAAAGCACCTACAACAGGGACTCACATCCATGATTTATCAAATTATCAAGTTATAGAAAAACTTATAAATCTTTAAGTGAAACTAAGCATAGCCAACTGTGGCATTTCAATGAGTCCTAACTATTCTCCTTTTTCCTCCATTTTCCTTTGAACTTAAGTTTATGCATTAAAAAATCTTGGCATGTGACTTACCAGATCATTATAGCACCCCTTTTGGTATAATTGTTGCAATTTTCCCAACTGAATCGTACCAATGTTGGAAATCCAAATACTGGATGTTTATTTTCTTCCAACCATGATTTTGTTTCAGGATCTGTATAGAAAACTGGCTTATAGAAACAGATATAAGACTTGAGGGCACAAGAGGTAGAATAAATAATCACTAGTAAAAATTGAAATTGATGATAGGGAAAGAAAATGAAAAAGAGAATATACCCCCTAGATATCCTGAGCCAATGTATACCACAAGGTCTTCACTAGCTCCCGCAATACAATATAATCAGATTCCATGATAAAAGTTGTAATTATGTAGAAAAATTCCCAGCCCCAAGAGCAAAAAAATTGGCGCCAAATAACCAACACATCTAGTTTGGGTAAGAACAACCAGTTTTCCTCTGTTCTTGGTCTTTCATACAGTGTCAAGATCGACTTTGGGGACTCCGGCATGCCCTCAAAGCCTCAACCTCGTCTTCCTAAACAGTCGAACAACGAGTTTTCTTGGGATTTCTTATGGTGTCAAGTTCGACTTTGGGCTTTCATACGGTGTCAAGTTTGACTTTGGCGACTTCAGCATGCCCTCAAAACCTCAACCTCATCTTCCTGAACAATTGAACAACAAGTACCTCAACCTCGTCTTCCTGAAAAGTCAAAGAGCGAGTATCTCAACCTCGTCTTCCTCTACCTCAACCTTGTCTTCCTGAGCAGTCGAAGAGCAAGTACCTCAACCTCGTCTTTGTCTTCCTGAACAGTCAAACAGGGGCTTCGAACATGGGCTTTCTTACACTTTGGGCTTTTATTTGTTTTAATGAAATCAAACAGGGGCTTCAAACACTTCGAGCTTTTATTTGTTTTAATGAAATCGAACAAGGGCTTTGAATAGGGGCTTCAAACAATTTGGGTTTTTATTTGTTTTAATGAAATCAACCCATGCCATCAAACTTTTACAAAATCTTATGTGGCATGCCATCAAACTTTTACAAATCTTGAAACAATTTTTTTTTAATAATTAAAATATTAAAATATATTATTTTAATTATTAATTAAATATAAAATCACAATATATTTAAAATTTAATTTTATATAATATAATGAAAATAAATAAAAATAAATATTGATAATTAATATTTTAATAAATTCAATAAAATATAAATATTTTAATCCCATTGACCTAGTTTTCTAGTTATTTGTGGACATTTAATATGATTAAATTATCTATATTATCATATCTCAAGAACAATTAACCAATGCTAATAGGATTTCCCTAACTCTCTAGTATGAAATATCAAACAAATAGCATAACCCTACACACCTAACAAGCTCTAACCAACAACATAACTCTGCTCTTGATATCATGAACTCCAAATCCCAAGGACAATGAAAGCATATATACTCTCATAGGTTACTTTTAACATGCCCCTTCAAAGAAAGGTCTCATGGGGAACCAAGGCCTAGACCCTAGGTGTTAATGACCATTTGAATCACCCCATGGTTACATTGGGAACCAGATGCATAATCAAAAGTGACTTAAGAAAATTAAAGGCCAAGTTTAATATATATATATATAGGGCTCACTTTTATCCCATCACCTAACATGCCGCACTCATCTCATGCCTAATTTTTCTCAACTAGTATCATACATAATCATAATCATCACCATTGCATTACAAATAACTACATCACATTTACCATCTTTGTTGCAAGGGATCCTAGCTACGCTAGTGTTCACTAAATTTCTGTTCTGGGATACTAGTTGAAATTTGAACCACGCACAAGTAACAACACAGAAAACCAGGAACAGGAAAAGGGATGGAACCAAGAAAGGCTTCCTTTCTTTATAGAGGGTGGTAATTCCTCTCTTCTTTATAGAGGTTGATGAGAAGAATTTCACAATGGAGATTTGGCTTACTCAAGCCAACCTGAGGAGACCATACTTTGAACTAGGCAAATAAAACTCTAAAATCACAGAGGTGATGTGCCTACTAACCATGTGGGAAAAATTCATTGTCTCACGAATCTATGCCATCTAACTCCAAGGAAAAGGAGTCCACCTAGGATTCACACCACTAAGAACCCAAATAGGCTGGAATAAACAAGAAATTATCTGAGTGGTACTGAATCTGGAGAGGCCATCCAAATTCTCTTGTATAGAGAGAATCGACTCTTGAACAGATAAATCTAGGCCTCTCTAATCATACCGATGAGAGAAAGTCTCAAAAGAACCTCTTGAGTCCCAAAACAAACAACAGAGCCTCCCTCAAAAAAGTGATCGTTAAAGTTGATCTCATGGAGATGGCATAGTCGTGATCCTGTCAAACCTAGGATGCAGTGAATCGTCTTAATCGATAGCTGTTAGGAGAAAAACCCACAATTAGTCAAGCGTGATATGAAGACCATGAACCCAATGACATCGTATGTAATCAAGATGGACAATGGGATTGTTGAAAAGTGTAGCAAGAGAAGGTCTTCTATGGTGTGTGCCTTAGCCAAAAAGACCATGATTCGTCTTCCTTTGCCCATGGACGAGTTCGTGGAGATGGTGAATTCATGTGTAGTGTTGGAGGATCAGTTACATGGACCTTCTTCAATTTGACTACAAGTTTGAGAGGCAGTTATAAATTTAGAAGAGGATGAGTTGGAAGCTTCAATACTGTATTGAGGCAAGGATGAGTTGGAGAACCAGTTAGACTCTGTTAACTATTCAATCAAAACACATGTTCTAAGTTTGTAACTTGCCAAATTTAGCATGGATCGAATCATTAAAGGAGGACAAAGGCACAAAGTTTCATAGTTGTTTTGTGCATAAAGGACTGCGACAAGACACAGCTCATGAGATTGTGAGAGAGAGAAAAAAATTGTGTGAGAGATCTTTGTTGTGAGTGCGTATCTTGGAAGAGCCAATATTCAACATTGAAGAGAGCTTTTCTCATGGTATAATTGCACTAGTAAATAGGGCAATTCTGCAGTAGGAAATAGGAGTCAAGCCCTAAAGAATAGGGAGTCCTCTACACTAGGAACTAGGAAACTTGTGCACAAGGAAATAGGGACTATCTGAGTGCAAGAAAGTAGGAGCAAGGGTCTATGTGTTTGCAAGGTCATTCCAACTGGTAAAACATGAGGACAAGATTGATTTCAGGGTGATAGTTTGAAGAGAAGAGAAGATCAATTCCTTGGATAGTAATATGTCGGTCCTAGGGCTAAGGTCAAATAACAATTTAGAAGGAGACTCAAATTTACGTGCATGGAAGAAGAAAATCACAATAGTCTTGGAATATAATGGGGTAGCAGAGTATGTCAAGTAGGCAATAGTGCCACCTCAAGATCCCCAATGGTTGGCCCAACATACTAAGAATGACACTAAGGCAAGAAGGATCATTTTAGAGGGGGTCGGAGATCATATTATTCCTCATCTCAATGAGAATAATACAGTGTATGATATGTTTAAATTTAAAGCCATCTTCAATTTGTTTTAGGCTTCCAGTGATGTCATAAAGCTCACTCTCAAAGAGAAGCTAAGAAGTAAGCATATGAGCAAAGATGAGCCCATCACTACATATCTTTCAAAGTTCACTCAGGTTCAAGATGAGCTAGGTGGTGTGGGCATCCTTCCACATGACCATGAAAAAGAAGTATTTTAGCTACCTGGAGGAGAAGGACATGCAATTTCACATTGAGCTAGGAGATGGAGGTTCCTTCTGACAAAGTTTGAAGCTAGATGCATTCTCCCATCATATGTCTAGAAGCACCATTATCAATAACCCATACATTCTCATTCTTGAAAGTCCCAAACAAAGCGGAAAATAAACTTCCATCCATTACTTCTAGCTTGGAAATGATCTTCAAAATGAAACCCTTGTTTATAACACTTGCCATAATGCCAACTAGGATGTGATCTTCGGTCTCTTTATTGCACCTTAGCTTTGATACTATGTTGGAAAAATGTTTGAACGCGTTCGGGTCACTTTCGATCTGGCCCAACCCTAATGAATGACTTTTGTGCCTTCAAACATTGTTCCACATGTCTTGAACACAAAAGCGCTGCATGAACCCGACTTAACCTGAACGTGCCCACCTTGAACACTGTTCTGCACGAGTCCTGCGGAAGGATCCCGTGCGGTCACAACTTAGAAAGTTTGATACGGGCGCCCTCAAATGAAATGACCCGACCCAAATGCGTTTGGGCAGGCACCCTCAACCGAAACGGCCCGACCCGAACGCATTTGGGTGGGCGCCCTCAACCAAAAAGACCCGACCTAAATGGATTTTGGCAAGCGCCCTCAAACGAAACGACACAGCAAGCCCGACCGAACAAGGGCACAAGGGAGAAAATGGCAAATGGGTCACACGAATGTGCACAAGGCACCTGTGCAGTCACAACTTAGCAAATTTGATACGGTCACCCTCAAACAAAACGACCCAACCCGAACGCATTTTGGCGGGCGCCCTCACATGGCTGGACACAACGCGCACGACCGAATGAAGGTAGAAGGGAGCAACTAGCAAACAGGCCGCACAAACGTTCACAAGGCACCTATGTGGTCACAACTTAGAAATTTTGATACATGCGCCCTCAACCGAAATGACCCGAACCAAACACGTTTAGGCGGGCGCCCTCAACTGAAACGACCCGACCCGAACGTGTTTGGGTAGGTGCCCTCAACCGAAACGACCTGACCCAAATGAGTTTGGGCGGGCACCCTCAAACGAAATGACATGGCATGCCTAACCGAATGAAGGCACAACGGAGAAAATGACGAACGGGCTTCACGAACGTGCACAAGGAACCTGTGCGTCACAAATTAGGAAATTTGATATGGCCGCCCTCAAACGAAATGACCAAACCTGAATGTGTTTGGGCGGGCACCCTCACACGGCGCGACATGGCGTGCAAAACCAAACGAAGGCACAAGGGAGAAAATGGCAAACGAGCCACATGAATGTGCAAAAGGCACCCGTGCAGTCACAACTTAGAAAATTTTATATGACCGCCCTCAAACGAAACAATCTGATTCGACCCGAATGGATTTGGGTAGGCGCCCTCACACGACGTGCCCGACCAAATCAAGGCACAAGGGATCAACTAGCAAACGGGCCACACGAACATGTACAAGGCACCCGTGTGGTCACAAATTAGAAAATTTTATATGGGCACCCTCAACCGAAACGGCCCAGCCCAAACGCGTTAGGGCAGGTGCCCTCAACCGAAATGATCCGACCCGACCCGACCTGACCCGACCCGAACAAGGGAGCAAACAGAAAGTGGGCCGCACGAACGTGCACAAGGCACACGTGTGGTCACAACTTAGAAAATTTGATATAGCCGCCCTCAAATGAAATGACTTGACTTGAACGCATTTGTGTGGGCGCCCTGACACGGAGTGACATGGTGCACATGACTAAACAAAGGCACAAGGGAGAAAATGGCAAAGGTGTTGCACAAATGTGCAAAAGGCACCCATGCGGTCACAACTTAGAAAATTTTATACGGCCTCCCTCAAACGAAACTACCCGACCCGACCCAAACGCGTTTGGGTGGGCGCCCTCACACGGCGTGCTTGACCAAACGAAGACACAAGGGAGCAAACGAAAAATGGGCCACACAAACATGCACAAGACACCCATGTGGTCACAACTTAGGAAATTTGATACAGTCACCCTCAAATGAAACAACTCGACCCAAACACATTTGGGTGGGCACCCTCAAACGAAATTACCCGACCAGACCCAAACGCATTTGGGCGAGCGCCCTCAAACGAAACAACCTGACCCAACCCAAATGCCTTTGGGCAGGCGCCCTCAAACGAAACAACCTGACCTGACCCGAACGCGTTTGGGTGGGTACCCTCAAATGAAATGACCCAACCCGACCTGAACACGTTTGGGCGGGCGTCCTCAAATGAAACGACCCGACCTGATCCGAATGCGTCTTGGTGGGCACCTAGACACAACATGCCTAACCGAATGAAGGCATAAGGGAGAAAATGGCAAATGGACTGCACGAACGTGAAAAACGCACCCGTGCAGTCACAACTTAGCAAATTTGATACGCCCTTTCTCAAACGAAATTAAAAAATAATAATAATAATAATAATAATAATAATTATTGAAGATATTTTAAAAAAAAACTAAACCAAATATTTTACTTTTTAACATCCACAATATTCGTCAACACTAAGAGATCAGCCTACAACATTTCATGTCAACCCTTAATGTATCCCACCATATAATGATGAAATATGAGATCAAATAACCCCTATCTATGGTAAAACAAAATTTCAAGATAAAACAAAAAGTTGTTGAGTGATGCATTAATTTACATTCTAGGTAGTAAAACCTACATTCCCTATAGGCTTTTGAAATGCATAGTCACAATGTCTATAATTGTTTTTTTTTTTACTTAAGTACATCATTGAATGTCATGTGTTTTCTGATATGTAGCAAATTAAATGCTACCCCAAACAAAAGGTACAAATCAAATTATTTAGCTTGAGAGTTGTAATATAAAATTTATCATAGGCCTTTAAATGTCGATATTTTGATGGTTTTTCCCTCAATGTCGCAAGACCGATGGTTTCCTTAAATGTCGCAAGACTGATGGCGGCCTCCTAAACGTCGCAATACTGACGGTTTTTCCTGTAACGTCGATATTCCAATGGTTTTTCATGTAACATCAGTATTTTGATGATTGTCCTAAACATTGTTGTTCTAACGATACTCCAGAAACATTGCTAGAGCGACGGTTGTTGGCGGAATTTAAAAATTTGATAAAAATTGGGGAAATTTCCGACAATACGTCAAACGTGTTGAAACTAAATTTTTGGAATTTTGACCAAATGTACTAGTGTGCCTTGCAAAATGGTCATAGCCCTGACAGTGCCTACATTTAAATGGAAGCTGCTCATAATCCAGCTCCTGGATATGGGTCCAGTCAGCAGCTATTAGTTTGATAGCTTTAGGTAGCCCAACTTCCAAATCCACCTCGACACATATACGTGCGCATGAGTATTAATATTTTCTCACTGCTTGATCAATATACTTTCTGAGGGTATTGCCAATGGTTTGGAGAGACTTCTGGTTCCAGCAATGTAGTGGGAGATGTGGGAGGCTTACCCACAATAGAATAGTTGAACGCACATATTGAGCATGATCTAAGTTAGGGGTCCATTTATTTAAGTATAGTCCCTTAGGACCCATAAAATAAGGGCCATTTCTAAAGATGAGGCTCCTGTCTTCCACATTCTCAAAAACAAAAACAAAGTATCATTTTCCTACGAAGTGGCTTTTGATGCCTTCTGAGACTAAAGGAATCCAGTTCCTCTGGACCTAGTCTTCCACAGCTTTGGGAGAGTGCCAGAGGCTAGTAAAATATCCAATGAGCTCTCTTTTAGGCAGGTTCAATGCAGATCGACAAGTTTATTCAATTTGAAGGGCCACCGAAGGGATGTTATCCGGCTTCTTCAAAAAAATTTGCTGAGATCCAGTCAGAGGGTGCTTGTTGCTGGCTGCTATCAGTTTCTTGAATGCAAGGAATTCTAGAGGAGGAGGAAGGGGAGTCTCGGGTCCCCCTCCTGATGCCATGGTGGCTAGGAGGTCGCAGGTAGGTCAGCTTGCTCTCGACCTATCAGAGTGCGCGCTAGCTGGTACAATAAAATCATCTAGTCGTACATTTTGACCCTAGAATAAATTAGTCATTTAAATTAATAATTTTTTGTTCAGTCACTTAAAATTGATCAAATTTAGTAGTAGCTCACTTCAAATAATTGTGGTGACTAAATTTTTTAGTCACATAATCACTAGTTTCATCATTTTCTACTAGTGCATCCTCTCAGAGAAATGTATGCCAGATGATTGGAAAATGGCTCCTCGGGAAGAAAGAATTCTCCAGGGCCTCCACCTAGCGCCTAGCATGGTCTCTCCCACTTCTTGGAAAGATATCCATGACATAGGGGACACCATCAGGATCTTCAAACCTCCTCTAGAAGGATTCATCGAACTCAGCTTTGATGGAGCCTCGAAAGGAAATCTAGGGCAAGCAGGGGTTGGAGGGATTATTCGAGATCATCATGGCACAACAAGATTCATATATGATGACTCTTATGTCTTTTCCAGCAACAATGAAGCATAATTCATAGGAGTGCACCAAGGTCTCCTCTTGGCCATCAGGCTAGGATACATAAAGCTAGTAATGGAAGGAGACTCTCAGTTGGATACAAACACTCTCAAAAAAATTAATCAAGGAAAAAAGTGGGGTAAACAAAGCCAAAGATGGCATACTTCTTCACATGTGCAGGGATTGGAGGATACAAACAAGAAATTTTATTATATAATTATCACCCATGTAAGGAGGGAAGGAAACAAAGCAGCTGACCTCCTGAAAAATTGTGGTTGCGCTCACCTGAATGAACCTATTGAATTAAACATGCCTCCTTATCTCGAGGAAGAATGATGGATCAAGATGTAGAGCATCCAAGAGCAGGACAAGTCGAAGGGCAGAGCTCACCCATAGTTCTTGGACTCAGTTCCTCGATCACGATGTAACGAAGAAGATCGACCCTCCCATCAGTGTTAAGGGTAGTGTCCCCAGGGTTGAAGCCAACCACCTTCCACATGAGTGGCAAGGGCAGCAGGCTGTACTATTTCATGTAGCACGAGGTGAGGTAGCAGGATAGAGGCCTGTGCATGGAGCTTAAAATAGGGTGGAGGAAGGCGTGGGGGTTTTGTTATGATGAAATAATTTGGTGCAAGAGCGACAGTGGGATAAAAAACCTCCATTGTACTTCCACAGCGATGAAACTCAGGTATGTTCTTGGTTTCCTCTCCCTCTTTCATGCCATGTTTATGTTTTATGATTTGGGTCAGTCTCTATGGGAGCGTAAGGTGATTAAGCTAGACTGGTATAGTCTTCTGTTGGGTAGGGGAAATTGGAACCATTACGACTCTGGTAGGGGGAAGGTTGGGGTTCTTTTGGGTCTCTGCCTCTATGTTAGAGTAGTAATTGGGCATGGCCTAAACTTGCACCTGACTGTGAGTCTGTCAGGTAAGGGATGCCAACGAGATGGAATGGTGAGGGGTCGGGCAATCCTGCCAGGGTATAGAGTTAAGGAGCAGTCATGGGTTGTGTTTAGTTCAAAGGCTTTGCTAGTTTATACCACCTTGAGCTACTTGGGCTCAATGCGCATGAGGAATGGGAGAGGGAATTCCACCCAAGCCCGAGCAATGGGCAGCGACGCCTCCTTTATCAATTTCGAGGGTGGGAGGTATGACGAGAGAGAGGACACCAGAAGGAAGGTCAAGAGATTGAAGGAAGGCATGGGCTCTTTGGGTTATGGGAATAATTTATGGGGTGTGTACGACCATCAGGGACAGGGGGTGGAAAAAATTAAGTAGGGTATGAGGGCGATGTGTCCACAGAGGACGGGCAGGGGAGAAGTCCTAGGAAGAGGCCCCCGGGTTACCTTTCTTCTGATAACTAGGATGCATGGACCATTGATCATTTTCATTATATGGAATTATGCCTTTGTTTGATTGTGTGGATAGGTAACCTACCTGGAAACCTAGTCAAAGGTTGTGGGATGGCATGCTCCAAGAGTCCTGCAGCTTGCGACCATTCCAAGAGCCCTGCAGCTTGAGCCCGTGGCTGGAAAGATAAAGGGAAGGCAGTAGAAGCCCAACCCAGCTCACCCCTAAGCAAGCCGAGAGGAAGGAGGCCTGCAATAGATGTGATCCAAGAGGCAACGAAAGCATACCACGAGAACACATCAGAGGAAATTCAAAAGCTCATTGAAAAATGGGAAGCTGACATAAATAGACATGCAAAGACAAATATGGATACTAAGGAATGGAGACGTTTAATACCAGATTTGGGACAAACAAGGGGCAGACTAACATAATTCAAGAAGACACTATATCTTTATTGGTCTATGAAGAGCACTCTTGGCAAAGCCTTGGAGTAGATCTCTATGAGACTGGTGAAATTATCCCAAGACTTCCTAGACTACAAGTGCTAGTTCGATAAGATCAAGTTCCAGCTGAGGAAAAGAGTTCGAAAAGAGTTTGAAAAGATTTCAAAAAATTTATGTAGTTTAATTCAGGATTTTATTTAGTCCTAGATGGACCTTTTAAAAGCTTTGATGGAGGGCTTAAAAAATACCCTCGCAAAGATACATTTTCAACCTTTGGAACAGAAGTTCTTCCAAAAACGAGTAACCCAACTCCATCGAATTCACCCTTATTTTATTTTTAAATTACAATAATATAAAAATTTTTATCTTAATTGGCTTATTCATAAAATAAATAATTATGTAATATGGTTTTGTGTATTTATTTTCTCATGAGAATAATATAAAAAGTAAATAATTGAAATAAAATATTTAGAAAAAAATTACTTTGAATTTGTTGTATTTATGGTGCAAAATGAGAATAATATAAAAAGTAAATAATTGAAATAAAATATTTAGAAAACAAGTATTTTGAATTTGTTGTATTTATGGTGCAAAATGAGAATAACATAAAAAGTAAATAATTGAAGTAACATATTGTGCAACCTTTTGGTTATGAGATAGAAGGCCAAGAAGAAAAGGTGTATAGGTTGCAGAAATATCTCTATGGGCTGAAGCAAGCACCATGTGCATGGTATAGTAGGACAGATGCTTACTTGATGGAAAATGGGTTCGAAAAATATGACAATGAACCTACTCTCTACATAAAAGAAAGTGACAGTAAGCTTCTTATTGTTGTTTTGTATGTATATGATTTGATTTTTACAGGGAGTGATGATTTCCTCATTGCTAATTTCAAAGCAGTCATGAAAAGTGAGTTTGAAATGACTGACTTGGGGATGTTAAGATATTTTTTGGGCATAGAAGTGAAGAAAACATAAAATGAAATTTTTATCTCTCAAGCAAAGTATGTTGCAGACATTTTAGAGTGGTTTAATATGAAAGAAAACAAGCCAGAACCAACTCTAATAGCCATGGGGTTGAAGTTCAGCAAGGAAGATTGCAGCAGCAATGTCAATCCAACATTATGAAAAAACATGGTGGGAAGCCTAATATATTTGACTGCAACTAGGACTGATATAATGTATGCAGGGAGTTTGGTGTCGAGGGTCATGGATACACCCAAGGAGACACATTGGCAAGCAGCAAAAATAATTTTAAATTATGTCAATGGGACAAAGGAGTATGGCATTTTGTAGTCCGCAACAAATGATTTTAGGCTGGTTGGTTACACTGACAGTGATTGGGCAGGAAGTGTTGATGACAGAAAGAGCACGTGAGGATATGTTTTTCATTTGGGTTTGGGATCCATTTCATGGGCTTTCAAGAAGCAGCTGATAGTGTCATTGTCAACAGAAGAAGTTGAGTATGTCACTGCAATAGAAGCAGCGTGTCAAGCAGTTTGGATGAGAAGGATGTTGGGGGATTTATGTCATGAACAAGATGGAGAAACTACTATTTTCTGTGATAACAGTTCAACAATTTCACTATAAAAGAATTATGTTTTTCACAAGAGGACAAAGCACATTGATGTTAAATATCATTTCATAAGAGAATTAGTTAACAAGAGTGAGATTGTGTTGCAGCATTGAAGGTCAGAAGAACAGTTTGCAAACATCTTCACAAAGCCATTGGCACGTGAATTTTTTCTTTTAATCTTAGAGATTGTTTGGGAATGGTCAATGGCAGTAGTTGCAACTAAGGGGGCTGTTGGAGAATTAATATCAACCACCATGTGTTAAATACACTAACAATCAACCATACCACAATAATTTTTTTGCAGGTTACAGATTGAATTTGTAGAGAAGGACAAGTTCTGAGCATAGTACATTTTACCCATTCTACAACAAATCAAATAATTAAAAGTCAAATAGAAATTTAATCCATGGTTATTAAAAGTGCATGGGAAAACATTTATTCTGCAAATGATACTAATGCATGGTTATTAAAAGTGTATGGGCATTAAATTTGGTCTGTCATGAATTAAATGTCTTACCTATATATGTTTTGAATTAACAAGCATAGTGTAGGGTTGAATGTAATGTGGCGGATGTAGGTCTAGAAAGACAAGGCGAGAAAATTGTGGAGTGAATTTTGGTGGGGGCGTGAAAACAACAGTTATAGGTTTTACTGTGTGTTACTCTACAACCACCGTGAATGTAAATCTCAGTAAGAACAATTTTTTTACTAGTGAAGGAGTAGCAGCCTCCATATGAATGTGTATGTTGTGTTTTTGAATTATAATATAAAGTATTAGAAATAAGACTTTCATGATTTGTTTTCTGCAACTAAATCCTCTCGTTTAAAACCTCTTGACAACTATGTGTGAACTCTATGTGTTGAGGAAAAGAATTTCTTTTGTCTTGAAAATTTTTAACATCCATGCCTTTAGGAGGGGTTATCATTATTGTTGAACATAAAATAGTTTATTGCAATGCATATATTTCCACTGCAATCTCCAAATGTATGACTATTACTAAATCTTATGGCATAGTTGACGATTGTAGATACTTGTTGGGTGATGACACATGAAAGCTCTATTTAATTTCCATAATTCATGAAGATAAGCATATGGTTACTAGTCTAGATTTATGTTTTCTGGGAAAGACATGTGCTGCTTCAATCTCTTACCTAGGTCGTGATGAAATTGTGTAAGTTGGGTCTAGCTATGGAGATTCGAAGCTTATAATACTGCATCTTCAACCAACTAATGCTGCTAAAAGTAGTTCAAATGTGAAAGTTGTGGAAAAATTTGTAAACATCAGTCCCATCATGGACTTTTGTGTTTTTGATATTGATAAGAGACCAGGTGCAACAGTGGCACAAATTGTAACTTGTTTAGGAGTATACAACCATGGTTCCCTTAGCGGACTCAGATATGGCATTGGATTCAATGTTAAGGCATCACAAAACATTGCAGCATTAAGGGATATGGTCATCAAAACCATCTTCAAATCTTTACATCTTTGATCGTTTTTTGGTTGTTAGCCTCATTTTTGAGACTCACATACTTTGGATGAACTAAGAGAATGAGCTAGAGGAAACATAAATACAAGGATTTTCCAGAGATGCTAAAACATTATTTTGAAACAAAACCAATGAAAGGTTGAATTTCGTATTTTTAGTTGAAAATGGGAAACTCCGACTCATTAGTGAAAAGGAGACACAAGGTGCGGGATTCAATATATGGAAAATTGGTTGTAGGCATCAACCCAAAAATCCAGTTGTAAAAATGGATAACTGATAATGATGGTTACCGAGACCTTGAATGTGAATGTGTACATTAAGGTCATATTATTACTTTTTGAGTTTAGACACATCGGAGTTTTATCATTGTTGGGGATTTACTGAAATCTATATATGTGTTGGAATACACCACATATGGTGAGAGAAGTGCATTGACAGAGAGGGCTCGTGACAAAAGTGAGAAATGGATAAGGGAAGTTGAATTTTTGGATGATGATATATACTTGGGAGAAGAAACCAATTTCAGCCTCTTTATAGTGAGGAAAGATTGCAATAGTGCATAAGTGTAGGAAAATTGGAAGTTGAAGGTGAATACCATGTTGGAGAGTTTGTGAAATAGTTTAGGCATGGATCTCTTACTCTTCCTAATATATGTTTTTATGTGTAGAGTATGAATTCATTAGTGAAACAATGAAGGAGGGTTATCAATTTTCAAAGTTGCATGACACTACCAACATCTAAAAGGTGGTACTCCCTCCCAATTTTTTAGAAACCAATAAAAGTATGAAGATAAATGTGTAGTTAATGTTGTGCATTTTCGTAATTAGTTAATAGAAGAGTAGCGTCGCGTAATCACCTCTGTTGGGTTGGGTCATGAGCACTGGCTGAAATGTTATAAAAGCCCAAAGATCCCAAAGACCCACTATCACAATATATGTGGCTATGATTAGTGTCATTTCCTGTTAAAGTAATATAACAATAGTTGAGTTTTTGAATTTGAATTTCAATGGAAAAACAAAGAACACCTAGGAGACAAATAATTGACAATGTTGCACCACGTGTTTTCCATCCCATAATCTGACCGCAAGAGCTTTCTTAGATGAGTGAGGAGCAGGTTTAACACATCCACTACAATTATTAACGATCCCAAGGCTACAAGATTGAAGAAATCCCCAGCAATCCATACAAAATTTTTGCGGCACAACAACAGAGGGCACGATACAAGGAGCAATGGGAATGGGAATGGAAGCATAGGCGAGAAGAAGAGGAACTACAACAGTGCAGGCGAGAAGAGGAATGGTGGCACAGGGAAGAAGAGGAAGTGTAGAGGGCACAACATCACAGGGAAGCTAAATGCCAAATATTTGCAAGACATGTATGTCACATGAAGAAAAAAAGGAATTGAACGCAACAAGTAATTCCTCAACGATGACTCCTCATCCACCTACACAAGCTCAAAAAATCAGTCAACATGTGACAACACAAACAAATAATAGGATAGTGTTGCGCAACTAAGCAAGTGCTTCTCCATGCACACCACAAAGATTTGCAACTCCATCTACTTCAAGCACAACACCAGGCCCAACTTTCGCAAGCATAAGAGGATACAAATTCAGAAATTTAAGTGAAATATATGAGCAAGATGAAGTTGATAGTTGTGTTGGTCTGAATTCATTATTTGCATTACCTTGTCATGTAGATGACCCAAGACACATTGAGGATGTAGTCAAAGAAGAGAAATCAGTTGTGGCAATGGATGAAGAAATAGGAGAAACAACAAAGAATAACACATGGGAGTTAGTAGACCGTCCGCTAGGAAAATAAGTCATTGGAGTGAAGTGGGTCTATAAGACCAAGAGGAATATTGAAGGTAAGATTGAAAGGCATAAAGCAAGGCTATTTGTCAAAGGATACAAGCAATAGCATGGAAGAGACTATGTGGAAAAATCTGCGCTAGTCGCTAGGATGGAGACATTGCGTACAATGTTTTTGATTTCCATGAAACATAAATGGAAAGTGTATCAAATGGACATAAAATCAGCGTTCTTGAATGGAATGCTGAAAGAGGAGGTGTGTGTTACGCAACCTCTTGGTTATGACATAGAAGGCCAAGAAGACAAGGTGTATAGATTGTGGAAAGTTGTCTATGGACTAAAGCAAGCATCGTGTGCATGGTATAGCGAGATAGATTCCTACTTCATGGACAATGGGTTCGACAAATGTGATGGTGAACCTACTCTCTACATCAAAGAAAGTGATAGTAAGCTTATTATTGTTGTTTTGTATGTAGATGATTTGATTTTTATAGGGAGTGATGATTTCTTCATTGTTGATTTCAAAGCAGTCATGAAAAGTGAGTTTGAAATGACTGACTTGTGGTTGTTAAGATATTTTTTGGGCATAGAAGTGAAGTAACAAAAAATGGTATGTTTATCTCTCAAGCAAAGCATGTTGCAGACATTTTAAAGAGGTCTAATATGCAAAACAACAAGCGAGCACCAACTCCAACAACCATGGGGTTGAAGTTGAGCAAGGAAGATTGCAGTAGCAATGTCAATACGACATTATGCAAATCCATGGTCGGCAACCTAATGTATTTGACTGCAACTAGGCTTGATATAACGTATGTAGTGATTTTGGTGTTGAGGTTCATGGAGACACCCAAGGAGACACATTGGAAAGCAGCGAGAAGAATTTTAAAGTATGTCAATGGGACAAAGGAGTATGACATTTTGTAATCCACATCAAATGATTTTAGGCTACAATGACAGTGATTGAGCAGGAAGTGTTGATGACAAAAAGAACACGTGAGTATATGTTTTTCATTTGGGTTTGGAATCCATTTCATTGGCTTCGAAGAACAACCGATAGTGTCATTGTAAATAGAAAAATTTGAGAATGTCTCAACAAATATTTTCTATGATAACAGTTGAGCATATGTTTACTTTGCATAATTCATGAAGATGAGCATATGGTTATTGGTCTAGATTTAAGTTTTCTAGGCAACATATGTGCTGCTTCATCAATCTCTTAACTAGTCTGTGATGAAATTGTGTGCATTGGGTCTAGCTATGGAGATTCGCAGCTTATAATACTGAATCTTCAACTAGATAATGCTGCTACAAGTATTTCAAATGTGAAAGTTGTGGAAACATTTCTAACATGGGTCCCATCATGGACTTTTGTGTTGTTGATATCGATAAGAGACCAGGTGAAGCAGGGGCACAAATTGTAACTTATTCAGGAGTATACAATCATGGTTCCCTTAGCAGACTTGAATATGGCGTTGGATTCAACGTGAAGGAATCTCAAAACATTGCAGGCATGAAGGGAATATGGTCATTAAAACCATCTTCAACTCTTGACATCTTTGATCGTTTTCTGGTCATTAGCTTCGTACTTTGGATGAACTCAGAGAATGAGTAGTTAATGTTGTACTGTTTTACAAAATAGAAACCAATCAAAGGATGAAGATAAACGTGTAGTTAATGTTGTACTGCATTACAAAATAGATAATTGTGCATTTTTGTAATTATTTAATAGAAGAGTATCATTTCATAATTGCCTCGGTTGGGTTGGGTTGGGTTGGGTCGTGAGCACCGGTTAGAATGTTATAAAGCCCCAAGATTCCAAAGAATAACTACTATCACTATATGTTGTTGGTTGTGATTAGTGTCATTTCATGTCAAAGTAATATTAAAGTACAGTAGTTGAGTTTCTGAATTTCAATGGAAGAACAAAGAACACATAGGAGACAAATAATTGACAACGTTCCACCTCCCTTTATCCCGGTGCAGGATCTTGCTCAGATGAGTGAGGAGCGGGTTGAACGCATCCACCGCAATTATTACCTATCCCATGGCTACAGGATTGAAGAAATCCCCAGCAATCCATTCAGCATCTCTACGGCACAACAAGAGAGGGCATGATACCAGGAGGAACGGCAAGGAGAATGGCAGCGCAGGCGAGAAGAAGTGGAAGTAGAGCAGCGCAGGCGAGAAGAAGAGGAACGTCGGTGCTGGGAAGAAGAGGAAGTACATAGGGCACGCCAAAGATTCTGCATTATATTCTGTGTTAGATTCTGCATTAGATTCCACATATCATTTCATAAGAGAATTAGTTAACAAGAGTGAGATTTTGTTACAACATTGAAAGTCAGAAAAATAGAACAGTTTGTAGACATCTTCACAAAGTCATTGGCACGTGAAAATTTTATCTCATAGATTGTTTGGGAATGGTCAATGGCGGTATTTGCGATTAAGGGGGGTGTTGGAGAATTAATCTCAACCACCACGTGTTAAATACACTGACAAGAAACCATACCACAATAAATGTCTTGCAGGTTAGGTTGAATTTGTAGAGAAGGACAAGTTATGAGTAGAGTACATTTTACCCATTCTGCAGCAGATCAAATAGTTAAAAGTCAAATAAAAATTTAATCCATGGTTACTAAAGTATATGGGCAAACATTTATTTCGAAAATGATATTAATGAATGGTTATTAAAAGTGTATGGCCATTAAATTTGGTTTGTCATGAATTAAATGTCTTACCTATATATGTTTTGAATTAACAAGCATAGTGTAGGGTTAAATGTAATGTGGCAGATGCAAGTCTGGAAAGACAAGGGAAGAAAATAGTGCAGTGAATTTTGGTGGGGGCATGAAAACAAAAATTATAGGTTTTACTATGTGTTACTCTGCAACCCTCTTGAATGTAAATCTCAGTAAGAACTGTTATTTTACTAGGGCAAGATGGGGTTGGAGGGATTTTTCGAGATCATCATGGCACAAAAAGATTCATATATGATGACTCTTGTGGCTTTGCCAGCAACAATGAAGCATAATTCATAGGAGTGCACCAAGGTCTCCTCTTGGCCATCAGGCTAGGATACATAAAGCTAGTAATGGAAAGAGACTCTCAGTTGGATACGAACACTCTCAAAAAACTGAATCAAGGAACGAAGTGGGGAAAACAAAGCCAAAGATGGCATACTTCTTCACATGTGCAGGGATTGGAGGATAAAACAAGAAATTTTATTATATCATTATCACCCATGTAAGGAGGGAAGGAAACAAAGCAGCTGACCTCCTGAAAAATTGTGGTTGCGCTCACCTAAATGAACCTATTGAATTAAACATGCCTCCTAATCTCGGGGAAGAATGATGGATCAAGCTGTAGAGCATCAAAGAGAAGGACAAGTCGGAGGGCAGAGCTCACCCACAGTTCTCAAACTCAGTTCCCCGATCGGGGTGTAACGAAGAAGATCGGCCCTCCCATCAGTGTTAAGGGTAGTGTCCCTGGGGTTGAAGCCAACCACCTTCCACATGAGTGGCAAGGGCAGCAGGCTATACTGTTTCATGCAACATGAGGTGAGGTAGTAGGATAGAGGCCTGCGCATGGAGCTTAAAACAGGGTAGAGGAAGGCGTGGGGATTTTTTTATGATGAAATATTTGGTTCAGGAGCGACAGTGGGATAACAAACCTCCATTGTACTTCCACCACGATGAAACTCAGGCATGTTCTTGGTTTCCTCTCCCTTGTTCATGCCATGTTTATGTTTTATGATTTGGGTCAGTCTCTATGGGAGCATAAGGTGATTAAGCTAGACTGGTATAGTCTTCTGTTGGGTAGGGGAGAGCAGAACCATTACAACTCTGGTAGGGGGAAGGTTGGGGTTCTTTTGGGTCTCTGCCTCTATGTTAGAGTAGTAATTGGGCATGGCCTCAACTTGCACCTGAAAAGCAACTCTGTCAAAAAACATTTTCGGCGCTGCAACCCCTGCAAACCCTAGCTGCTCTCCCTGCGCGTTGCAGCCTCTGCGGCTGCGCCTGCTCTGGCAGGGCCCCCTGCCTCTGTCGCTGCTTGGTTGGGGTCCTTCAAGACTTTGTTTCGTTTGCGAGTGGCCCTGCGCTGCGCCTGCCCTCGCAGGGCCTGCTGCTCCTGTTGCGGTCTACTGTTCCTGCTACGACTCTGCTGTGTCGGGTCAATGACTAGGCTGGGATCCGAAGGCTGCGCATAGATCCAGGCCGCGTTCTTGCTAGGGCCTGCGCCCATGGAGGGGCTGGGCTCTCCCCAGGGGCCTCGTCCCCCTCCCCCGCCCTCTGCTGCTGAGGCTTTCGATCGTTTATTGGCAGGGCTTCCTAAGAAGAAGAATGTGGAAGCTGCGAAATTTGTTAATAAAATTGATGAAATACCTGAGATCTCTCTTCCAGCAGAGACTCCGATTCAAGTTGCTTTATCACTGTCTGAACGAGCTCTCATAGGCCAGTTCACAGGGCTTTGGCCTTCTCCCAAAACCACTGAGAGCTGGGTCAACAGAAACTGGGCGCCTCTGATCAAAGAAAGCGTCACTTCTTATTTTTTGGGGAGAGGTTACTTTCTCTTCAAGTTCACTTCCAAAGATGATAAATATCTGATCTTCCAGAACGGCCCCTACTTCATGGGCCCCCAGGGTTTATACCTAAATAAGTGGACTCCTGACTTCGATCCTGCTGTGGATGTGCCCAAAGCAGTCCCGGTGTGGGTTAGACTCCCAAATCTCCCAGTTCACTGCTGGAATTGGGATTCTCTGATGCATATTGGAAATGCCCTTGGGAAGTTCATCAATCGAGCAAACAACAAGGACCAGTATGACTGTGCCAGGATCTGCGTGGAAGTAGATCTTGAGGTTGGGCTACCAGAGGCCATCAAAATCAAAGTCGGAAGCTGGACGCACGTGCAGAAACTGGACTATGAGCAGCTTCCCTTCAAATGTCGGAAATGCCATGTCTATGGCCACTTCGCCAGAGGTTGTCCATCCAACAATGAGGATGTGCAAGGGAAGGAGGACGGATGGAATCAAGTCAAGCGCACCAAAACCTCCCATAAGGCTCAAAAGTCGGGAGGCCCTAGTGGCAAAGGTCCCCAACAGGCCTCTTCTCAGCAGATCCCATCTAAGTCCGCTCCTGAAAACAAATTTGAACTCCTAAGCTTGCTCCAAGAGGACACCTAGGAGGTGGAGGTTCAAAAGACAACATCCCCGGTCAAAGAGACCCTCTCTGTGTCTTCCAAAGACGCAAGTGTTGCAGAAAGTTCAAAAGGAACACCTGTTGGCGTCAAGGAAGAGGACCTAGAGTCGGAAGATTCGGAGGAGGAAGGAGAAATAGGCGACTCTCAGGCCTCTGTTAGGAGATCCACAAGAGGTCGCAAAACAGATCGGGAGAAAAGAGAGCAGGAAACGTACAAGGAAAAGTTACAGGTCAGCCAGCCAACACTGGAGAAACTTCTAGCAAAAAAGACGAAGATGGTGAGAAGCCAGCCCCCAGGCTCCAAGGGAGCCCAGCAGAACAAAGGTAAATAATGAAAATAATCTCCTGGAATTGTAGGGGTATGGGGAGCAAGATCAAGGAAGAGGCAACAAGAAATTTAATAAGAATAGAAGCCCCGGCCATATTCCTTATCCAGGAGACTAAGATGGAGGAAGCAGACTTCCTCCAAACAAGTAAAAGAATCTAGAGTAAAAGCAAAGAAAAAGTTGTCTCAGCCCGAGGAGCCTCTGGAGGGTTAGGCACTCTTTGGAATGATAGCAAGTTCTCGTTAATCTCTGAAATTTCAAACACTCACTGGCTACTCCTAAAAATGCAGCATCTTGACACTAAAGAATACTTTTGTCTCTTCAATGTTTATGTTCCGGTCAATGCTGGAGAAAAAAAGGCCTGTTGGGACTCTATAAGAAACCAGGCAGATTTAGGGAACCTTGACAACATCATTATTGCAGGCGACCTCAATCTCACATTGCACTCCTCTGAAAAGAGAGGAGGCTGCATTGTGCGAGATCCGGCAAGGGAATGGGCAGAGGATCTTCTGCAAAACTGGGATTTGCTGGACATCAAGCCCTCTTCAGGTAAGTTCACTTGGTCAAACAAAAGAGTAGGCCCTGGTCACATAGCAGCAAGACTGGATAGATTTTTTGTTCAAAGTTCCTTTCTATTGCTTGGTTTAGATGCTAGTATGAAAATCCTTCCTTGCAGCATATCTGATCATAAGCCTATCAAGCTTGATCTCCGGGCTCACCCCGACCTTGGCCCCATTCCGTTCAGATTTAGCCCCCTCTGGGTCAAGGAATCCAATTTCATGCAGATTGTCAAAGAAAGTTGGTCTCAGCCAGTCAATGGATCACCCTTCTTCGTGTGGGAAGAAAAACTCAGAAGAACGAAAGCTACCTTAAAATGTTGGGCCAAAACTCTTTCTAACCCAGCAGCTGAAAGGAAAAATCTCCAAAGTCAACTGAAAGCACACCACTTGCTTTCGGAAGAGGCATATGTAACTAGAGAAATCCTCGATAAGGAGATTCAACTCCAACAACACTTCCACAAAGCCTGCCTGGCAGAAGAAGAGTTTTGGAGGATTAAGTCTCGTTGCCTATGGCTCAAAGCGGGAGACAAAAATTCCTCTTTCTTTCACAAGCAAACTCAAGCCAGAAAATGCTTCAACACCATATCTGAGATTAAGGATGACAATTCCAATCATAAAGATTTTGCAAGCATTAAACGAGCAGCTTTTCTCCACTTCCAGAAGTTGTACAGTGAGGATGTGAATCTGATTCAAAATTCTGATCTTCTGGACTGGGTCCCTCCTTCAATTTCTGCTGAGATGAACCATCCTTTAGAAGCCAAAGTCACCAAGGCTGAGGTCAAGAATGCTCTCTTTGCCATGGATCCTGACAAAGCACCAGGACCGGATGGATTCACCGCCAGATTTCTGCAATCCTGTTGGCACATTGTGGAAAAAGATCTCTACAAAAAGGTTCAAAAATCCCAAGACTGTCAGAAATTAGGAGGCAGCACAAACTCTGCGTTCCTTGCCCTCATCCCCAAGGAGAAAGGTGCCAACTCCTTCAACAGATTTTGCCCCATCTCTCTCTGCAACATTGGTTATAAAGTGATCACCAAAGTAATAGCAAACAGGCTGAAATATCTTCTCCCCACAATCATTCCTGAAAATCAAGGGGGCTTTATTCACGGTAGACAACTAGTGGACAATTTCATTTTGGTTCAAGAGGCAATTCTCTCAAGTCAGTAGCGTAAGGAAAGAGGTATGGTTGTCAAACTGGACTTAGCTAATGCCTTCGATCGAGTCAGGCATTGCTTCCTTTTGAATGTTCTGAAAAAATTTGGATTTGGGGAGAACTTTATAAACTGGATCCGGGCCTGTATCTCAGAGCCTTGTATTGCTCCCCTCGTTAATGGTAGAGCAGCTGAATTCTTCAAAGCCTCAAGAGGACTAAGACAGGGCTGCCCTCTTTCTCCTCTTCTGTTTGTCCTTCAAGCCTTCGTTATCAGTTTTTATCTAAACAAGAAAATGCAAGAGTAGGAAATCACAGGGCTTTGCATTGCCAGAGGAGTTAAAAGCATCAACCACGCCCTCTTCGCGGATGATACTTTACTGCTGGGGGCTGCAACTCTACATTCAGCCAACAGATTTAAAGAATCTATAGATGAATATTGTATGATGTCGGGAAGTAACCTCAACAAGGGGAAATGCCATATTTACAGCTGGAATACTCCTCCCAGCTTGCTCAGCTCCATTGCAAGATGTTTTGGCTTTGCAGCCTCTCCAGCTTGGACTTCTTTCAAATACCTTGGGCTTCCTATATTCCTCAAGAGGGCCTATAGTAAGGATTGGCTCCCCCAAGTGGAAAAATTCAAAAATAAGCTCCAGGCTTGGGGGCTCACCTGGCTCAATATTGCGGGCAAGTCTGTCCTCATCAAAGCTGTCCTTTGCAGTCTTCCCCTATTTCACTTCTCTGTTCTATTGGCCCCAATTGGCATCCTTCAGAAAATGGAACAACATATTCGAAACTTCTTTTGGAAGGGGGGCAAACATAATGAGAGGAAATTCCCACTGGTTAACTGGGAGACTGTCTCCAAACCGCTGAGGGAGGGGGGGCTAACCTTCAAGAATCTCTCTCTTCAGAACATAGCCATGGGAGCCAAGCTGCTCTGGAGAATCATTGCGCCCAAGCCTTGCTGGGCCCAATTAGCACTCTGGAAGAAATATTTTAAAGGCAAGAGACTCAGATGCCTAGATGGTCCTCTCCCCCAAGGCGTCTCTCCCTTTGCTAGACTCTGCTCCAAAGCTGCCCCCTTGATCAGCTTCAACGCCTATTGGATTCCTGGAAATGGTAAGAAGATAAATATCTGGATAGATCGTATTCTGGGTCGTGATCCAATTGGTGACTGTTCCTCTTTGAACGCGATTCGTTGCTGGTTGACTTCTGCTGGGAAAACTACGCTGTGGGATATCTCCACGTGGGATGGGACGCATTGGGCAAGCTGGAATTTCTTTGACGTGCCTCTGGAGCTCCTTCAGGATTGCAACTGTCTTTACTCCATGTTGAACGGTATTTCCCCCATTCATCTGCGCAGAAGAGATTCGCGTGGCTGGGGTTCACTGGCTGCAGGTTACACGATAGCCCAAGGCTACGCAAAGCTCACCTTGAGGCCTCACGTCCCCCCAGACCCTGCCCCTTGGACTGCGATTTGGCGTCTACACTCTCTGCCTAAAATCGACATGTTCTGTTGGCTTCTTTGCCACAAGAAAATTCTTATAGATGACAAACTGCAGAAACGAGGTTTCCATGGTCCGTCCAGGTGCTCATTGTGCAGAGAAAATGTGGAATGTGCCACACACTTGATCTTGAATTGTAAATTCACTGTGCAGGTTTGGAGCGAGCTGATGGATTACTGGAACCCCAAATTTGTCCTTCCCACCACTATTCCTAATCTCTTTGCAAATTGGCAGAACAACTATCCCGGACCTCCACCCAGAAACAAAGTGATAAGAAAGGCATGGTCTGTCCTCCCCAAAATCTGCTGCTGGCAGATCTGGCTTGAGCGAAATAGCAGAATCTTTAGAGATACTAAGCACGATGTTAAGGTGGTGGCGGCCAAGATAAAATTCCAATTAAAGGAAAGCTTGGACAATCAAAAAGATGCCTCAAACCTTACTCAATTAGATTCAGTCTGGGGTACCTCCCTAAATCTGCAATTTCTTCAAGCCACCAGCAACACTTCCCTCATTGAAGATTGGCAAATAAGGGGGAAGAACAATGCTGAGTTTCAAGAATGGATCTCCAAGCAGCAGGTGCACTCTTTCTTCTTTGATGGGGCTTCAAAGGGCAACCCAGGAAGGGCTGGAGCAGGTGGTATTGTAAAAAATGCTGAAGGTGTTTTGATCCATAGCTTTGCATGGGGTCTGGGGATCAACACCAGCATTCAAGCTGAGGCATTGGCCCTCCTTCAAGGCCTTAAATCGCTCTTGAATATAGAAATCAAGGAGGTTAATGTTTTCGGGGATTCCCAAGTGATAATTAAAATTATGGTGACAAACTCCTCCCCCCGGGATCTTAGATTGGCAAGGCTGATATCCAGAATTAGGACTTTGGTGAAATTTTTTAAAAAGTTGAGCTACTATCATGTGTTGAGAGAAAACAACAAAGAAGCAGACCTTGAAGCAAATAAAGTTGTCCTCATCTCTGCTGGAGCAATAATTCGAGACGAGGACGAAACATGGGATCCAATTCCATAATCTGCCAGCTTAAATGTTCTACTGCTTTCTATTGAATCAGTTTGTTTGTATTTTTAAGCTAGGGGAAATCACAAAAATCAAGTGCATAATTGTAGTCAAAAAGAGCTGGAAGTTGTCCACAAGTCTCATAGCACTATTGGCTATAGATACTTCCTGGGCCCTCCCCCCTCTCATTGTAATCTGAAATCTGGCATTTTGACCCAGCAGTTAATATATCTCATAACCGTTTCTGTATAAAAAAAAAACTTGCACCTGACTGTGAGTCTGTTAGGTAAGGGATGCCAACGAGATGGAATGGTGAGGGGTCGGGCAATCCTGCCAGGGTATAGAGTTAAGGAGCAGTCATGGGTTGTGTTTAGTTCAAAGGCTTTGCTAGTTTATACCACCTTGAGCTACTTGGGCTCAATGCACATGAGGAATGGGAGAGGGAATTCCACCCAAGCCCGAGCAATGGGCAGCGACGCCTCCTTTATCAATTTCGAGGGTGGGAGGTATGATGAGAGAGAGGACACCAGAAGGGAGGTCAAGAGATTGAAGGAAGGCATGGGCTCTTTGGGTTATGGGGATAATTTATGGGGTGTGTACGACCATCAGGGACAGGGGGTGGCAGAAATTAAGTAGGGTATGAGGGCGATGTGTCCACAGAGGATGGGCAGGGGAGAAGTCCTAGGAAGAGGCCCCCGGGTTACCTTTCTTCTGATAACTGGGATGCATGGACCTTTGATCATTTTCATTATATGGAATTATTCCTTTTTTTGATTGTGTGGATAGGTAACCTACCCGGAAACCTAGTCAAAGGTTGTGGGATGGCATGCTCCAGGAGTCCTGTAGCTCGCGACCATTCCAAGAGCCATGCAGCTTGAGGCCATGGCTGGAAAGATAAAGGGAAGGCGGTAGAAGCCCAACCCAGCTCACCCCTGACCAAGCCGAGAGGAAGGAGGCCTGCAATCGATGTGATCCAAGAGACAGCGAAAGCATACTAGGAGAACACATAAGAGGAAATTCAAAAGCTCATTGAAAAATGGGAAGCTGACATAAATAGACATGCAAAGACAAAGATGGATACTAAGGAATGGAGACGTTTAATACCAGATTTGGGACAAACAAGGGGAAAACTAACATAATTCAAGAAGACACTATATCTTTATTGGTCTATGAAGAGCACTCTTGGCAAAGCCTTGGAGTAGATATCTATGAGCTTGGTGAAATTATCCCAAGACTTCCCAGACTACAAGAGCTAGTTCGATAAGATCAAGTTCCAGCTGAGGAAAAGAGTTCGAAAAGAGTTTGAAAATATTTCGAAAAAGTTATGTAGTTTAATTCAGGATTTTATTTAGTCCTAGATGGACCTTTTAAAAGCTTTGATGGAGGGCTTAAAAAATACCCACACAAATATACATTTTCAACCTTTGGAACAGAAGTTCTTCCAAAAAAGAGTAACCCAACTCCATCGAATTCACCCTTATTTTATTTTTAAATTACAATAATATAAAAACTTTTATCTTAATTGGCTTATTCATAAAATAGATAATTATGTAATATGGTTTTGTGTATTTATTTTCTCATGAGAATAATATAAAAAGTAAATAATTGAAATAAAATATTTAGAAAACAATTATTTTGAATTTGTTGTATTTATGGTGCAAAATGAGAATAACATAAAAAGTAAATAATTGAAATAAAATATTTAGAAAAGAATTACTTTGAATTTTAGTTTTACATGTAAACATGACAAACAAATAAATATTATAAAATAAACATTTGTGAGTTTAGTTCTAATTTATATATTCATGATATAAATATTTGCAATTTTTTTATAGTTATGGTGATCATTCACATTAATAAATCCACTTGTACATGCTAACATGGCAAACACAAAGTTAACTACTCTACTTTATAGAAATTGACAATATAGCATACACCACTTCTTTAAATATATGGTGATTCCAATAAGATCAATAAAAAATTATTTCACTTTAACACCACATAGTAAGAATGGTGCTAACTTGTCCATCAAATATAGTGATTATATACTTCATTTTTAATATGATACATAAACATTTACACCACATTAACACCACATAACCTAAGTTGTGCTAACTTATGGTGATATAATTCATTTTTAATATAATACATAAACATTTACACCACATTAACACGGCATACTGGTTGGGTTAGGTTGTGAGCACCGGTTAGAATGTTATAAAGCCCCAAGATTCCAAAGAATCACTACTATCACTATATGTTGTTAGTTGTGATTAGTGTCATTTCGTGTCAAAGTACTATTAAAGTACAGTACTTGAGTTTCTGAATTTCAATGGCAGAACAAAGAACACATAGGAGACAAATAATTGACAACGTTCCACCTCCTTTTATCCGGGCGCAGGATCTTGCTCGAATGAGTCACGAGCGGGTTGAAACGCATCCACCACAATTATTACCTATCCCATGGCTACAGGATTGAAGAAATCCCCAGCAATCCATTTAGCATCTCTGTGGCACAACAAGAGAGGGCACGATACCAAGAGGAACGACAACGGGAATGGAAGCGCAGGCGAGAAGAAGTGGAAGTAAAGCAGCGTAGGCGAGAAGAAGAGGAACGTCGGCGCAGGGAAGAAAATGAAGTACAGAGGGCGCGCCAAAGATTTCGCATTAGATTCCGCATTAGATTCCGCATATCATTTCATAAGAGAATTAGTTAACAAGAGTGAGATTTTGTTACAACATTGAAGGTGAGAAAAACAAAATAGTTTTTAGACATCTTCACAAAGTCATTGGCACCGGAAAATTTTGTTTATCTCAGAGATTGTTTGGGAATGGTCAATGGTGGTGTTGGAGAATTAATCTCAACCACCACGTGTTAAATACACCGGCAAGCAACCATACCACAATAAGTGTTTTGCAGTTTAGATTGAATTTGTAGAGAAGGACAAGTTATGAGCAGAGTACATTTTACCCATTCTGCAGCAAATCAAATAGTTAAAAGTCAAATAAAATTTAATCCATGGTTACTAAAGTGTATGGGAAAACATTTATTTCGAAAATGATATTAATGAATGGTTATTAAAAGTGTATGGCCATTAAATTTGGTCTGTCATGAATTAAATGTCTTATCTATATATGTTTTGAATTAACAAGCATAGTGTAGGGTTAAATGTAATGTGGCAGATGTAAGTCTGGAAAGACAAGGGAAGAACCCTCTTGAATGTAAATCTCAGTAAGAACCGTTGTTTTACTAGTGAAGGAGTAGCAGCGTCCATATGAATGTGTATGTTGTGTTTTTGAATTATAATATAACGTATTAAAAATAAGACTTTCATGATTTGTTTTCCGCAACTGAATCCTCTCATTTAAAACCTCTCTGCAAATCTGTGTGAACTCTGTGTGTTGAGGAAAAGAATTTCTTCTGTCTCGGAAAGACATGTGCTGCTTCATCAATCTCTTACCTAGGTCGTGATGAAATTGTGTACGTTGGGTCTAGCTATGGAGATTCGCAGCTTATAATACTGCATCTTCAAGCAACTAATGCTGCTACAAGTAGTTCAAATGTGAAAGTCGTGGAAACATTTGTAAACATCGGTCCCATCATGGACTTTTGTGTTTTTGATATTGATAAGAGACCAGGCGCAACAGGGGCACAAATTGTAACTTGTTCAGGAGTATACAACCATGGTTCCCTTAGCGGACTCAATGGCATTGGATTCAACGTGAAGGCATCACAAAACATTGCAGGTCATCAAAACCATCTTCAACTCTTTACATCTTTGATCGTTTTTTGGTTGTTAGCTTCGTTGTTGGGACACACATACTTTGGATGAACTCAGAGAATGAGCTAGAAGAAACAGAAATACAAGGATTTGCCAGAGATGCTAAAACATTATACTTTGGATGAACTCAGAGAATGAGTAGTTAATGTTGTACTGCTTCACAAAATAGAAACCAATCAAAGGATGAAGATAAATGTGTAGTTAACGTTGTACTGCATTACAAAATAGATAATTATGTATTTTCGTAATTAGTTAATAGAAGAGTAGCGTCGCGTAATCGCCTCGGTTGGGTTGGGTTGGGTTGGGTCGGGTCGGGTCGGGTCGGGTCGTGAGCACCGGTTAGAATGTTATAAAGCCACAGGATTCCAAAGAATCAGTACTATCACTATATGTTGTTGGTTGTGATTAGTGTCATTTCGTGTCAAAGTAATATTAAAGTAGAGTAGTTGAGTTTCTGAATTTCAATGGAAGAACAAAGAACACATAGGAGACAAATAATTGACAACGTTCCACCTCCCTTTATCCGGGCGCAGGATCTTGCTGGGATGAGTCAGGAGCGGGTTGATCGCATCCACCGCAATTATTACCTATCCCATGGCTACAGGATTGAAGAAATCCCCAGCAATCCATTCAGCATCTCTGCGGCACAACAAGAGAGGGCACGATACCAGGAGGAACGGCAACAAGAGAGGGCACGATACCAGGAGGAACTGCAACGGGAATGGCAGCGCAGGCGAGAAGAAGTGGACCATCTGAATAATGATGGCTATGCAACTCCAGTACGCCAAGGATTCCGCATTTCAGAGGACCATCTGAATAATGATGGCGATGGAACTCCAATCTGCTCAATTTGCATCAGTCCTTTTCAAATTGATCAGGAGGCACAGCGACTGCGATGCGTCCACGTATTCCACTCAAAATGCATAAACAAATGGTTTCGAGAAAAGGAAACTTTTCAAGAAAAGGAAACTTGTCCAAACTGCCGCAGCGAAAATTAATCACTGATTTAAAGTTCAGTCAACAAGGAGCGCAAATGTCTCGTTAATTATTATCCTCCCCGTGCGAAGTTGAACAATTATGAATACCAAATAGGGAGGGATTGTGGAGAAATGTAGTAGTTTTAGTCGTCATAATTTAAAGTTTTTTTCAAAAGAAATAAAAGTAAAAGTATTTGTAAAAGAAATTATTTATAAGCATGTATAGGGTGCTTTTTTTATTTTGTTTCTAAATCGAAGCCTTCATTTGTTTATTTATTATTAATTATATATATATATATATATATATATTAATTAATTAAAATAAAATGAAATTAGTAATAAACAAATATATTAAAATAAATCTTTTGGGAAATCACATGAGAAATTTTAGAATCGACAAGTTTCAACTACTGTACTTTATTAGTCAGTCAATAGTTCGAAATGTTGTCCATTCTAAAATTTCTCATGTGATTTTCCGAAATTTTTATTTTAATATGATATGAATCACAAAAGCTTACATTCTCAAATAATCAAACATATAATAATTTAATTAAAATAATGAAAAAAACCATAAAAAATTAAGTTAATTGATTTAAAATAAGAATAGTATTAACAATATAAAAAATGAGCTTAAAAAGATAAAAGTTAAGAGAGTTAAAAAGAAGAAACTAATCTCCAACAAATAACAATAATAAGAAAAAATAAAATAGAAAAACAAATTAAAAATAAAATATTTAAGAAGATAATGATAAAGATAAATACACATTTGATACTCTGTATTATGAAAGGTGCATTTGTGAAAAACTCTAGGACTTGGATCTCTTCTTTATATAGAAATTTCAAATGCATGAAATTTCAAGTTTATTAAAGTTTTGAAAAAAATAAATATTAAACAATATATTTTGAAAATTAAAGTATAATTTTTAACTGTTTTAAATATAAATTGTTTTTTTCCTAATTAGTTGAAGACTTTTTTATGTCGCTTTTAAATAAAATTTAAATTAAAAAAATATAATAGAAATAGTTATTTAGTTGGAAAAATAGAAATCAACAAAATAAATCATAATTATAGGGGAAAAAAATTATATATATAAAATAATAATACTAAAAATTAATTAATTAATTAAAATAGAGCGAAAATAGTAATAATAAATCATATAATAATTTAATTAAAATGGTGTATAATAATTTAATTAAAATAATGAAAAAAACAATAAAAATTTAAAATTAATTAATTTAAAATAAGAATAGTATTAACAATGTAAAGAGTGAATGACAGACACGTGACAATGAGGAGCGAAGCTTCCCCAATGGCAACCTAGGGTTTTGACAAACCCTGCAATGGCACGGAGACCCCTATTTTTTCAACTCAGCGGGTCTAAATCTCAGGGACTAGGTTGAGAGATTCAACCCAGAAAAAGAAGATTTCAGCTGGGCTCCTATTTGGATCAGAATGTACTCCCTACCCTTGGAATATTGGGATGAAAAATCTCTAAAGGACATAGGAAATGGCTTAGGAGAGTTTATCAAGGTTGTCGAGGAAAGAAAGCTCAGAAGATAAACTTCGTGCACTAGAATCTGTGTCTACATGCATTTTGCAAAGGCACTCACGGACTCGGTAAGTCTCTATCATGATGACTTTGAATGGATACAAACTATAGATTATGAACATGTCCCCTTTCGATGCAGAAAATGTCATGCTCATGGACATCTCTTTCGGGACTGTCAGCTAAATCAACCCTCCAAAACAAATGCCACCTTTGAAAACTCTGATGTAGAGGGTTTACCAAAGTGCCCAACCGCAAAAAGAACCATAAAAAACCTCCCTCTATCCCCAAAGTTCCTCCTCACACCTCCATTGCCCCGTCCATTAGTAATAGCTTTGATATCCTAGCCAATCACTAAGCCCTCCACCTTTGAACCTTTTGCTAACCCCCTAATCCCCCAGACCTCAAACAAAGCTCCTCAATAACCCACAAGCTTCACTCCCAGTCTTAGTAAGGACTCAGATCTGGTAATCTGGTAGCCTAATCTCATGGAGATCGATGGCTTATCTCAAGCCAACCCCATCACTGTTGGATCAGTACTAGAAGGAAGTCATTCCAGCCATATGGAAGAGGAACCTGGAAGCACTGACCTTGGAGATCTGGTCATTCTTGGACTGGAGCAGGCCTGTAAACAAAAAGGATATGATAATATACCTAACAGATATATAGACAACTTTGAGGTGATTCTATTTCGCGCGCATCAGCAAATATCACTTGACATACAACCAAGCAGTCATTGGGATGGAAAAAATATATTCAAAGAAACAAAGAAAAGGGGAAGAAGAACAGATCTACAGAGGACCATCATTATTGGGGAAATGCTAGTGGAATATGGAAGATATCCCAAGCTGACTAAGTTCTATTAGCCGATCTCAAATAGTTCCCAATGAAACTAACATCATGGAATATTCGAGGGCTCAATAGCCCAACGAAACGCAGGATGATTAAAAATATGATACATCAAGAAAGACCTTATGTCTTCTTCATGCAAGAAACTAAATGCAGCAACTACACCCTCAGTTCCATTATCTCCAAAGCATGGTCTGGTTGCCATGCAGTTGCAGTAGATGCCTCTGGAGACTCGAGAGGCCTCAATATCGCATGGGATCCACATATCATTTCACTCTCTGATTTTCATGCCTCACATAATCTCATATAAGCAACTTTCCATCTTATGGGCTCCAACATTCATGGACACCTCTCTAATGTTTACTTCATTTGCTTATTATATATATGTGTGTGTGTGTGTGTGTGTGTGTGTATTAATTAAAATAAAGTGAAATTAGTAATAATCAAACATATTAAAATAAATCTTTTGGGAAATCGTATGAGAAATTTTAGAACCGATGCGTTTCAACTACTACTACTACTGTACTTCGTCAGTCAGTCAATAGTTCGAAACGTTGTCTATTCTAAAATTTCTCATGTGATTTCCCAGAAGATTTATTTTAATATGATATGGATCACAGAAGCTTACACTCTCAAATAATCAAACATATAATAATTTAATTAAAATAATGAAAAAAACCATAAAACATTAAATTAATTAATTTAAAATAAGAATAGTATTAACAACGTAAAAAAAGAGCTTAAAAAGATAAAAGTTAAGAGTTAAAAATAAGAAACTAACCTCCAACAAATAGCAATAATAATAAAAAATAAACTAATAATAAACATAAAATATAATAAAATAATAATAAATAAATAAATAAAATTAAAAATAAAATATTTAAGAAGATATAGCATGAACCAGAAATAATAAGAAAACATAAAGTAATAAGAAGATATGGCATGAACCAACTCTTATCAACCTCCAGTTTCTATTCAGATTTCTAACATGCTTCATTTCTATTCAAATTGTTAACATGCTTCTTAATTTCTATAGCTTCCTTGAAATTCCTTTGATGGAAGTGATCAACAGTGGCAATGGTATATATGTGATGCTTAGATACTTATAATATACAAAGATTTTTAACTATGTATATTTACCTCTATTTTACCACAAATATTATTAACTTGTAAATAGGCTTTGTTACAATACCATGCTACACTACCATGCCTTATCAATAACATTTGTTCAAAATTTAAAATTTAAATATTTTATAAATATTTGTTTTTAAATTTTATTTTATAATATTTTTATACATACCCAAAGAAAATTATATTGTTTTTTATTTTCATCGAAAATTATTGACTTTCAATTATTTTTGGAAATTTTAAACAAAATATATGAAGTTTATTAAGATCTTATTATGTTAAACTTTTTATATTGTTTTTAACACTATATTTCTATTAAATTATATTTAATTTAGCTGTAAGCTTCAAATAGTAAAAACCAATCCCCAAAAACAAGTGTTTATGAGAAAATCTAAAGCTAGAGATAATGCACACTTGATGTTTCCCATTATGGAGGGGATATTTGTGAAAGGATGGAGGACTTGGATCTCTCTTCCAAAAGGACAATTCAAGTACTTTGAAAAAACATGAGAGGGTGATAATATCTCATAAACCATCCACATTATGAAGAAAATCAAAAGATAAAGATAAAGATAAATACACATTTGATACTCTGTATTATGAAGGGTGAATTTGTGAAAAACTCTAGGACTTGGATCTCTTCCTTATATAGAAATTTCAAATGCATGAAATTTCAAGTTTATTAAAGTTTTGAAAAAAATAAATATTAAATGGCATATTTTGAAAATTAAAGCATAATTTTTAATTGTTTAAAATGTAAATTATTTTTTTCCTAATTAGTTGATGACTATTTTATGTTGCTTTTAAATTAAATTGTGAGAAATAAAAAATGTATTTAAAAAAAAATCATCTAAAAAAGGTTTCTATTGGCTAAGTCTCATAATAATTTAGGCTTTGTTACAATATCATAGGGCAAGACCATGGCTTATTAACACCACATACCCAAAAACCATAACTCATTTCAAACTCAACATATATTATAAATATTTCAGGTGTTCTCTGATTCATAAAGAAGATGATACTCTTTCAGATTAAAGGTATGCTCAATATATATTATAAATATTTCAGGTGTTTTCTAATTCATAAATAAGATGATGACTCTTTCAGATTAAAGGTAGGTTTTAGGGGGCCTAGGTTTCAAAGGGTTAACATGTCTATTGTGGTGCATCATTTGTCAATTGTGGTTCATCATCAAGACATGGATGGAGACATTATCTAACAATATATAAATAATGTGGAGACATTAGAAATTCAACAAAATTCAAAAAATAAAATAAATTTAAATAATATAATTTTAAATAAAATTTAAATTAGAAAAATATAATAGAAATAGTTATTTAGTTAGAAAAATAGAAATCAACAAAATTAATAGAGAAAAAATTATAATAATAATAATAATAATAATAATTAATTAATTAATTAAAATAGAGTGAAACTAGTAATAATCAAACATAAAATAATTTAATTAAAATGATGTATAATAATTTAATTAAAATAATGAAAAAAACAATAAAAATTTTAAAATTAATTAATTTAAAATAAGAATACTATTAACGATGTAAAGACATAGATTGTGTTGGGGTTACCATGTTTTGGCCAGGTTGACAGAGACCAAAAGATGAGACAACATATAACCACTTTCAGACCTTAGGATCTAGCCCTCCTAGGTCCAGAGAGGGATCTCTCTATACTAGTCAAAGAATATGTCTTTGAAGCTTTTAGGTTATGATTTTAGGCTAGTTGTAGGCACATGGCTGTTTGCTTGATTGTTTATGTGTGGTTGGAGGGAATCAGGAAAAGAAGGACCAATATAAGACAAGGATGAGCAAAGAGGAAGCTTAGGCAGCGACATATGACTCAGAGAACATCAAAGCCATTGGGCTATGGAGTCAAGAAAGGATTTATTTGTAATCAATGTGCAAGCTTTCATCTGGGCTAGTCATCTAGAGCATTTGGATCTTAAAAGATGATTGGTGGAATGGAACATTAAGGACAGAAAATGAAAGGAGGAGGACCCACCAACTCTGTCTATAGATCAGGCCAGAGGTCATCTAACTCCAGGCCTGCTTGGACAAAATTGGAGGCAAAACAAGGGATCTCGGAAAGGTTAGCTGGTCATGCAAAGATCCTAGTGGACAGGGCTAACACTAATACCTAGTGTTCCCAAACCTTCCAGCTAAATCCTACCAAGAAAATCTAAACATGGATTCCATCAATTCATACATCAGAGAGCAGGCAATATCATCCACTACACTGGTTAAATCAATTGAAATCAACATTCAGATACAAATATAAGCAGAAAACATTGAGGTAGGGAGAGCAGGAAACATAGGGCACCTAACAAGGATGAATCCTATATTATACTTCTATTGCCTACCAGCAGAAATGAAATGAAATGGAACATAACATAAGAGCAAGTCAATCACAAATACAGAGAAAGAGGAAACATCACCAGCTGCTGTAGATCAGGATCCATAGAAATATGCTTGTTATATTAAAAACAACACCAATTAGGTACATCATAGCCTGTAGCTTGAACATTCAGTCTGAATACATCTAGTCTCAGCCTATCTTACTATATACACAGAGAACTTATCTCAAGAGGAGAACACTTGCATTTCAATGATTTCTCATCAACAACCATTACAAAGTTTCCTTCTGAGTTTTATAGCTGAAGAGGGGAAGAAGAGGTAGGTGAAGAATTAAATGTAGTATTAAAATCTGAAACGAAAGAGGGCTGAAGCCCATTTTGCTCTTAAATTTTTGCATTTATTTCTGAGATGTTTCGGACGAAAGAATGAATCCTTTCGGCCTCCATTTACTTCTGTCTGCCTCTTGTTGTACTTTGGTCTGCAAGACTCTGTGATACCTTTGGTGCAAGAACAAAATGGAAAATAAATGCTTGAATGGTCTGCCATGCTATGAAATAAATGTTTCTGATAGTATTATGGACGGTCGAGAGGAGGAAAAATTCACTTGGACACAATGCATACTGAAGCAATAATGTGTATTGTATCCGTGCTTAGGAAGAAACATTCTGCTGATTTGAGACCCTGATTATGTGGTTTCCTGCGTGCTGGACTTTTCATGTAACCCTCGACGTCTTTGAACTGGTACCTATGCCTTCTAAAATCCCTGAAAAGGCGCAAAAGACTTCCATTTCTTGCCTCGATCCCTCTGTTGCTCCCGTACCGTCTTTGTTTGTGAAATCTAAGCTTTAATGGTGCCAGCAGAAGTTTGCAGAGCTCGAACTATGTTCTTTAAATGCGAGTCCTGTCACCTAGCCACGGTATTGAAATTTGTGTAACCATGGCGGCGTTCACCATCTGATAACCCTGCAAAACATGGGACTGGGTGATGAAAACCATGCATAAGGGGTAGCTGTGGAAGGCGGGAGGACATAACATGGCAGTGGTGAGAACAGTGTTTCGAATGAAATGAATGTGAAAAATGCGTTGATATGGAGGAAACAACGACAAATAGGGTTTGGTGCGAACATGCTTTATGGACCGTGAGATCATGATCGAGGGACGTAGATCAATGGTGGAGACCAAACAGTTGGACAATATATGAAATGGGGCGGAATGTACAAAAACATTAAACTTTAATGTAAATACGAAAGTTTGACTAATGGAGGAAATACAAAGGGAACGAACAAAATGAAATGAGGGGGGCCGTGGATGTGGGACCCAGGGGGATGATCGCAAAATCGCAAATGGAGGAAGTGCGACGGGGAAAATTAGCACCAAACAGAAAACTGCGCTTTGTGCTCTGCGACGGAGCGGAAATGCGATGGGGAAAATGCGATGGGCGGATCACATCGCAAATATTTGCGACGCGATCAGATCGCATCGCAAATATTTGCGATGGATCTAACGAACACAACCCAGAAAAATGCGATCTGCGATTTGTGATGGGCACCTTAAGAAGCAGCGCTCAGTCACAGCGCTCAGTTATGTGGGGACGTGACAGGCGGAAAGGTGCTAAGTCTATTATATGGTCGGAAGTGGGTTTTTTAACCCATTTTCAATGTATTTTGAAGCCTCCAAGGGGTAACGATAGGGAGTTAAAGGGAGAAAAAGGCTGAACAAGGGTAAAGGTAGGGATTAAAGGGGTTTTGGAGGGGATTTAAGGGATTGATGGGGGGAAATAGGGGGGAACAAAAACACTTTGATAGAGGGAGGAAAAAAGGAAAAAAGGGACATTTTGAAGGGATACAGGGGTGAATGCAGGCTCGGGGATAGGAAATTGGCAGAGGGGATTTGTACAAGGTAAGCACAGAGAGACATCAAAGAAGATGGGTCTTCAGGGAAGATGCATTCTTTGAAAGTCTCCAAAATGATACAGCCCCCAGCTTTCTTGTCAAGAACTTCAAAGGGTGGCTAACAGTGGCTCCACATGGGGATGGCTTCTCCTTGGAGGAGGCAAGAAACCAGAAATGATCTTTGGAGTAGGCCAGCTGCCTGCTGCTTGAACCATCATTTTCTTCGTTGATTTCGGTTGCCACAAACATGATATATCAGTAGAAACATTTTCCCAACCAAACTACCTACCCAAACTATAGTTCTACAATTTTTCCCTTGGGTGCATTTGAGCTAGCAGACCCTTTACATTATTTTATTTTGAAATAAAAAACAAACCTACTCTAGATCTACCCTTATTTCTCCATGAGGCCAGATTGGACTGTTGGCCTCATACACTTCTCTACCTAATCTACAACCTGTTGGGATTAAATTGTGCAACAGGTTTCTTCACCTACATTCTAAGACAGGAAATTTAAAACAGCCAAGCCAGGATTAGACTGTCTGACTTGCTGGGCGGCAACTTGTAGAAAACAAAACTGTGAAGGCATGTAACTCTGCAACTGTGAAACATCCTTCTTTCTTTCTTGCGATTCAGGTTTTGAGCATATTTGAGTCACCCCTTTTCTTTGCTTCAGCTCTGGTTTTGGGCATATTAGAGCTGGTTCTTCTTTCGTTGCTAATCCAGATTTTTAGCTTCTTAGGACCAACTATTCTGCTTCCTTTTGGCTCAGATTTCGATCACGTTTGAGCCATGCCTTTTGCTTCAGAGGTTCATGTTTTGGGCATGTCTGAACCTCTCTTTTCATTCCTTTTTTTTTTTTGGAACATTTTCTATTTTTCTGGAAATGAAAACTTGCAATGGTATGTACAATGGAGATGAAACTGGAAATGGAAAATCAATAGAAGTAATGTTTGAGCATCTTGCCATTGTCATGACCCCCAAACAATTATGTGCCATCAAGTTCTTGCAGAAAAAACACATTAGGACCCACCGTGGCTTGGATGATATATGGACCTTGCCACAGGCTGTCAAATTTGCCATGTTTACCTTTGTCCTCCCTTCTTGAGTCCCACTTTAGAACCTTGTCACCAACTTTGAAATTTGAAGCTTTGGTTCTTTTATCAAACCGCCTTTTTATGTTTTCTTGGACTCTAATAGCTCTGTCATAAACCTGCTCTCTCGTTTGCTGAAGATGGATTGTTTCATTAATTCTCCTTATCATGCCGTCCTCTTCTGATTGGATCTCCTGAACAAGCTTGATCACTGGAACTCCAAGACTAGTAGGGAAAACTGCTTCAGTCCCATAAACCAGCTAGAAGGGTGACATGCCAATAGATTTCTTTGTAGTGAGCATGTCTTCCCACAAAGCATGTATCAACTTTTTATGCCATGATCTTTTGTTCTCCTCCAACAGCTTCTTAATGATTGTAACCAGGATTTTGTTTGATGATTCAGCTAGGTCATTACCCTGGGGGTAATAGGCAGTTGAATGCCCAAGTGCTATTCCGTACTTGTGACAGAAATCAATCATTCTTTGGGATCCAAAAGCAGCAGCGTTGTCAGTGATTATTTTCCTTGGACAACCAAAACGAGATAAGATGAAGTCTTCTAGGAACCTAATGATGACAGAGTCAGTCGCATTCCTAGTGGGTATAGCTTCTATCCACTTAGTGAAGTAATCTGCAGCAGTTAAAATCCATTTATGTTGTCTAGAGGAAGAAGGGTGAATCTCCCCAATAAATTCTAGGCCCCATTGCATGAAAGGACCTTCTATGGTGACAGGTTGTAGGGGAAGGGGAAGGAGCTTTATTCTGCCCTCAAAAATTTGGCATTTGTGGCAGGCAAGAATCATTTTATGGACGTCACTAAAGAGTGTAGGCCAATAGTAACCATCCTTGAGTATCTTATTTGTAGTGGTTTTCCAACTCAGGTGGCCTCCACACTCCCCAGCATGGAATTCTTGTTTGATTCTTTCAGCTTCAGTTTCAGACAAACATTTCAGCAAAAGGCCATTCGGATTTTTCCAGTATAGACTCTCATTCATTATACTGTAATTTCGAGCTTTGATTTTTACGAATCTGGCCTTTGTTTTAGACAGTTCTGGAGGGGCATTGAGGCTAGTGAGCACATAAAGGATATTAGTATACCAAGGAGAGTTCTGAAACTGCTCCTCGACAGTTGGATGGTGCAATCCTTCTTGCTCGTCTAAGGCATTCATCATGTTAATATATAAGGCCTGCAAATTTGTTTCAGCCATTAATTGGCCCAGGCCTTGACCTTTTATCAGCTTGGTGGGTTTGATTTCAATGTCATATTCTAATATTGTAGCAATCCATTTGCCCCTTTTTCCATCAGGGTCCTGGGACAAGATATCTTTGACCACTACATTTGGCACATAGGAAATGGTGTGAGAATGCAGAATGTACACCCTAAAGTCTTTTAAGGCCTTAATCAGGGCATAGGCCTACTTTTCCATGATGTTGTACTTTAAGGGTGCATCTCTTAAGGCTTTACTGAAGAAGGCTATAGGCTGTTCATTACCTTCCGAATTTTTCTGCAGCAAAACTGCAACTATTGTGTGAGGGGAAGCAAATGAAAAGATCAGAAAATCTTTTGAGAAGTCAAGGCTGATAAGGACAGGGGCTTGAGTGAGTGCAAGCTTTACTGACTCAAAATATTTTTTGGCTTCAACAGTCCACTTGATTCTTGCATCTTTCTTTAGCATTTCAGTCATTTTCCTAAGATGCTCAACAAGGTTGGGGATAAATCTTCTAAGGAAATTTATCTTCCCAATGAAGGACTGTAGCTCCTTGATGTTTCTCGGATGTGAAATTTGAAGTATTCCCTCAACTCACTGTGGGTCTATCCTAATCCATTTCTCAGATATAATGTGGCAAAGAAGTTTACCTTCTTGCAGCCCGAAAACAGTTTTCTTAGGATTCAGGGACAGGCCGTACCTTCTACATTTTTCGAAAAATTTCCTCAGATGTTCTAAGTGTTCTTCTTCTATTTTAGAAAAGACAGTAAATTCATCCAAATAGATGACTATAAAGTGTCCAATCTCATCTGAGAAAGCAATGTCCATTTCTCTCTGGAAGGTAGCTCCAGCATTCATCAATCCAAAAGGCATTTTCAAGTACATGAAGGTGCCCCATGGAGTGGTAAAAGCTATTTTGAGTTGATCTTCTGGGAGTACCAGAACTTGGTTGTATCCTGAAAAACCATCAAGCAGGGAGATTCTCTTAGAGCCCACTACCTTCTGTAGGATATGTTCCATTCTAGGCAAAGGGTAGTTGTCTTTCACGGAGGATCTATTAAAGTTTCTGAAGTCTATGCATAGCCTAATCTCACCCGTCTTCTTTCTCAAAGCCACTAAGTTTGACACCCAATCAGAAAACCTTACAGGGACAATTATGCCTGCTTCATACATCTTTTTAATTTCTTTCTCTACTGCAGGCAGTTGTTTTGGATTGATTCTTCGAAGCTTTTTTCTAAAAGGCTTCTGATTTTCCTTTAATGGTATCTTATGTTGTATGATGTTGGTGTCATAGGCCTTTAAGTCTTCATAGCTCAATGAAAACACATCAATGAATTCCTTAAACAAGTCAATGTATTTCTTCTTCATGTCTGCAGGTATAGACTTAACCAGTTTTATCATTTTGGGTTTGTCTTCAGTGCCAATGTTGCATTCTTCCACATCAGAATTAGCATATTCAATTGTGGGCTTTTTTTCTACGTCATCAAAGTAAAAAAGGTCCTCTAAGGGTGCCAGGCCTCTCGGTATGTTCTTATCTTTAGCCTGCAGCACCTCTACCTCTTCGGTGTCTGCGTTTTCGCAACTTTCGGTTGGATTTCCAGTTTGCTCAGAAAAGTAATTTATTTCTATGTTACAGGGTGTTTCTCGTTCATTTAGGGAATCCTCGCTTGGGCAGCCATCATCTGAGATTGAGTCTAAATCCGAGAATTCAAACTCATTCCTGCCCACTAGGAAATCTTCGATTTGTTTGTCTCCTTCAAAGACCTGCCAATACTTTTCATTGTTTGGCACTGCAGGCCTGAATTTGGTCTGAATGATAATTTTTTGGTCAACTGAGGCCTTAGGATATGAGCTAGCTAGACAAGCTAGTCCATTTGCGAATGCGTTTTTCCCCGTAGGAATGAAAACTAACTCATATTCAACAAACGTTTTCAGCAAATCTAGAGTATCATTCCTGTATGCCCTTAGTCTGGGATGTTTTGCCTTATACTCACAATTCACCTGTTTTATAACTAACTCTGAGTCTCCTCTCACAGTTGTCCTACGGGCTCCTAATTTTCTCAACAGATTTAAGCCCAGGATCAGAGCCTCATATTCTGCAATGTTATTCGTGCATTTGAAATGCAGATTGACAGCGTGGCTCTCTGCGTGATCATTTTCAGTGTTACACAACCACACTCTTGCTCCAGCATTCTACCTAGTACAGGACCCATCAAATTTCATTTCCCACAGGGGTTCATTTTTTACTTCGTTTTCATCCCCTCCCCTACAGCTGGATTCACCATTTTGTTGAGTTGTGAGGTTTGTGCTAGGAGGGGGGTCATTTTGTGGTTCATTATGGGCAAGGAGATCAGGGAGGTGGCTAACTTGCTTTTTTTGTTCTGTTTCTGTTTCATTCAGAGTTACGTTTCCAGCAGTTTGCCCATGGTCTTCTTCTTCGTATTCTTCAAGAGTAGCCATTATGTTGAAATCCATGGGCTGTATGTTTGTATTTCCATTATCTAATCTCGGATCTTCTGAGGATTGGTCATTGTAGAGGATAAAAGAGTCTAGATATGTATGTACAAAGTATAGTGGTGATTTTTTAGGTTTCTCGGGGCTACTGACTAGGAATTTCATCTGAGACTCTCTATACAGTCTTCTAAGTTGGCCAAATATAGGGATAGTGGCATATGAGCCATCCATCTGCATTGTTCCCTGCAGTTTGGCTCCCCATGATCTTGACAACAGCATGCCATACTTTGGTGGCACATCTTCCACCACAACATCCATGACCATACATTTAGCAGGAATCTGGGTTAAACTCACACACAGGTCTTTGATGAGGCCTAGGCATTTTACTCTGCTGGAGTCAAATGAATATAAGTCTTTATAAGGTCTGGTAATTTCTAAGCCTAGCCTCTCCATCACTACCTTAGGCATTAGATTGTGTGATGCACCAGAGTCATGCATGTCATTATGAAGGATCTTGTCATGAATGTTGAGACTGATATAAAAAGGTGGAACTAACCGTTCCTGAAACTTTCCTTCAATTTTTGGACCAAAGAGTAGGGCTGGTTGATCATCATTCAGATTTATAGAATCATTATTTTCCCCTAAATTCAATGCTTTCAAAATTTGGCCTTTATATACATCCTGAGTGGCCAGCTCAGATAGTGGTACAGAAATTTTGATTTTTGCAATCTCACTCTCTAAATTGAAAGTGGACTGTGTCTTGGAACCACTTGACTCTGTTTTGTTTGCTGCCTTGGTAGCTGAGTCATTCGGTGTTTTCTCACTATGTACAAGGTTTGGGATGGTTGTATCAGGAGTACCAACTGAAGTGCTAGTACTGCTGGTTGGTTGACTTTGTTTTTCATTATCTTGGTTGTCCTTCTCCTTATGTTTACCAGAACTTTCAGCTACTGTTTTGTTATTTACATAGGTTGCTTTAGAATTTTTGTCAGGTATTTTCTTAATGGTCACCTCAGGAGTATTTGTTTTGGAAGTATCTTGGCTTTTCTTGCTCCTAATTTCATATTGTTTCCGGACCTGTAGCATGGCATCTTCAAATCCTAATCTGTAATTCTCGGTTTCCAACCATTCCTCATCCCAAAATGATGGTGAGGGCTAATCTTCTTCTGAATCACAGTTAAGGACCTAGTCCTTTTCTTCAAACATGTTAATTGTATTCCCTTCAGACTCTTCGATGATTCCCTCGTCTTTATCTAAAAATTTTTCTTGAAATGGGGGAATGATTTGTTGATTTGACTCTCTTAGTCTGTTGGGAACAACATTGTTTCTTCTAATGTTTGGTTCTGGTTTCTGTTTTGGTTGTTGTTTTGGACAACCATCCTCTTTATCATTTGTTTCAGTTCTTCCACATTTTTTGAAAGTATGTCATATTTGGGATCAGATGTGGAAGCTATGTTGTCATCCCTATATGTTACCCTCTTTTCAGCTTTTAGTCTTGCCCTTTTTTCTATTAAGTTTGCTTCTATGGTTATGGCTCCTTTCTGCATGTCTTCCAAGGTAGTATACTCTTTATCTCTAAGCTCATAGGCCATGTCAGCATCAAATCCATCAGGATATTTTGCTAGGGCCATGCCTTGTGGAGGCTTCATGTGTGAAGGGAGAGCATTATAAATGCTGTTGAATCTAGTGGTTTAATCGTGAACACTCTCTCCTATGTTCCTCTTAAGGGACATGTATTTTGCAAGGACCTGGCGAGGGTTTTATCTAACCTCCCACTTGTTTATGAATGTCTGGTATAATGCGGAGAGATCTTGAATGTTGCCAGGAGGCAATCCTTTAAACCATTTCTTCACCTCACCCCCTAAGCTCTGGGAAAAGATCCTCATTTTGATTGTTTCATCATCAATTTCCATATAATCAAAAGATCCCACCATTTTATCTACATGTTGCTAAGATGTTATGGACTCTTTAGCAGTGAAGTGTGGGATTTTTGACTGATAATCATTGGGAAAGGGTAACAAAGGTTGAGGTAACAACAAAGGTGCATACCAGGCTGCCATGATGATGTTTTGATGAAGTATAGGGTTGGCTTGAGCAGCTGGTATCTGGATGACAGGGATGTTAGGACCCGCAGAAGTCTGCTAAGCAGATCTAGGGTGTGAGAGCCCCAAGTTTTGAAGGAAGTGAAAATCGGGTGGTGTGGAAGGGAGGGTTTCACTGTCCCTAGTGTTTTGACCACTGTTAGATCGTGTATTGTAAACTTCGAGGTCTTGCTAGTCTAGATGATTGAATGACCTAGTTCTCGGTAGTCTATTAGGTATGTCTAGGTCAGGGAGGAAATGTGCTAGAGCTGCTAGGTCTTCTGGTGCAGAATTAACTCTATGAATGTGGCTGGAAATAGTTGGTCTTGTATGTGTAAGAGTCCCTTTGAGGATATTCTCTGGATTGTCAACTATTTTAGGTGGGTCAGGGTTGGGATAAGCTCTTGTGTAAATGGTTCTGAACGCCAGAATGTTGTTTATAAGCCAAGCAGCTTAACCCTACTCGCTACTTCTACTGTGGTTAATGTTGTCTTCAGGGATTGGTCTCCCAGTGGAGTCTGATGCAAAACCAAGATGATCAGCAGGCCTACTGATCACCAGTGGAGTCTTTTCGTTTGGGAACAATGGAGTCGCCAGGTGGAAGGTTTAGGATGTTTCTAGGGAGTAAACTATCCACCACAGTGCTCAGGCACTATCACCTTTCAGGAATCTCCTCTGAATCAGCAAGCTCCAACCAGAGATTGACTGGGAGGGCATTTAACAGATATGTCACCTCTGAAAAGAGGATGAGATCTGGAGGATACTTCGCCCTTTCCAGGCTCTATCTAAGAGTATGGTGGATGTTCAAGAGTGGAGGTTGATTCAAGAAAGGGGTGACTTACTGTCAACCTAACCAGAGTTCTAAGTTTCTGAGGCTTTTACGAATTTTTAAGGTGAAATGTACTCAGAGTCCCCAGCGGAGTCGCCATTATGTCAGGGTTCCCATGTTTTGGCTAGGTTGACAGAGACGAAAATATGAGACAACATAGAACCACTTTCAGACCTTAGGATCTAGCCCTCCTAGGTCCAGAGAGGGATCTCTCTATACTAGTCAAAGGATATGTCTTTGAAGCTCTTAGGTTATGATTTTAGGCTAGTTGTAGGCACATGGCTGTTTGCTTGATTTTTTATGTGTGGTTGGAGGGAATCAGGAAAAGAAGGACCAATATAAGACAAGGATGAGCAAAGAGGAAGCTTAGGTAGTGAGAGATGACTCAGAGAACATCAAAGCCATTGGGCTATGGAGTCAAGAAAGGATTTATTTGTAATCAATGTGCAAGCTTTCATCTGGGCTAGTCATCTAGAGCATTTGGATCTTAAAATATGATTGGTGGAATGGAACATTAAGGAAAAAAAATGAAAGGAGGAGGACCCACCAACTCTGTCTATAGATCAGGCCAGAGGTCATTTAAATCCAGGCCTGCTTGGACAAAATTGGAGGCAAAACAAGGGATCTCGGAAAGGTTAGCTGGTCGTGCAAAGATCCTAGTGGACAGGGCTAATGCTAATCCCCAGTGTTCCCAAACCTTCCAGCTAAATCCTACCAAGAACATCTAAACATGGATTCCATCAATTCATACATTAGAGAGCAGGCAATATCATCCACTACACTGGTTAAATCAATTGAAATCAACATTCAGATACACATATAAGCAGAAAACATTGAGGTAGGGAGAGCAGGAAACATAGGGCACCTAACAAGGATGAGTCCTATATTATACTTCTATTGCCTACTAGCAGAAATGAAATGAAATGGAACATAACATAAGAGCAAGTCAATCACAAATACAGAGAAAGAGGAAACATCACCAGCTGCTGTAGATCAGGATCCATAGAAATATGCTTGTTATATTAAAAACAACACCAATCAGGTACATCATAGCCCGTAGCTTGAACATTCAGTCGGAATACATCTAGTCTCAGCCTATCTTACTATATACACAGAGAACTTATCTCAAGAGGAGAACACTTGCATTTTACTGATTTCTCATCAACAACCATTACAAAGTTTCCTTCTGAGTTTTATAGCTGAAGAGGGGAAGAAGAGGTAGGTGAAGAATTAAATGTAGTATTAAACTCTGAAACGAAAGAGGGCCGAAGCCCATTTTGCTCTTAAATTTTTGCATTTATTTCTGTGATGTTTCAGACGAAAGAATGAATCCTTTCGGCCTCCATTTACTTCTCTCTGACTCTTGTTGTACTTTGGTCTGTAGGACTCTGTGATACCTTTGGTGCAAGAACAAAATGGCAAATAAACGCCTGAATGGTCTACCATGCTGTGAAATAAATGTTTCTGATAGTATTATGGACGGTCGAGAGGAGGAAAACTTCACTTGGACACAATTCATACTGAAGCAATAATGTGTACTGTGTCCGTGCTTAGGAAGAAACATTCTGCTGATTTGAGACCCTGATTATGTAGTTTCCTGCGTGTTGGACTTTTCATGTAACCCTCGACGTCTTTGAATTGGTACCTATGCCTTCTAAAATCCCTGAAAAGGTGCAAAAGACTTCCATTTCTTGCCTCGAGCCCTCTGCTTCTCCCGTACCGTCTTTGTTTGTGCAATCTAAGCTTTAATGGTGCCGGCGGAAGTTTGCAGAGCTCAAACTCTGTTCTTTAAATGCGAGTCCTGTCACCTAGCCGCAGTATTGAAAGTTGTGTAACCATAGCGACGTTCACCATCTGATAACCCTGGAAAATATGGGACTAGGTGATGAAAACCATGCATAAGGGGTAGCTGTGGAAGGCGGGAGGACATAACATGGTGGTGGTGAGAACAATGTTTCGAATGAAATGAATGTGAAAAATGCGTTGATATGGAGGAAACAACGACAAATAGGGTTTGGTGCGAACATGCTTTGTGGACCGTCTGATCATGACCGAGGGATGTAGATCAACGGTGGAGACCAAACAGTTGGACAATATATGAAATGGGGCAGAATGTACAAAAACATTAAACTTTAATGTAAATATGAAAGTTTGACTAATGGAGGAAATACAAAGGTAACGAACAAAATGCAATGAGGGGGGCCATGGATGTGGGACCCAGGGGGATGATCGAAAAATCGCAAATGGAGGAAGTGCAACGGGGGAAATCAGCACCAAACAGAAAACTGCGCTTTGCGCTCTGCGACGGAGCTGAAATGCGATGGGCGGATCACATCGCAAATATGTGTGATGCGATCAGATCGCATCGCAAATATTTGTGATGGATCTAACGAACACAACCCAGAAAAATGTGATCTGCGATTTGCGATGGGTGCCTTAAGAAGCAGCGCTCAGTCACAGCACTCGGTTATGTGGGGACGTGACAGGCAGAAAGGGGCTAAGTCTATTATATGGTCGTAAGTGGGTTTTTTAACCCTTTTTCAATGTATTTTGAAGCCTCCAAGGGGTAACGATAGGGAGTTAAAGGGTGAAAAAGGCCGAACAAGGGTAAAGGTAGGGATTAAAGGGGTTTTGGAGGGGATTTAAGGGATTGGTGGGGGGAAATAGGGGGGAACAAAAACACTTTGACAGAGGGAGGAAAAAAGGAAAAAAGGGACATTTTGAAGGGATACAGGGGTGAATGCGGGCACGGGGATAGGAAATCGGAAGAGGGGATTTGTACAAGGCAAGCACAGAGAGACATCAAAGAAGATGGGTCTTTAGGGAAGATGCATTCTTTGAAAGTCTCCAAAATGATACAACCCCCAGCTTGCTTGTCAAGAAATTCAAAGGGGGGCTAACAGATTGAATGAAAGACACGTGACAATGAGGAGCAGAGCTTCCCCAATGGCAACCTAGGATTTTGACAAACCCTGTAATGGCACTAGTCTGGGCGTGCTCTGCCACACTAGTGGTTCCTCAAACCTTCGAAGGAAAAGAACACCGCTCGATCCCTGACGGCACTTAATGACAACCCCAGCGGGAGGGGATAACACCCCTCCCTCCTCCAGCAATAACGAAGTTGCTATTCCTGACGCTTCTCAAATTCCGTCCTTTGACTCTGTAGAGACCCAGACTGAATCCACAGTAGTGCAAAGCGACAAGTCTTAGGAGCCTGCAGGCAATACAAAGTAGCCAAAGGCAACTTCTACAACCTGTCTCCCTATCGTGGCAGAACGACCGAAGATTGACTTGCCTAGCCACCATATCAATCCACAAATACAGTACATGAAAGACCATGTACTCATAGGAAATTTTGTAGGCTTTTGGCCTACTGAGAAAGCACTCCATGGTTGGATCGCCTCTAAATGGAAGCCAAAGAGACATGTTACTCTACAGTTAGGGCCAAAAGGCTTCTTCAACGTTGTATTGAAGATAAAAAATGTATCATAGATGGAGACCCCTATTTTTTCAACTCAGCGGGTCTATATCTCAGGGACTGGGTTAAGAGATTCAACCCAGACAAAGAAGATTTCAGCTGGGCCCCTATTTGGATCAGAATGTACTCCCTACCCTTGGAATATTGGGATGAAGAATCGTTAAAGGACATAGGAAATGGCTTAGGAGAGTTTATCAAGGTTGCCGAGGAAACAAAGCTCAGAAGATACACTTCGTATGCTAGAATCTGTGTCTACATGCATCTGGAAAAGGCACTCACAGACTCGATAATTCTCTATCATGATGACTTTGAATGGATACAAACCATAGATTATGAACATGTCCCCTTTTGATGCAGAAAATGTCATGCTCATGGACATCTCTTTCGGGACTGTTCACTAAATCAGCCCCCCAAACCAATGCCACCTTTGAAAACTCTGATGTAGAGGGGTTTACCAAAGTCCCCAGCTGCAAAAAGAACCATAGGAAACCTCCCTCTGCCCCCAAAGTTACTCCACATGCCTCCACTGCCCCATCCACTAGTAATGCTTTGATATCCTAGCCAATCAACCTCTACCAGATAGTGAACCTTTGCGACAAACTGGGGAAACAACTAAGCCCTCCACCTTCGAACCTTATGCTAACCCCCTAATCCCCTGGACCTCAACCAAAGCTCCTCGAGAACACATAAGCTTCACTCCTAGTATTATTAAGGACTCAGATCTGGTAATCTGGCAACCTAATCTCATGGAGATCGATGGCTTATCTCAAGCCAACCCCCTCACTATTGGATCAGTACCAGAAGGAAGTCATTCCGACCATATGGAAGAGGAACCTGAAAGCATTGACCTTGGATATCTGGACATTCTTGGACTAGAGCAGGCCTATAAACAAAAAGAATATGATAAAATACCTAACAGACAGATAGAAAACTTAGAGGTGATTCTATTTTGCGCGCATCAGCAAAGATCACTTGGCATACAACCAGGAAGTCATTGGGATGGGAAAAAGCTATTCAAAGAAACAAAAAAGTGGGGAAGAAGAATAGATCTGCAGAGGACCATCATTATTGGGGAAATTCTGGTGGAATTTGGAAGATATCCCAAGCTGACTAAGTTCTATCAGCCGATCTCAAATAGTTCCCAATGAAACTAACATCATGGAATATTTCAGGGCTCAATAGCCCAGCGAAACGCAGGATGATTAAAAATATGATACATGAAGAAAGACCTTATGTCTTCTTCATGCAAGAAAATAAATGCAACAACCACACCCTCAGTTCCATTATCTCGAAATCATGGTCTGGTTGCCACATAGTTCCAGTAGATGCCTCCGGAGCCTCGGGAGGCCTCGATATCACATGGGATCCACAGATCATTTCACTCTCTTATTTTCATGCCTCACATAATCTCATACAAGAAAATTTCCATCTTATAGGCTCCAACATTCATCGACACCTCTCTAATGTTTACTTCCCTTAAGATCCGATGCACAAAATTGCATTGCTAAACACCATGGAAATCCTCAATTCCAACCAAAGACATCCACTCTGGATAATCAGGGGAGAATTCAATATGATTACCGATCTAGGAGAAAATAAAGGAGGATGGGCTAAATTATAAATGGAAAGCAACCACTTCAAGGAATTCATTCAAAGAAACTGGTTAATTGACCTTCCCTTCTCCAATGGCATGCACACATGGAACAATAAGCGCACAGGATCCCAGCAAATTGCCTCCAAGCTTGATCGCTTCCTAATCTCAGATAATGTGATCCACTTAGGAGGAGACATTCACTCCTCCATACTACCTCTGTCTGGCTCTGACCACTCGCATATTATTTTACAATGTCTACATCTTGGAGTCATAACTAAGCATCCCTTCAGATTTGAAGCTTTTTGGCTTACTCATCCTGACTTTAAAAGCATGGTCATAAATGGTTGGAAAAGATTCACACCTGCGGTTGGTTCCAAAATGTAACAATTCCAGCAAAAGCTCAAACATCTAAAAACACAGATCAAGAAATGGATCCACTCCAAATTTCGGAACATCTTTCAACAACATAATATTCAGGAGAAAGCCATGTCTGAACTTCAGCAGCGCATAATATGAAGGAAGAACAAAGTCTCTAGCCACTCAAGAACAAAGCCTTCTCTCCCAGCTGGAAGAAGTAACAACGCAAGAGGAAATCCTCTGGAATTAGAAATCCTGAATAAGATGGATCAAGGAAGGAGAAAAACACAAAATTCTTTCACCACTCAACCATCCAAAGGCGAATGCACAATCAAATTGCATAGATACAAAATCAACAAGGATAAAGACTAGAAGAACATCAGGATATTGAGAAAGAGATCCCCACTCATTTCAAGTTTGTTCTACAAGTATCCCGGGAAAGCAGATAGCAAGCTATCAGTAAGGTCCTCCAGCATATGTCTAAGATCATAACAGAAGAAAATAATAGGATGATCCTTTATCCAGTCACCCTTCAGGAGGTTGAACAAGCTATGGCACAATTAAAAGATGGCAAAGCCCTAGGTCCTGATGGTTTTACTTCTAATTTTTTCCATCACTTCTGGGACCTGATCAAATTGGAAGTCTAGAAGTTGGTACAGGAATCTAGAGCACTGCATTGGATGCTCCCATATCTCAATGCTACCTTTCTAGCTCTCATTCCAAAAGAAGAAAATTCTAAGACCTCGGATAAATATAGACCCATTTCACTTTGCAATGTTATATACAAGGTGATTTCTAAAGTAATTGCCAACAGGCTCAGGACTCTGCTTCCATTGCTCATCTTGCCAGAAAAAACAGGGTATGTTGAAGGGCAACAGATTCTAGATGGGATCATTCTCACTCATGAAGTTATTCACTCCCTGAAACACACCAAGAAGGCAGGTGTGCTCCTAAAAATTGATCTCTCCAAAGCTTTTGACAAATTAAGTTGGAATTATATCAAGAAGATGCTTACATCTTTTGGTTTCTACCCCTCTTGGATTAGATGGGTTATGAATCTCATTTCTTCCCCTTTATACTCCATTCTCATCAATGGAATCCCTTCTCATGCCTTCTCCCCCTCCAGAGGCATTCGCCAAGGAGATCCCCTCTCCCCCTTCCTTTTTTTTCTCATGGAAGAAGGGCTAGGAAGTCTCATTCAAAATTCTCTTCACACTCATAACCTCTATGGAATCTCTGTTCAAGGCTCCCAGCCAACCACCCACCAATAGTTTGTAGATGATAATATGTTGTTTGGGCACCCTTCAGTTCAAGAAGCTCTTACCTTTAAATCCCTTCTTGACACTTTTTCAGAGGCCTCTGGTACCTCTATCAAAGCTGGAAAATCTAAGATCTTTTTCTTCAATACCCTTGCTATTACCCAAAGCAACATTGCCAAATTCTTGGCTTCACTATAGCTTCTATACCTGCGAAGTACCTTTGAGTGCCCTTGATCGATTCAACAATCCGTCTCTCTTCCTGGCAAGAGCTCCTAGAGAAACTTGAAGCCCACCTTTCCTCTTGGACCTATAGATGCCTTAATATTTCTAGTCAACTCATCCTTATCAAAGAGGTTTTACAGTCTATGCCTCTCTATCTCTTCTCGAAAATGGGTCCTCAAAAAGATTAAAAATATGAAATGTAATTTCCTCCAAGGCTCCTATGGTAAAAATCGTAAATGGGCTTTGGTAAAATGGTCAATAGTATGCATGCCAAAAAATGATGGTAGTCTAGGCCTAAGAGATCCACATCACAACAATGCAGTTATGGGTGCCCGAATTTGGTAGAAATGGTTATCTTCACCACATACACCTTGGGCACTTCTCTGGAATGTCAAATATGCCAAAAAAAGACCCCCAAAATATCTTATCACGCTGGCAATGGATGACATGGGCTCTCTTATATAAAATGCAGCCAAACAACACCGAGCCCTCATTCAAGAGCACAAATTTTAGGAAGTCAGAGATGGAGGTACAACACTTTTCTGGGTTGATTCTTGGCAACAAAGGCCCAAATTAGCAAATATTATATGGCCTCAGCAACATGTGCATCAAATTAATCAACTGGACAACAAAGTCAAACATTTCTGGGTACCCCCCACCATACAGGGATATGGTCAATGGGCACCAACAGCTCAAATCTTCAAAAACTAGCAGATGGACATAAACAAGGAAATTGATGAAGAAATTAACAAGAGAAAAATTAGATATTCAGAAAAGAAAGATCTCCTTAGGTGGGGATACACACCTCAAGGCACGTTCACTACTAAGGAAGCATACACTTTGATGTATCCCACCCAGGACCCAAAAGATCCCCTATGGACCCAAATTTGGCAACCTGGTATTTGGCCCAAGGTCTCCACCTTTCTTTGGCTCCTATGCCATAAACACATCCTAACCTGGGATAATATTTTAAAAAAATGATTTATCGGACCCTCCCGGTGCCCCAACTATTCAATGCAAAATGAAACCATCTAGCATCTAATGGACAACTGCATCTTAGCTAACAAATTATGGGAAAAAATTATCTTCAGGTGCAAAAATTCGAGTCTAATACCAGGAGATATTGTCAGCACCATTCGCAATTGGCCCTTAGCACCTTACAACAGCAAGTTATTAAACTCTCTTTGGACTCTTCTCCTAGGCCTTCTCCTATGGACCATCTGGAGGGAAAGGAACAAAAGAATATTCAAGAATCAGATCACCCCTCTAGATACTATATGAAACAACCTTTGCATCAATCTCCAAGAAACACTGGCCCTTCACCATTGGCAGGAATCTGAATTTCCAACCCAAGATCAGGAGAAACTAATTTGGGAGAATTGGCATCTTTGGATACCATTCTACCCCTCCAGCACTAGCACTCCTCCCACTCATCAGGATTCACCCAGCAATTGGATCCCTCCTCCCGCTAGACTGATCAAGATGAATTTTGATTGTGCCTCCAAAGGCAATCCAGGAGCTGCAGGTTTTGGTGGCATCTTTCATGACTCTGTTGGAAACCACCTTTTGATATTCTATGGATCCATAGGATGGGATTCTAAAAATTCAACTGAACTGGAAGGCTTATGGAAAGGTCTTTGTCTTGCTCAGAAGCACAATTATTTTCCTATTGAAATAAAAGGAGATTCTCAAATCCTCATTAACACGTCAACTCATCTTCTCATGGGTGCTTTGGCCACTAAGGTGGCTAAAATATGGCATCTGGTAGCTAGATTTGAGCTCATAGAACATTAGCTGAAGCATAATCGAGCGATCTCCTTCAAGCATGTCAAAAGATCTGGTAACAAAGTTACAAATATTCTTGCAAATACGGGAGTGGACTGTGATCAAACCATCTACTCTAGCCCCCTCAACATTATTCATGAATCCTCTCTCATAGAGGAATGCACTAAGCTAGTGCACATGGACACAACAATCCTGGATGCGGGTGACCATTGACGGCTAGTATACAGCGAGCCCATGGTGTGACACATGGCTCTGCCACATGGTCACACATGGGCTCAAGCCGCGATAATTTATTTACACCAACTGCACCCATAGAAGCGCATTTACTCCGCTCGACTGTTAATGCACTCCTTCATCCTTCCTCCATCTCCATTGTCCTCGTGTTGTATCTGTTCCCCTGTGGTCTTAGATCTGAGCTCTAGAATGCCCACAAGGAGGCGTTGCAGTCTCTTCTATTGTATTGACCTTGCTCCTGGCTTCCATATCATTCATAGCCTTCACTGCAGCTTGAATTTTGTTTCTGAGCCACACCTTTGTCCTCTGCTCACTCGGCTCCTTGGTCCTCTACCCTCTCAGCTTCTCAGCCTTCTATTCTTTTGGCCTAGCAGTATTAGCCTTTCAATTGTGCCTCCACTAGCACCACCATGCCCAGACGCCACCATATGCGCTGTTGTCGAGGCAGTGGGCGAGGCAGGGCGTCCAGGCCTCTGCTTTCCAATCATTCTGACTCTTCCTCTCCCTCGCTAGAAGATTATTATGGGTGCTACTGTGCTACCTGAATCCTCGAGATAGTCTCACTCCTTAACTCTTTTGCATTTCCTCCCCGCCACTGCACCTCCCCACCAGTCATTCTGTCTCATCGCTGCCTAACTTGGAGACACTTCCCTCCTCGGCGACTGCTCACTCTTCACAATTTCATTACACCTGCACCCTACACTGACCTCGCATCACTGCCACCATCTCTATAATATTTAAGGAGGAATATTACAATGCTGAGAGCCTTCATCCCAGGAAATTGCACAAAAAATCCACTTTCGATTCTACGCCTCTACCACATTCGGGAAAATATGCTTCTCTCCCAGTCGTTCAAGGTGCTCTCACCTCCAGTAGCAAAATCAAAGGCATCACAAAAAATGGTTGTACTGGTATCGATAGCAACAATGAATATTGGTCGGGTGATGATGGTGGCCCAGGCAGTGCACGCACCGCCAACATTACTGGACATGCAGTGCCTCGTGACATGAATGCTGATGACACCGAGGAGTAAAGGTGTCTCATTGTGGAGGAGATTCCTCCCTCGGGCAATGACACCTAATTCTTCAGGTTTATTTCTTGTTTGGGACTCTTTTTCCAGTTTTTTATGATGCTCCTAGACATTCTCGACATTTATCACTTCTCTTTGTATGAAGCTGGTTTCCCCATGGTGGGCAGTTGTAGTAAACCTAATTTGTTTGGTTTCCCCTTTCGAGGTAGTCACCTTTTTTACCTTTTGCATAACAATGCCTTTGGAATTGGCTAGTCTAGCAATTCTAGAGGACAGACAATCCATGTACTTTATGTTTTTATAAATAGAAATTAGACTTACTTAGAAAAAAAGCAATGTAAAGAGATAAATAAAAAAGATAAAAGTTAAAAGAGTTAAAAATAAGAAACTAACCTCAAATAAATAGCAATAAGAAGAAAATTAAAGTAATAATAAACATAAAATATAATAAAATAATAATAATAAATAAATAAAATAATAATAAAGTATTTAAGAAGATATCGAATGAACGAGTAATACCAGTAAGACCAAAATAATTATTTTCTCTAATAAAAGGAAACAAATCCAACATACGTTCTTGTTTGAAGGACACATTCTTGAAGAAGTAAATGAATACAAGTACCTCCGAATCGATTTCAGCAACAATCTTAATTGGGAGGATTGTAGAAAGAAAATGATTTTAGGAGGGTGGAAAGCACTATATGCACTTGAAAATATATGTAGAGAGGCAGAGTTATGGGATTGGAACACGATCAAAGTACTTTTTGGACTTCTAGTTTGTCCAGTGTTATTATATGGGTGTGATTGTGGGCTAGCAGCATCCCTATTTTAAAATGGAAACAATTTGAAAAAATTCAAAAACGCTTGATCATGAGCAAGTTCAAAATAAAAAGTTTGGTTCCCTATGAGATAATGTTGAGTGAAACAAGGGTAGCTCCCATCAAAGAAATTGCCATGGTTTGTCTTATAAGGTATCTAAAAGGAATTGAGCAAATGGGAAGAGGTAGATGGCCGAAAGTTATCTTCAATGAAGGTATGAGTGAAAGAAAGAAATCATGGATGAGACAAAACAACAAATGGATGCAAAAATGGAATATTTTCCTGAATGCATGTCCCACAAATAGCAAGGAGTTAAATAGATTTGTGCTGGAGAATTTCTATAAGGATATATGGGGAAAAGAGTTGGGTAGAAAGAAGAAGTATTATTTTCAAGAATTCAACCCCACTTGTGATCTCCAACAAAAAGAATATATTGGAGCTAACATATTGCTCGATTAAGAACTAACTCACATCAACTTCGGTGTGAAATGGGGCAATGGAAGAGACCTAAAGAAGCTTTGGAGGAAAGGGTATGTAATTTTTTCACTTTTGCGGCAGTGGAATCAAAAAAACATTTCATTTTCGAATGTGACACTTTCAAAGACACCAAGGACAGTTACCACAATATGTTAGCATCAATTCCATGGCAATTTCTTTTCAGTGAAGGAATTAAAGTATATTTAATTTATTTGTAAGTTTCAAATAGTAGAAACCAATCCCCCAAAACAAGTGGTTATGAGAAAATATAAAGCTGGAAATAATGCATAGTTGATGTTTCCCATTATGGAGGTGATATTTGTGAAAGGGTGGAGGAATTATATCTCTCTTCCAAAAAGACAATTCAAGCACTTTGGAAAAAACATAGAGAGGGTGATAATATCTCAGAAACCATCCCAAGAGAGAAATGGTTATGAGAAAATCAAAAGATAAAGATAAAGATAAATGCACAGTTGATACTCTGCATTATGAAGGGTTCATTTGTGAAAAACTCTTGCACTTGGATCTCTTCCCTATATAGAAATTTGAAGTGCATGAAAAACAACATAGAGAGGGTGAAATTATAGAGTTTGATGTAGGATGTAAGGCAATATAAGAGGGACAATCAATACTTCAAATTGAAGAAAAGACAATAACAAGTATTGTGGTATGCCTTCTCTAGAATGTTGAGTCTAGAAATAATTTAGTAAATGACTTAATATTTAGAGTTGCTCAACCAAAGAAACAAATATCTGAGTAAAAATTATTGAAAACTCTTTTTATTTGAAAACATAGAAGAATAAAGGTTGCTTATCTTGTTTTTTTTTGTCACATCACAATTATAGAGATTTAAATAAACATACATGTTCTCTTTCATTAAAGTGTTAGGTGTTATTATAATATCTGTATAATTCACAACAATATATTTATGATGTTATTATAATAATTGTAGTCATGTTTACTATTAAGTGTTGGTTGTTTCATAGGTCAAAGTGCATATTGTATTAGCCATTGCTAAAGACATTCACAATTCTAGTATCATGAAATATTGGAAGTATAATATAAGCTAACTTTGAACTAGAGTTCTAGTAGCTCCTCCCTAAGAATTATGCTCCTTTAATACCAGGAAACTAATGAAAATGTTTCATTTATTTACTCCTCAACCCAAGCAGTGTCCTTTTAGCTTTGGGTACAGGTCCAGTATCCACTCACACCTTCTACTTATAATTTCCTTTATCTTTTGTATTCATCTTCCAGCCGTTGAAAAATATAACTAGTATCGATCTTCATAAATTCATTTAAGTCACAATTTAAAGTCAACATGGGTCACTATAAGAATAAATTTCCCAATAATTCTAAGAACAAGAAGAGTTAAAGGGATGAAGCTAATGTTGCTACTAATGATAATCCTCAAAATAAGTCTAAAAATTAAGTCCATAATGTTAAATACTTATTCTATAAAGTCTCATATATCCTTTACTTATAGTATAGGCTATTGTATTGATTCTTGTACAATTTCTCTTATACTTGTCTCTAGGATCAATCTTTTTATTTCTATGGTTTACGAATTTAATATGTTTTTTTTCATAAGTTATTTTCATGAACTAAAAGAATCCCTCACAATAATATGATGATGTAAGATCAATAGGGATCTTCTCCATTTTTACACAAAAGTTCTTTCTCTTGTGTTTTCCTTTGAAGGAAAGTTACAGGTATACTCTAAAAGGTACTTGCAAGAAGGATTGTGGCTAGTTTTAGAGGGAGACTCCCTTAAAAAGAAAGAAGCTTTGTTACAGAGAGAGCCCTTCAATTGGAAACCCTACAAGGTTTGTGAAAGGAGAAACTCAAGGTATTTCTAAGATTACAAGATTTGTTGCAGATATTCTTCATATAAGAAGGTACTATCGTTTTCTCTCTAAAAGTATTATATTATTAATTATCTCATGTCTAGGGTTCTAAATCATCAAAATTCTTATTTAGGGTGAATAATATTTCAATAAAATCAACCCTTATTTCATTATCTATGTTTTATTCACTTTGGTAAAACCCTAAACTTTAGGGTTCACTACAAAACACTAACTTTTTAGAGTTTGTTGATGATATCTATAACATATGGTAATTCCCTATCTCTTTAGGGTTTAGTGAATTAGGTTTTATGAAAAAACCATTATAATAGTTAATGTTAAATTATAGGAATCAAACCCTAGGTGTATATGATATTGTATGATTGAAACCCTAACTTGGCTATTATATTAAAGTTTTGATAATTGTATCTACAGTTTATAATGAAACCATAGTAGATATTCTAGAAACCCTAGATGTAAAATTATTTTTCTATGATTGAAATGCTAACTTAATTAAGCTTTTTAATATTTAAGGTTTACTTTTATGGTATCTAGGGTTTTTGACATAACCCTAGCAAAAGATTGTTGTAAAAGTCTAAAGCATGAAAATGTAAATCTAGTCAATTACTTCTCTTTTGATTATCACATTTAAGTTCTTGGTTATACTTACTATTGAAGATTTACAGGTATGTGATATTCAATATATTGAATATTCCAACCTACCTCATATTTTTGATGTCTTAATAATGATGTTGATCATGATGGAAAGATGGAACTATAAGAATATTGATGACATGGAAGATTAAATAGGTTGCGACAATAGATGTAGTCAAAGAAGAGAAATGGGTTGTGACAATGGACAAAGAAATAGGAGCAATAGAAAAGAATGACACATGGGAGTTAGTGGACCTTCTGCTAGGAAAAGAAGTCATTGGAGTGAATTGGGTCTATAAGACCAAGAACAATATTGAAGGCAAGATTTAAAGGCATAAATCAAGGCTATTTGTCAAAGGATACAACACCAACATGGAAGAGAATAGGTTGCGACAATAGATGTAGTCAAAGAAGAGAAATGGGTTGTGACAATGGACAAAGAAATAGGAGCAATAGAAAAGAATGACACATGGGAGTTAGTGGACCTTCTGCTAGGAAAAGAAGTCATTGGAGTGAATTGGGTCTATAAGACCAAGAACAATATTGAAGGCAAGATTGAAAGGCATAAATCAAGGCTATTTGTTAAAGGATACAACACCAACATGGAAGAGACTATGTTGAAAAATTTGTGCTAGTCTCTAGGATGGAGACATTGCATACAGTGTTGTCAATTTTCATGCAACATAAATGGAAAGTGTATCAAATGGACGTAAAATCAGTGTTCTTGAATGGAGTGTTGAAAGAGGAGGTTTGTGCTGCACAACCTCTTGGTTATGAGATAGAAGGCCAAGAAGACAAGGTGTATAGATTGTTGAAATATCTCTATGGACTAAAGCAAGCACCGTGTGCATGGTATAGTAGGATAGATGCTTACTTGATGGAGAATGGGTTAGACAAATGTGATGGTGAACCTACTCTCTACATCAAAGAAAGTGACAGTAAGCTTCTTATTATTGGTTTGTATGTAAATGATTTGATTTTTACACTGAGTGATGATTTCCTCATCACTGATTTCAAAGCAGCCATGAAAAGTGAGTTTGAAATGACCGACTTGGGGTTGTTAAGATATTTTTTGGGCATAGAAGTGAAGAAAACAAAAAATGGTATTTTTATTTTTCAAGCAAAGTATGTTGAAGAAATTTTAAAGAGGTTTAATATGCAGAACAACAAGCGAGCACCAATTCCAATAGCCATGGGGTTGAATTTGAGCAAGGAAGATTGCAGTAGCAATGTCAATCCGACATTATGCAAAAACATGGTCTGCAACCTAATGTATTTGACTTCAACTAGGCCTAATATAATGTATGCAGTGATTTTGGTGTCAAGGTTCATGGAGACACCCAAGGAGACACATTGGCAAGCAGTGAAAAGAATTTTAAAGTATGTCAATGGGACAAAGGAGTATGGAATTTTGTAGTACACAAGAAATTATTTTAGGCTACACTGACAGTGATTGGGCGGGAAGTGTTGATGACAGAAATAGCACATGAGGATATGTTTTTAATTTGGTTTTGGAATCCATTTCATGGGCTTCGAAGAAGCAACTGATAGTGTCATTGTAAACATCAGAAGCTGAGTATGTCGCAACCACTATTTTCTGTGATAATAGGTGAGCATATGGTTACTTTGCATAATTCATGAAGATAATCATATGGTTACTGGTCTATATTTGCATTTTCTAGGCAGGACATGTGCTGCTTCATCAATCTCTTAACTAGTCCGTGATGAAATTGTGTACGTTGGATCTAGCTATGGAGATTCGCAGCTTATAATATTGCATCTTCAACCAACTAATGCTGCTACAAGTAGTTCAAATTTGAAAGTTGTGGAAACATTTGTAAACATCGGTCCCATCGTGGACTTTTGTGTTGTTGATATTGATAAGAGACTAGGTGCAACAGGGGCACAAATTGTAACTTGTTCAGGAGTATACAACCATGGTTCCCTTAGCGAACTCAGATATGGCGTTGGATTCAACGTGAAGGAATCTCAAAACATTGCAAGCATGAACGGAATATGGTCATTCAAACCATCTTCAACTCTTGACATATTGGATCATTTTTTAGTCGTAAGAAGAAGGGTCATTTAGCCACACATTAGCACCAAAATTTGTAAATGATTTGAGAAATATTTCCTTTTCAAATAGTGGTACAAAAGTGGTGATAATGTGGAGATATGCAAGTGGTGCTATGTTTTCTGGTGCAAAAGTGGAGTTAATAAAAAATGTTAAATTTGGTGTTAAATGATGGAATTCCATGGTGTATGATGCAAACCACCAAAAACCAATCTGATGTGGATCAATATATTGTGATGCAAAGCACCAGAACTAATTTTACAAAAATTAAAAAATTATCATAAAAATATCAAAATTATTATTATAATAATAATAAATTGTATATGGTGCAAAGCACCATAAAATAAAATATGGTGCAAAAAAATACATTTTATTATTATGATAATAAAATTGTATATGGTGCAAAGCACCATAAAATAAAATATGGTGCAATAAAAAATATCCTCCTTTATTTAGAAAGGTTATATATTGCATGTGGTGAGTATCCTAGGAAGAGTTTGATTTTATTACGAAAGAGAACATTTTGACCATTTTCTTATGCTTAAATCCAATTACCATAAATATATTTAATTAATATCAAATGTATTAACACAATTGAAGTATCTCATAGTTACATCCAAAAATTTTAATTCATTGTGTATAATAAGACTATGGTAGCTTTTTTGTGCTTGGCTACATTATGGCAAGTATGAATTACAAGTAATGGAAGATTTTCTCCATTGAAACATTCACATGATTCCAAGTTGATGGGCATAATAAATTTACATACATAATATCACTACTGATCATTTTGGTCAACATGGTATTGATCATGTAGATGAAGCATTTCAATATTTGAAAATTAAAATAAATAAATAAATAAAATTTCTAAGCAGTGTCATTTCAATTCCAAGCCTCACAGAATTTTGTTTGAGTGAAAACTTCAAGATGGCATGATATTTCAAAAAATTTTGTTTTTCTAATCTATTACATATCTTTCTAGTTATGAAAAAATATATTAAATGGATATCTTTCACGTTAAATGAATAATTACAAAGTAATAACAATATCTACATATGCTAAAATTTGAAGTATATTATACAACAACCAAAACGATGAGTATATAAAAAGAGATAATTTAATTAAAGAAAATAAAGGTTATACATATGTTCCAACATTGCTATTAATATAATGAAATGTCTTAGGTCTTGAAATTTGTTCATTATGAGATATGAAAAAAACGAAACTGATAATTTGTTTGAAATCATCTATATTGCTCATTCTTAAAAGAAATTTTGTCGCCACCTACATGGAAAAATCATAAAAAGAAAATTATAAACATAATTTTGTGAATAAAAATACAGAAATGAAATAAACGGAGAAAAACATAAACAATAACTTCAATTGAATTGAAATAAACCATAAAAAGTGTGTGCATTTAATGGTATTTCGCAACTAAAGTATCCTATTGATTTAAAAAATAACTGAAGTGAACTAACGAAACATATGGTAAGGTTGAAGCATGATTGAAAGTTCAACTTCATCTTCTCTTTCATGATGTTGATTAGTTATATAAGACACATATAAGATAAGATCGACAGCATTATAAGTTGTATTAATTGAAACTTTCATTTGCATATACTTCTTTCATATTATAAAAATTTATTAAGAACAAAAAAATTATAGGTCAAAAAATACCTCATAATCTGTAATAGGATAAAATCCATCTTTAATATTTTGATGAATGAGAGAAGATACACCATAGCATGAAGAAAAATCTTTGTCATCTTCAGACATTTTAATATTGAACACCTACAACTATATTTTAAATAACAATGAAATAGTTAGAAATTTGATTATATATAAAATAAATTTTCCTTAAGAAGCATAGTAGTGTATTAAGCTTACAATTTTTGCCTCTGCAGATGACATGCCATCTTTCCCCAAACGATGCCGTGTGGACAACCTAGAGGCTCATACAATATGTGCATATTTTTCTTTTCCAACCAAAGTTCCATTTTTAATTTTTTTCTTAATAGCAATCTCATCCAATAACCTCTTCCACTCTCCTTCTCCTATGAAGTGCGGCTTGACTACATTTTTGTTTCTTACCAATTCTCCTCTCAAAGCATTCCTGGTATTTTTAATATATTTAGCAACACTATGAAGAATTTGTTTTGGAGGTACAATTTTCGATACTTTATGCATAAGAGATAATAACTCATCCTTCTTAGATTTATCTGTGAAATACAAGTAGAAACTAAATAATCCATCTAAAAAATCTTAAGGTTTCTAGTATCATAGTAATGAAATTTAGGGAATGTAATACTGAGTACAATATATACTTTTTTTTAATATGAAACAAGAAACGTTAATTATATAGTTTATACTACATAAATTAAGTATGCAATTTATGAAAAGACGTAGTATATGTGTTTTACCTTGATGACGAAAATCTTTGGTAATTGTAGGACCAAATAATCTCAATGCTTCACGGTGAAGTATGTCTCTCCATGTTCTCCCACCTTCATCATCTAACACTTGCCCTTTTTCATTTAATATGATTATGAATGGCATACCATTAGTTGCCTCTCCTTTAACATATTCATTTGGATGTTTTAAGAGAGGTTGAAAAGATGCACCAATAGATGGTATAGTTTGTTCATCTGATGGAGGAGATTGATTTTGTTGTTCATTGGTGTTAGTGTCTTCTTCGAGAACATTGATACTACTCCTGAACATTGCGATATAATATATTATTAATAATCATATGTTATGTAATTACAACCCTAAAGTTTATAAGTAAAATATAAATGACTATTTACCTTAGTAGATCACCAACTGTTGTTTATGTATATGTTTCATTCTCTGTGTCAGAGATATATGTTTTGTATGCTGCATGAATTGCATCTCTTATGACTGGATCAACATCAGCCTTCATCAACCACTCTCTATATGATTGCAATCTATCAATTTCAAATCTAGTTTCAAGTGTATGCTCCACATTATGGCAAGTATCAGTTACTATTGGGACATATACATCATCTGTAAAATCTAAATGGGAAGATGGAATTGTAGATAAATTACTTCCTTTGGAACGTATCTCATTGATACCTATGAATCCAGAAGGTGTGTCCCTCATAAATTCATTTAAACTCTTTTTCCAAATAGACTTTTATCTTTTTCTTGTTCACATATTGAATCAATAGACCTAATTCAATATTACACATTTCCCATATTAGAACGAGTTTTATATACTTTATTGCCTTAATTCATATATATATATATAATAAAAGCATCAACCTTTGATTATATGAAGTGGAATAATGAGTATATTATAAAATGAAAAGTATGCAAATGAATTAAAATACATACAAGAAACGGAAAAAAATAGTAACTCATAATCAAATGAAACATTTTGAAAATATTTTAATCATAAAATATCATTTTGTAGGGTAAAAAAATCTTAACAAATCCTCTAACATCTAAATTTCCCTTGTAAAAAATAAGTTTTCAATTCTATAAGATAGAAATTCATTAATTATTAAGTTTTCTAAAAAAATAATGAGAAAAAAAAAATCTAAATGTACATAATGATAATATATATAACATTGTTATCATGTTATAGTTCTCTGATATGTTTAACATTGAAATAATATTAATTTTTAGATTATGATAGGTTTGATTCTTCTAAACAAATCCATATAATAGATTTAAATGAAAATACAACTCTAATATAGAACTACTAGACATTTACATTTTCTTGAGTAAAACTATTCATTGAATTTGTCATTAATCATCAAAATAATTTGAATAGCCATTGTACATTTCAAGCATGTATTCTTTCCCATTAAATTCATCATATGAGCTACCATTAGATGACATTTCTGCTGAGATAGGTTGTTCTTCATGTGAAGGTTGGAAGACTCTTATTGATCTAGGATTATACTCAATGACAACATAAAAATATTTGCTCACATTGGTCAGGAAAAACATATGGTTCATCTGTTTGCTCAAACCTGGTATGATTGATGATGCAAAAAATACTCTCATGCATATATGTTGTTGGATGATTTCCAACTACAATATTCCTAAACCACTTAGCTTCAAATAATACCACCTTGAAAGATCTGAACTTAAGCTCTGAGACATCTTCGATTAATCCATAGTATCTCAAGGTGTTGATTTTTATGTTTCCATCACGAACATGTGACTGAAAATGTACTGTAAAATATCCAACAATTCCAAAGTCAAGTTTTTGTCGATTTTCATCTAGCTTCTGAAAACGGTAATGAAGACCCTTTCACCACAACCCCTTATAATGAGTCACCTTATTCTCTTCTAGTCCTTTTATAATGTCCAATACATGTGTTGTAACTCTTTCATCATTATTTCTACATGCCCTTGCTACTCTATCTCTCAAATATTTTAAACTCATAGCTGGAGGCCAATCCTTTTCAATTTTTCTCATTATTGTTGAATGTGAAGATGAATTATGACCACCTTGAGATACATATGACAAACAACACCTTTTTTGGGCATCATGATGTCTTTGATATTCCTCCATTCATATTTTTGTGTGTTCATTGTTTCTTGCAACATATAACAATAAAGCCTCCATTTCAACAACATCTGCAATCATAAACATAAAACACATTATACCATCATAGTCACAAATCAAATTCATGAACCATATGTAGATATAAGTTTAATCACCTTTAATTTTCCTAGTTTTTGCTCGTCCTGTGAATACATGTCCTTCAACGTTTTCACCTTCTTTTGAGTCCCATAGTCACAGCCCTTCAATATTTAATTCTTTGCACAATTCAGTGAGATAAACTGTGGATTTGAACAACATGTACCCTTGAAGTATGGAACCTTCAGGACGAGCCTTTTTCTTTACAAAATTTTTCAAAACCTTTAAATAACGCTCAATAGGAAACATTGTCCTTGTTTGAACTGGTCCACACTCTATTTCATGTAAGAGGTGCACAATGTATTGTTCCTGTGCATTGAAGAAACTTGTTGGGAAGTATTTTTGCATGTCACACATCAAAATGGGGAGTTATTTCTTCCACATCTTTAAGTTTTTGTTGTCTATCTATGTTGAAGTGACCCACCTAGAATATAATTAATTAATTTAAGCCCACGATTTGTGTAAAGAAAAAAAAATATTATAGATGAACAATTTTCTAGTATATCACATTGTACATGAAGAGACATTTTTCCTTATACAGGCCATGCATCATACCTAAAAAATATACTTAGCTTGTAGATTGTCCTCCTAATGTTGTCATCGAGATTAGTTGGAAAGTTGGAATGTAATAGATACTGCAATTAGAATGTTAAAATTAATCAATTACTCATGCTATATAATTATTTTTTAAATAAATAATTTTAAAATCACATAATAGATACATAGTTAATGTCGATCAATGTGCACATACCCTGAGGAAATTATGCCAATCATGGGTCTTCATTCCAACAAGTTCATTTCCTTTTGAGAATGAATTCTTAAAATTTACTCCAAAACCTATTGGGAATCTTACTGATTTTATGGATTTAATCATCTGCACTTTCCCCTCCTTTGTGAGAGACCATGGATCAGCTACAAAGTTACCATCATCATTTGGCCAAATATGAGGCATTATTCATACTTCTTTGAGGTCCATCCTCACTTGTAGCTTATTTAGTTTCCTCCCATATATTGAACTCTTCTCAAATAGCATATTATATAAACAAACAGATACATTCTTCCCTATGTTCATTGTATCAAACAAGTGAACAATAGGTAGGTCTTCATAATATGGCAACTCTGAAAATATTGTCTTTCGAGTCATTCCTAAAGGAAGGGATCCTACTAAAAAGAAAAATCATAATAAATTTAAAAAATCAATGTTTTAGGAATGTAATCGTATATCATTTAAAAGGCGAGAATGAAAATTACCATTTGTGATTCTATATGCATGCTTCCATCTCCTGGGATTAATCTTTGAAGGTTCTCTAAGAGGGCACTCATTTCCACCAAAATCATCCTTATCTTGTACGAAATATGGATGATCAGGATTTAGGAACATTCTATATTAATTGTATAAATTCTTTCCCAAATGACTCGATCTTCTTGATGAGGTGCAAGGCCCACATGTCGGGCATCCATAAGATCCCTTAGTCTGAAGGCCTTTCATTTTTGTATGCAAGATCAAGTAATAATTTAGGATTTTAATATGAAATAAATGAAGTCAATTAATATAATATGAGGTTATTAACATCAACTATAACTCACCACAACAAATTGATAGTCCTGGAGCATCATGAATTGTAAAAAGAAGCATTGCATGAAATTGAAAGATCCTTGAAGAAATAGGACAAGACACATCCTTCATATTCATTCCTTTCCAAAGCATTAATAACTCGTTTATTAAAGGCTCCAAGTATGTGTCCATATGTTTCGGTTCATTTGGACCTATAAAGACATCAACTTCAATTTTTCATTTGCACCATGAAATTTGTTGCTATTACCATGTAGACTCAATATTAGGAATTTCCATAAAGTATAACCTGGTATGATAAGTGTCAACATAGCATGTTCCTTTCTGGTTGATAACCATGGGGGTAGGTTGTTGTTGATAACAATTACTGGACATGTAGACCATTTTGTTGATTGATTTCCATGAGGATTCACACCATATAATGCTAATGATATTCTTGAATTTCATGGGTCATCCTTGAAAATTGGCCACTTCTCCTCGATTTGTAATGTTCCAAAAATTTTGAAAATAAATTGGAACATTAATTTTTGCTCATATTATCTAGAAAATAAATAAGATGGGTAAGGAGACCCATTTTCATAAATAAAACCCCGCATGAGGTGAGAAGGGATCCACAGAGTGGCCATTTTTGCACCTCCTAGTGTAAAAAGGGGGCAAACACATGAGGATGAGGCCATGTTGACCAAGTCAACAGCGCAACCTATGAGGGTGTAGCTTGCTTGGGAATAAAACGGAGTTAGAGAGGGAGGAAGATTCCTTGTGGAAGAAACCCTAATTGGGTGGGGTACATGGCATAGAGACATCATTTTGTATATAAGGAGGATGAGGTAGCCATAGAGAGCATTATTGAATATTTGGATTTGAGTCTATTTGCAGTCTCCAGCTGTTCAGCTGAGTTGCAGTGCCTTGGGCACGAGGGATTCCTATTTAGGAGTTCCTCTCCTCCCTTGAGTAGCTCAAGGAGGATTGCTCTTCATTTCTCCATATCGAGGCATTTGGCCATGGACATTACTTCATCTACAGTGTATTCATTGGGTTGTGTTGTAGGTGTTGTAGTGGAGGAGATTCCACAACACCATTCCTTGTATCATCTCTCATAGGAAGGAGCTCCTATTCTTTAGGAAGATCAACAAGGAGGGTTTCTAGAGCTGATTTTCATATTTTGGCAGCAGGCCAAGATTCTCCCACCTTCATCGGCGCAGTCCCTTCCATAGACTATGTTATCTTAGAGTTTGTCTGCAGTGGGGGTTTTCTCCATCATTTTGGAGGAAGAGATTTCTTGTGTTGGGATCAGCCTCGCACTTAAGGAGTCCATTGGAGGAGGTTGTTTCAGTTTACAGGCCATATTCATTCTCCTCCTTCTATTTTATATTTTGAGTTGTTGCTGCTACCCAGCAACTCCAACATTATTGTATCTTCATATTTTGTACATCTATTATAGCCAATTCTTTAGAGGATTGTTTTATTGTTGTTTTCAGGGGTCGAGAGCTTGCTCCCCCTCATTTCCTTGAGCTATTATTGTAGTATCATTTCATTTCCATTTGACTGTGCAGTCATAGCTAGAATTCACATATGTAGCAGTGTTTATCTCATGATTCTTGTACTTCTTCCTTGAGGATTGGCATTGCTCATTTTGAGCATCATTTCCCTCAAGATTTTGTATACATTTGCAGCTGCTATTATTATAATGAGATGGCTATGAGTTCTCTGGCATTTTTTGAAGTTTATGAAAGTTACTCTTCATGCTTATGTTTTTCATATTATTGTAGCTCACTTTTGAGCGGAATCCTTCAAGCAGCTCTATAGACAGAGTATGAAAAGGGTAAGCTAGCCTCCAGATCTCACACTTCCTTCAGAAGGTGACACATCCAGTAAATTCCCCTTTAGTCAATCTCTGGAATAGATTGTTGATTGCTAACATTCCTGAAAAAGGAACATTACAGTGGTATCAGAGCATATTTCTTGGCTCAGCCTATGGCCTTCAAGCCCAAGAAAGAAGAAATCAAGATGATGAAGAGGATGAGCTTGTTCTCATCACTTTTTAGATCCAAAAATAACCTCTCCAAGGGGGTTGAGGAGAAAGAAGAAAGAGAGGAGGAAGGACCCTGCATTTCCTATTCTCATCAAGAAGGAGAGCGAATTTTGAGCAGGAAGAAGACTCCATTTTATGATGGAGGAAAAGGGGATAAGCTTACAATTCTTCTTCCTAAATCTGCACAGAGCATTCATGAAGATCTTAAGGAGATTAGGAGGGAAAGAGATGAAGAATCCCCAAGAGGGTTTGATCCTAAGGAAAACTCTAGATTTGTACATAGTGGGTGTCAGCATTTAGCCACACACTATGAGGGTTAGCACAGTCATAGTCCCAGCAGTCCCATAAGAGAGGTAGAAGAAAAAGAAAGAGTGACCAAGGAGAAAAGGAAGCATGGTATATCCTATCTATCACATTTTGATGGTTCACTTGCCGGTTCAGCCAAAGCTTGGCTGGAGGAGTTAGACACCTTTTTGCAGCAACACCAAATTCTAGAAAATCAAGCTATCAGAGTTGCAATGCTGCATATGAGAGGTAAGGCCTATGCTCGGGGGATCTTTGAATCCTTTTCTTTGAAGAATAATGACATTACATCTTATTAAAATTTCACTAAGGCATTAGTGAAGAGATTTGATGGGAGGATTCTTGAGACACCCATGATGGGTTTGCACAAAGAAGACCGAACAAAACCCTTGCATGAAAATGAAATGCCTATTCAGAAAATAGTGGAGGAGGCCAAAAATATGAATCAAAACTTGTTGGAGAAAGAACTTTCATCTCACATCCTAGAGAAAGGAAGCATGGGGGTCTCTTTGTTTAAATAGGATCCAATTGTTGGGAGGCTGCCCATTCATGTGGAGAAAGTTGGGGGCAGCAACACTGTCATTTCTAGAGTATATCTAGAATCTCAGGCAGAGAGGAGAGGAGCTCATGCTCTGAAGAGAGGGACCCTTGCAACTTTGCAAGAATATCCCCAAGATCTCATGTGTGGATATCAAGGAACAATTCATGTGCCATTATTGGAGAGGTGTGAAACCATGGAGTCACAAGGTGGAGATGGGGAGAAGAACTAGAAGCATGAGTTGAGGAGTACTCACCCATATCCATTTTTAGAGGTTACTGCACCAAGGAGGGAGGCTGGATTGCGTATTCAGGGCATGGACATAAGTGTTCATCCATATGTTCAGTCTTCTCTTAATGGAAATGTCTCACCACATGGAGGCATTTCACCCAGGGGGCCACTAGTTCAGAAGAGGAGGATGGTTGCTTCAAACTTGGAGGCACCACTCATTGATTCTATAGAGGTGGGAACCTTGGGAGAACTTGAGACAACAATGGGAGTTTTGGATGAATTCATGAAGGAGGGATACATTTCCTCAACCTCATCTACACCTACTCTCATTTCAGATTATGCGCTATGGCAGAAGCAACCTAGGAAGGATAACAACCTTCCAATTTGTGACTTGGGCATAGGAGATGTCAAGGAGGAGGACAACCATATGACAGATGTTCTTCATGAGGAACTACCAACGCTGTCATTATGGAGGGTTGATCTGCATTGGAACTCCTGGCTATTGGTGGGATATTCCAATGATTCTTTCACCTGCAGGACATCTGATGATCAGCATGGGAGGAGATGTGCCAGCCATATGGAGATGGGGGAATCAGCACAGCCACCCTTTTCCCCTTTATGCATGAGAGGAGATTCATCTATGAGTCCCTCAATTGATATGAGCAGAGAACATGGTAAGGGTGTAAATTGTTTTTCACATGATCATTTGTATGATATATGTATGCATCCCTTAACCATACACATGCAGGAGAAAGCTCCAAGGAGGAGCATACATTTTTCTAGACCTCATGATTTAGTGGGGGCTATAAGCATGGATAATGGCCATTATCATCGAGGACTTAGGGAGGATAGAGATCATGGAGCACATGCTCAATCTTCAGCAAGTATCATTTACCTTACCCAAGCTTGTGAGGAGATTGATGCAACACATCGGTGGTTGAGAAGCCACAATTTTTATCAGTCTCTATGGTAGTGGAGCACTAAGCTGCACTGGTTGCACTTGAGGGACCATTTTCCTTCTCACTTTTTACACATGGAAACAAGCATGATGCTCCTATTTTCTCCCTATGACTCTATTGTTCATGCCTTTATGAGGAGCAGGGTTGAGGAGGAGACACATAGGATGGATGTGTCCACTGAGGGAGGAGTCCCTCACATCTTTTGCATTGCATGTTCTGATGGGAACGTGAGAAATGGTATGGCCACTACAACATCAACACTATTTTATTATGGGGTGAGCCATATGATGGTTATGAGACTATATGAGGATGATTCCCGACTCATCACATATGGAGATGTTTGGGCCATCATGTCTTGCAGCATTGGGGGAGAGAACTTGGGAGGTCCAGCCTTCTTCTTGCCACTTGATGGAAACCTTATTGCAGCCCAGGATCAAAAGACACTCTACACTTATCTTAAGTGGAGAGATGGACAGCGTGGGGTAGACTATATGGTCTACTATGTGCAGATTTTCAGCCAACCTTCTTTGCCAGAGCCAAAGGTGGATGATAGTTTTCCTGAGTTGCCTAGTTGGGAGGTGACTCAATTTGCATGGAACATAGCTTGGGAATGGAAGGACCATATGGGAGAGACAATTCCCATTATATTTTAGACTCCATTCCTCAAGGGGGGACCTCTAGACACCACTTTCTATTCTCTTGAGCATTACACCTTACATGATGATGGCTTGATAGCTACTTGCATGCTAAGGAGGAGCATTTTGGAGGATTGGATTGATGAGATAGCATCACTACACTTGGAGGAGATCATCATACAGGGATGCTACAGGCAGAGGAGAATAAGACACAATCTATCCTTTCACTTGCTTGAGGGCAAGAAATCTTTGGGAGGGGAGGACTGTAATGTTCCAAAAATTTTGCAAATAAATTGGAACATTAGTTTTTTCTCATATTATATAGAAGATAAATAAGATGGGTAAGGAGAGCCATTTTCATAAATAATATCCCGCATGAGGTGAGAAGGGATCCACGAAGTGGCCATTTTTGCACCTCCTAGTGTAAAAAGGGGGCAAGCACATGAGGATGAGGCCATGTTGACCAAGTCAACAACGCAGCCTAAGAGGGTGTAGCTTGCTTGGGAATACAATGCAGTTAGAGAGGGAGGAAGATTCCTTGTGGAAGAAACCCTAATTGGGTGGGTTCCATGGCATAGAGACATCGTTTTTCATATAAGGAGGATGAGGCAGCCATAAAGAGCATTATTGAAGATTTGGACTTTGAGTCTATTTGCAGTCTCCAGTTGTTCAGCTGAGTTGCGGTGCCTTGGGCACAAGGGATTCCTATTTAGGAGTTCGTCTCCTCCCTTGAGTAGCTCAAGGAGAATTTCTATTCATTTCTCCATATCGAGGGATTTGGCCATAGCCATTACTTCATCTACAATGCAGTCACTGGGTTGTGTTCCAGGTGTTGCAGTGGAGGAGATTCCACAACACCATTCCTTGTATCATCTCTCATAGGAAGGAGCTCCTATTCTTTGGGAAGATCAACAAGGAAGGTTTCTAGAGCTGATTTTCATATTTTGGCAGTAGGCCAAGCTTCTCCCACCTTCATCAGCACAGTCCCTTCCATAGACTGCGTTATCTCAGAGTTTGTCTGCAGTGGGGGTTTTCTCCATCATTTTGGAGGAAGAGATTTCTTGTGCCGAGATCAACCTTGCACTTAAGGAATCCATTGGAGGAGGTTGTTTCAGTTTGTAGGCCATATTCATTCTCCAACAACTCCGGCGTTATTGTATCTTCATATTTTTTACAGCTATTATAGCCAATCCTTTATAGGATTGTTGTATTGTTGTTTTCAGGGGTCGAGAGCTTGCTCCCCCTCATTTCCTTGAGATATTATTGCAATATCATTTCATTACGATTTTACATATTGCAGTGTTTCCATTTGACTGCACAGTCATAGCTAGACTTCACATATGTAGCAGTGTTTATCTCATGATTCTTGTACTTTTGCCTTGAGGATTGGCATTTTTCATCTTGAGCATCATTTCCCTCAAGATTTTGTATACATTTGCAGCTGCTATTATTATAATGAGATGGCTATGAGTTCTCCGACATTTTCTAAAGTTTATGAAAGTTACTCTTCATGCTTATGTTTTTCATATTGTTGTAGCTCACTTTTGAGTGGAATCCTTCAAGCAGCTCTATAGATAGAGTCTGAAAAGGGCTAGCTAGCCTCTGGATCTCACACTTCCTTGACAATGTCACACATCCGGTAAATGCCCCTTCAGTCAATCTCTGGAATAGATTGTCGATTGCTGAAATTCCTGAAAAAGGAACATTACATCGATCTTACGCCAAGCCACTCCATCAGCCGACATCCTCATAACACCATCTGTGCTCCTTTCCCACACATGATAATCCATGAGTTGTGACATTTCCGTACATCCAAATAACCTCTCAAATTGTGGGGCTGAAGATATGTAACGTAGTACCTTTCTTCCTACATTTTTTGATCATGTACTTATATGGTACCTTTTCTCACCACATTCTGGAAAGTCATCTAAGGTTTCCTTACCATCTCCATAATATAGGATGCAATCATTGGGACATGCATCATACGTCTTGGAAGCATCCATACCTAAATATTTTGTTAATGACATGATCTCATCTTTTGATTTAGACAGTCTGTTATTAATTGGAAGGAGTAGACCTGATAACAACCTGTGACAGTACCATCAATAATGATAAGATATAGTTTAGAGTGTAATTATACTTTTGGAAAAATCTATTAAAAAAAACTTGAAATTTCCTTTTTGTATAAAAACAATTACTGTATAAGATCAGTGAAACTATTGTTTTTCCATCCATGTAAAAATTTTAAGTTAATAAGGGGTAACATAGCTTGCAATATGGAGCATTGTGCACCAGGGTATCGTGGTGTCCTTGCCATATGTATAATATCATTATCATGAGGTTCTCCATCAACGTGTATATTAATTGAATCTAGAATTTCTCTTGCATTGAATTCAATAATTATTTTTTCTTCTACATGTGCATGGTCATAGTTATAACCATCCATGTAATATGTAATGTTCCATATCTGGAACTTTCTGCCCCATCGGGAATATCTTAGGATATTCCAATTCCTTCTACAGTGAGACATCACAAGACCATTTCAGAGATTCACTGTTGGGGAATTTATAGGATATGTCTCCTTACAAATAAGGGAGAGATCCTGAGGCTAGCTGGCCCTTCACAGACTCTGTCTATGGATATGCAATATTCCACCTCGGGAATTTCTGCTACAGGGTCCTTGAGGATGTTGTATAATGAAGCCTCTGCAAAAATAAGGCAAACCACCACTAGGATGCCATAGAACACATCTGGTACAACTCCCTTGCAGAAAATGAGCTTAAATAAATAGCTCTATATGGGTTATACAGATCTCCCCAATCTAGGTCTCTAAAACAATGCTCAATGAGAGAGCTTACAACAATATATGAACATAACCATTAGAATCTACAAATATGAATATACCATAAGAGGAAAATGTATGAATCCAACATTATATGATTATATCAGCAATAATATACAAGAAATATTTGAGGGACAAGCCACTCAAGCTTTAAGAACCAACCTCCAAAGAATGAACAATAAAATACATGAGTTGTTGCAACTCCAAAAAATGCCAGAGAGCAGTGACTGCGATGTGTATATGAAGGTATGAGCTTTTAAATATTAATACAATTTAAATATGACTGAAGGAATACAAATAATTCCCAATAACAAGGAAATGGGTTGATCTATGGGATTTCTAGCCAATCTAGGAGAGATTGCTAGAAATGTCGGAACATATAAAATGTGACAAGTAAATTGTCACTGCTACTGAACTAAAATATGAATTAGGCCATGGCAGATCTGAAATGTAAATTCCCTCCTCTGATAATGTCTCTAAGCACAAAGGGTTGATCCCTTTGTCTCAAAAACACACTCCTGATGAGCCCGATGAAACCCTCTCTCATTTCCTCCATAAAATAACGCAGTTTCCTCCATGGACTACGAAGTGGTAGATGATGGAGTGTTGGCCAACTGTGAAAGATCTGATATGAAGCCCAGGAATCCTCCTTGTATCTCCTCAAATGAATAGATCACTCCTCCACTGAAGAAAACAAATCAAGAGGGACTCCATGAGTTCCTATCTTGCTGCACCGAGAAACACAATGTCCTCTCTGCTGCATAGCTAATTTTATAGGTGATGAATGTAGTTGTGGCTAGTTCCGGATTCAGGAAAATAAGCTCAATCCAAATCCTTCCTTGAGGAAGAGGTAGGGATTCCCGACTAGAAACACCCTAGTGCCTAAGGGCACCACCACCCTTCTAAATAGCCCGCGGATGCAAGCCTTTGCAGACCCAATTCTAAACTAAAACATGATGCAAATGGGTTGCCATCTCCTCCATGTAAATAAAGGGAACTCTTTCTCCACCATGGTCCCACCAATTAGGGTTTCCACCCTCATGGGAGTGCCTTCCCTCCAAAACTGTGCAGCTTCTCTAGGAAGCCTCTCCTCCTTGGGCGGCGTTGTTGAATTTAGTCAAAGGTGACTAAACCAAGTGAGTTGGGTTCCATTCACACACTTAAGTTTTTATTTCAGCTGCTTATTTGTCCTCCTTTCACACAAGGAGTGTTATTTACTCATTAAAAGAGGGCTAAGGTGTCTCCTTACCCATTTTATTAAGTAAAAATAAAATATGAAACTATAATGTTCCATTTTAGCTTGAGGCTAAAAATTGGGAACATTACAGTCCTCCCCTCCCACATGTTGCTTGCCCTCAAGAAACTGCATAGATTTCCTCCTCCTTCTTCTCTTGTGGCCTCCTCATCAACAAGCTCTACCACTACTCAAAAGATGCTGCAATAAACTTGTCCTCCAATGCTCTCTCCCAAGTATGCAACTGAAGATGATGCTCCTCATGGAAAGATAGAAGGTGTAGTGGAATCCTTCTTGTTGTGCTATGGCCTCCTTAAGGTAGGAGGGATGATATGCATGGGAAAATTTGTTCCCCAATGATGATCCTCTCATCCATGCAATCATCCAAATAAAAATCTCAACCCCTGGTTTTTGCAATGTGTTGGGGCTGAATGGAGAGTAGTGCTTGTGCTTCTCAAGATGGTCCTCTCTCCATTTGAAGTGTCCATGGGGCTTTCTCTATCCTTGGGCTGAGATGGTATGGCCTCCAAGAATGGCCCAAGCTACCCCATCAAGAAAATCAGCCATGAAATGCCTCCTCAAATTCTCCAAGTGGTTCCTCCTACAAGAAGAGACAAGTAGCAATGTGGCAATCATGGTTTGCCTTTGGTGTCTCCTGCAACATAAAACATGTATAATGGGGAGAATCATGCTCCTAATGGGTTGTACATCCAATACTTTCCAAACAATGCTCCTCATAAGTGTACAAAAATAAAAAATACAATGGAGCAATATGCAATAAAAACAAGCTGTCATAGGACAACCAGAGAGTGGTTCATAGTTCCACTCATGGAACCTGCGCAGTGCCTCTTGGCTTGCCTCAAGATCACAAATAAAAAGTGCTTTACTAGCCACTTTTTTTCTGCCACAAACACTTCACAATATGGAATCATAAAAATACAAATTGGTGCTAATGGTGTACACGAAGAAGCATGTGGCTTCCCCCACAAACCATCATAAGAATAACCAAAATCAAGGCTACAAGTAGCTGCAAGTACATTATACTAAGTGCAAGAAGGGATGACCCTACTTGAGACAATAGGATTCTCATATGAAGTAAAGAGGTAAAAAATGGGAAATTATACCTTCTCTACCATATACTTGAGACCTTGAGCTGAAATGGCTTATCTGAATGCTCTCCCTCTCCTCCAATGAGTAAGGGAATGGTTGTGCCAACCTCTCCAAAATCATCCGAGCTATGCATCTGTCCATATGCTGATGAAGATCATGATGAATGCCCCCCCCAAGTGAAATCCTCTAGCAAGGCGAAGTATGCATCCAAGTGCATAGCTAGGAAGTCCTCAAATGCTGCCTGCAATAATTTCTCCTTGAGACTAGGAACTCTAATCAAGAAGATCTTGCTATAACAATAGATGACCATATCATCAACCATGTATCTATCATCCTCCTCCTAGTCATCAAGAATCATGCATGCACCAAGATCCTGGGAACACTCAACCAAAAGCTGAGTCCTCCAAGTGGGATCAATCCTCCACATAGACAGCGCTGATGTTCTACAATATGGTGCTCCCTCACGTTGATGCCTGCTACCTTGACATCCCCCATGCAAAATTCATCCTCCAAGTTGCTGCCATGCCATCATGCAGCTCCTCATGCCCTGTTAGGTCCCTATATCACTAGTATAGTCCCTTATTTTTGTTAGTGTAACCCCCTTATTGTTATTATTGTACCCTTGTAACCCCCATTTTTTTATTATTGTGCCCTTAAATTATTATTGTTAGGTCTTCTAGGATTACATTCTGGCCCACTAGGATTACATTATGGCCCCATGGACTCGTATATATAGAAAGGAGGTTTTGTAAATTGTATCATCCAAGAATTGTTCATTTATGTAATGTATTAGAGGTTGCCCCCTCGAAGTGGCTTATTTCTAAGGCGTTGATATCTCTTTTCTTCTATTTTTGAAGCTGGTTACACAACATTTGGTATCAAAGCTTTGGATTCTAAGGTTTCGCTACTCCAAACAGGTCATCATGGAATTTTCGCTATAATTTTTTTTCTACGAAGTTTCAGAAGCTGAAATTTTTAGGGTGCGAAGCTGAAATCCTGAGGAACATCTTCAAAAAAATTTAGAGCTTGGTTCACAATATTTTTGGAGATATGATCTGTGGAAATTAGGTCTTTTTGTAGGCTCCTAAATAGTTCATCGTGGAATTTGAGCTATAATTTTTTTTCTACGAAGCTTCAGAAGCTGAAATCTTAAGGAACATCATCAAAAAATTTCAGACCTTGTTTCGCAATATTTTCGGAGATATGATCTGTGGAAGGTAGTGCTTTTTCAGGCTCCTAAATTTCATCTCAAAGAGGTGATCGTGGGAAAGTCTTCATAACTCTCTCTCTGAGCATCAGATTGGAGTGCCGTAAAAAGTGGTTGCAAGTACACATAATTTAGTTTCTTCGCTATAAATTTCAGATCCAATGGATGAAACAGTGACACATGGCAAGTCGTACAAGTTCGCTCTACTGAACCAGTCCAAAATTGGGTCATTGTGGGAGATTGGACATAACTTTGTCTTGAAGAATCCAAATCATATCAGACCTGTGGAATTGGAAAGCAGATTTAGAGGGCTACTACAGGGCTGAAATTCGGATATTGACGTCCCACAATTATAGAGATAATTCAATTTCAATATCGAGCTCCTCAAAAGCAAGTAAAAGGTGTGTATTTGTTTTTCCCGAATTGCATAAGTCTTGTTTCAAGAATCAAGTTGAATTGATTGCAAGGGCATATTGTATAATAGATATCAATATTGGATTCTAAAATGGCCCCTAAAAATAATTCAACACCCATTAAGCCTTTGGAAAGCTCTACTATGACTCATGAAGACGAAGAATGGCAACATGACATATCAAAATTACAAGAGCAAGTGCAACAAATTTTTCTCTCCCAAAGAGAAACAAAAAATGACATGGAAGTTCTGAGGAAAGGCATGGAAACTACGATGGATGGTTTGAAGAAAGGCATGGAATTTAAGATAGATGGCATGGAGGCTGGCATGGAATCTAAGATGGATGACATGGAAGCTAAGAGTGATGAGAAAATGGAAAACATGAAGAGTGTTCTAAAAGCAGACATGGAAGGTTTGACAAAGTTGATACAAGAAATGTTTCCTAATGCTGAAAAGATAGTATAAGAACCTCATGATGAGAAAAAAATAAATGTTAATCGTGATTTCATAAACTCTAATGTTTGCGGGAAGAACCACCATATTCCAAAAATGGATATGAGGAAGTTTGATGGAAAGGATCCTGTAACATGGATACTACAGATGGAGCAATATTTTGATCTCCATAACATGAAAAACACACAAAAGGTACGCATTGCAACTTTACATTTAGAACAAAATACATTTGTATGGTATCGATGGCTTTGCTCCCGTAAAAAAATTGCCACTTGGTCAATTTTTACGGAGGAAATGATAGCACATTATGAGGATACAAAGAGCAACACCTTCTTTAGCCAATTGATAAATCTCAAACAAAAGGGTTTAGTGGGGCAGCACATTGAGGACTTCCAAAAATTTAATATAAGGGTAACTGATATTTCAAAGGAACATAGGATTTATCTCTTCATAGGCACTTTAAAGGATAACATCCAACATGAATTTCACATTTTGGAACCTAATTCATTGGAGAAGGCATTCAGGTTGGCAAGAAAAGTTTAATGTAAAATTATGGCGACAAGGAAGCCTACCACTCAATTCTATAAAGAAGAAAGTGTTGCTATGCCTAGATTTCCACAACCTACAAGGTTGACATCACAATAATTGGAAGAAAAAAGAGAAAAATGGCTTTGCTACAGTTGTGATAGAAAATACACTAAAGGTCATAAATGTGTTGAGAAGAAATTATTTTACATAGATTGTGAAGAAGAAGAAGAAAGTGAACAAGAAGATGATATACACCAGGAACCAGTCCTAGAAGAGGAAGAAATGAATCCAACCATATTGTGTAATGCACTGGTAGGAATTACCACTCCTCAAACTCTCAAGATAGAAGGACATATCAAGAAGAAAAAGGTAATAGTGTTGATTGATTCAGGTAGCACCCATAATTTTATTCATTGTAAGGAAGCCAAGGAATTAAATTGTTTCCTTTACCCAGCACCAGAATGTCAAGTGATGGTTGCAAATGGAGGAACTATAAATTGCTCTGGAAAATGCCATAATATCAAGCTAACCATGGGGGAATATGTGTTGACTAGTCCAATGATTTCCATTCCTATGGGAGGTGCTGATGTTGTACTAGGAGTACAATGGTTACAATCTTTGGGGACGGTAGCTTTTAATTTTCAAGAACTTTTCTTGAAATTCTTTTCAGAAGGAAAGGAAGTCGAACTACGGGGTATTGAAGGGAAGCCAGGAAGGATAATAAGCTCTAATGGCATGACAAACCTTCTAAAGAAAGAACAACGAGGCGTAATTGCACAATTATGCTCACTAGAAGTTCCAACATCAAAATCATCTATTTCTGCAGATCTCCAATAAGTCTTGGACAATCATTCCAAGGTGTTTGAAACTCCCAAAGGACTCCCACCTATTCGTGATCATGATCATGCTATTCATTTGATTCCAGGAAGTGTTCCTCCAAACATCAGCCCTTATAGATATCCTTACTTCCAAAAGAGCGAAATTGAACGTATGATTGCAGAAATGTTAGAGGCGGGTATAATTCAACCTAGTCAAAGTTCTTTCTCTGCTCCTGTATTATTGGTACACAAGAAGGATGGATCATGGCGAATGTGTCCAGATTATAGGGAGCTCAATAAGCTCACCATTAAAGATAAATTTCCCATTCCTGTGATTGATGAATTATTGGATGAATTACATGGAGCAATTTATTTTACCAAGTTGGATCTTCGTTCAGGATATCATCAAATTAGAATGAAGAATGAAGATATTCCAAAAACAACATTTCGAACTCATGAGGGTCATTATGAATTTTTGGTCATGCCTTTTTGCCTTACCAATGCACCTTCTACATTTCAAGGGTTGATGAATTCCATTTTCAAAACCTTCCTTAAAAAATTTGTGCTAGTATTTTTTGATGATATACTAATCTATAGCAGGTCTTGGAAGGATTATGTAGAACATGTTGACAGGGTGCTCAAACTATTGCAGGAGAAACAATTATATGCAAAAACATCCAAATGATTCTTTGGAGTACAAGAGGTGGAATATCTGGGTCATATTGTATCTCACGAGGGTGTTAAAGTAGACCCTAACAAAATTAAAGACATTAAGGAATGGAAAGTCCCCACAACCATAAAGCAGTTGCGAGGATTTCTCGGGTTAACAGGGTATTATCGCAAGTTTGTTAAGAATTATGGGAGAATAGCAGCACCTCTAACAACATTATTGAAGAAAGATGCATTTTCATGGACTCCTGAAGCAACTAAGGCCTTTCAACATCTTAAAGAGGCAATGTGCCTAGCATTGGTCTTAGCTACGCCAGACTTCACAAAAACCTTTATTGTGGAATGTGATGCCTCAGGAAATGGAATTGGTGCAGTTTTAATGCAGGAAGGAAGACCCATTGCTTTTGAAAGTCATCCAATCAAAGGAAAGTATTTACAGAAACCTATTTATGAGAAGGAAATGTTAGCAATACTTCATGCACTAAAGAAATGGAGAACTTACCTAATGGGAAGACACTTCAAGGTAAAAACTGATCATGATAGTCTTAAACACCTTTTGGAACAAAGACTATCTTCAGAAGAGCAGCAAAAATGGGTCACAAAGATGTTGGGTTATGACTTTGAAATAATCTACAAAAAAGGAAAGCTTAATGTTGTTGCAGATGCACTCTCAAGAAAGAATGAAGAGGTGGAAGCATTTCTTTGTGACATTTCTATTATCCAACCAGATTGGATAACCGAAGCAAGAGATGAATGGAAGAAGGACAAAGATGTATGGACACTCATTCAAAAGCTGCAACAAGATCCTATTACATCTGATACATTTAGTTGGAAAAATGATTCCTTATGGTACAAAGATCGCTTATATCTTTGTAAGAATTCCCAACTAAAACAAAAGATTCTTCTGGAATTGCACACTTCTCCTTTAGGAGGACACTCAATATTTTTAAAAACTTACCACAGGGTGAAGAAAGAATTTTTTTGGGATGGCCTTAAATCTGATATTCGAAAGTTTGTGGTGGAATGTTTGGTTTGCCAGCAGAATAAAGTGGAAACAATTAAGACCCCAGGACTCCTACAACCTTTATCCATTCCAAGTCAACGTTGGGAGGAGATTTCAATGGATTTTATCACAGGTTTACCTAAGTCCGAAGGAAAGAGTGTCATCATGGTGGTAGTTGATAGACTTACCAAGCATGCACACTTTTGTGCATTATCTCATCCATTTAAAGAAAGTACAGTTGCTACTACATTTATGGACAGAATTCAAAAGCTACATGGAAGCTCAAGGGTTATTGTGAGCGACAGAGATCCCATTTTTACTGGAAATTTTTGGACGGAGTTATTTTCTTGTTTGGGTACTCAATTAGCTCATAGCTCATCTTATCATCCTCAATCTGATGGTCAAACTGAGATAGTAAATAAATGTTTGGAAGGATATCTTCGTTGTTTTGTATCCGATAAACAAACACAATGGGTCAAGTGGTTACCTCTTGCTGAATGGTGGTATAACACTTCCTTCCATACTGCAGCAAAAATGACCCCATTTATGGCACTTTATGGATATCATCCAACATCCATCACATCATCTTTAAGGGAAAATTCGAAGGTTCAAGCAGTGGAAGATCACATCGAGCATCAGCAAGAAGTTCTCCAACTCTTAAAGGATAACCTCAATTTGGCACAAAATCGAATGAAACAACAGGCAGATCAACATCGCAGCGAGAGAAGTTTTGATGTAGGAGATTGGGTATTTTTACGGCTACAACCATACAAACAAATGTCCCTCAAGCAAGCTAAGAAGGATAATAATTTATCACCAAAGTACTATGGTCCTTACAAGGTGTTGCAAAAGATTGGTACTATGGCATACAAATTGGAGCTTCCTGCTTCTTCACGAGTGCATCCAATTTTCCATGTTTCATGCTTAAAGAAGGTTATAGGTGAAAATCTTCCAGTTCAAACAATATTGCCAGAACTTGATGAGGAAGGAAAAATCATATTGGAACCTGAAGCGGTCATGGAAATAAGAACTCGACAGCTACGGAATCAATCAATTTTAGAGTATCTCATCAAGTGGAAGAACTTACCCACTGAATATTCTACATGGGAAGATGAGAATTTTATACAGAAGCACTCGGAGCTACTCAATCATTGAGGACAACACTTTTTTGAAGGAGAGGGGCATGTTAGGTACCTATATCACTAGTATAGTCCCTTACTGTTGTTAGTGTAACCCCCTTATTGTTATTATTGTACCCTTGTAACCCCCATTTTGTTGTTATTGTGCCCTTAAATTATTATTGTTAGGTCGGCTAGAATTACATTGTGGCCCACTAGGATTACATTATGACCCCATGGACTCATATATATAGAAAGGAGGTTTTGTAAATTGTATCATCCAAGAATTGTTCATTTATGTAATGTATTGGAGGTTTCCCCCTCGAAGTGGCTTATTTCTAAGGCGTTGATATCTCTTTTCTTCTATTTTTGAAGCTGGTTACACAACATGCTCAAATAGAAATGACGCTCTCTGAAAATGAGCCTCCCATGAGAGACTATCACCTCCAAAGAATCTTCCGATCCTGGCCAATGCAGGAATGAGTGGCTTTCATCTACCCCAATGCATGAAAGAGTCCTTCCTCAAAGGAAGTATCCTCTCTCTCACCAAATCTATGGAGCATCCATCCTGCATCATGAAGATGCTATCCTCCATCTCTGTAGCATCTCTATCTGCGCAGTAAGACTGATGAGAAGGGGTGGTACTGAAAATTAGAGAGTGTATCCCTCCTCCTTGTGCTTATCCCAAAACTCTCTACGCTGTGATGAACTCCCCTAATGTTTCCACCCCTCTGAAATCAAAGAGTGGTGAACCAAATGATATGATTCCTCTCATCATCTCTATATCATGTGGCCTCTCAAGTGGAATGCCTCCAAAAAGTGAGACATCAAGATAGGAAGTGGATTGTATATATGAGAGGAATGAAAGGTCCATCTCTCTCTACCGCGCAGTGCAATCCTTCTCCTATGTGAAGAAAATATTTGAAATAGATAAGGGTGAATGCCCATCATCCCTTCATGCCGATCCTTCTCCTCTTCTTCTTCCTCCAATGGTGCAGCACTGTAGGTTCTTCTATGCACCTCCTCTCTACCAACATGTGAGTGTATGCCCTCCTTAATGAGAGGCCTTGGATCTTGGCCTTACCTTGAGAGAAATGTCTCCACACCCTCACAAATGGAAGAGTGCCCTCCATACAATGGGGGTCTTGCCTCTAGCAAGTCATCCTCCTGATTTACTCCCCCTCTAGAAAGATGGAATGATCTTTGTTTCATGGTCCCCTTCCATGTATGCAAAGTGTTTGAAGTTTTGTCACACCATGTTTCACATTGGTTTTCATCAATCCCCTTTGCAAAAATCTTTGTGACTTCAACATATGATCTCTCATTTGCATGAAAACATGAAATAGAATTATGAAACCAATCATCATGAATCATACCTTTGAGTTGCAGCGCTGCTCCTCCAAAGGCCTCAACTCTTTCCCTCCATCCTTCATGCAATAGCTATGGGCAAGGTACTGCACTGTGGATCTGCATGTGTGGCTGAATGCTCACACCCTTCATGAGAATAGCTAGGACTTTCTTCATCCACAAACCCTTTCAGAAAATTTCTCCAAATTTTCCCTTTCATCAGTTCTTCAATGATGTCCTCAATGGTCTAGAAAAGAAGAAGGGAGACCTCCTCTTCTGTCATTCCTTTTCCCTTGTTTCCTTTGTCGATATCCTCTCCTTGGAGAGAAGATCCTCTTGTTGATGGCATTAAATCTTGTGCATAGGCTGAGCCAAGATTGATGCTCTAATACCACTGTAATGTTCCATATCTGGAACTTTCTACTCCATCGGGAATATCTTAAGATATTCCAATTCCTTCTTCAGTGAGACATCACAAGTACATTTGAGAGATTGAATGTTGGGTAATTTATAGGATATGTCTCCTTTCAAAGAAGGGAGAGATCCTGAGGCTAGCTGGCCCTTCACAGACTCTGTCTATGGATATGCAATATTCCACCTCAGGAATTTCTGCTACAGGTTCCTTGAGGAAGTTGTATAAGGAAGCCTCTACAAAAATAAGGAAAACCACCACTAGGATTCCCTAGAAAACATCTGGTACAACTCCCTTGCAAAAAATGAGCTTAAATAAATAACTCTAGATGGGTTATACAGATCTCCCCAGTCTAGGTCTCTAAAACAATGCTCAATGAGAGAGCTTACAACAATATATGAACATAACCAATAGAATCTGAAAATATGAATATACCATAAGAGGGAAATGTATGCAGCCAACATTATATGAATATATCAGCAATAATATACAAGAAATAGTTGAGGGACAAGCCACTCAAGCTTTAAGAACCAACCTCCAATGAATTAACAATAAAATACATGAGTTGCTGCAACTCCACAAAATGTCGGAGAGAAGTGATTGCGTTGTTTATATGAATGTATGAGATACTGAATATAAATATGATGTACATATGGCTGAAGGAATACAAAGAATTTACAATAACAAGGAAATGAGCACATCTATGGGATTTCTAGCCAATCTAGGAGAGATTGCTAGAAATGTCAAAACATATAAAATGTGACAAGTAAATTATCACTGCTACTGAACTGAAATATGAATGAGGCCATGGCAGATATGAAATGTAAATTCCCTCCTCTGATAAGGCCTATAAGCACAAAGGGCTGATCCCCTTGTCTCAAAAACACACTCCTGATGAGCCCAATGAAACCCTCTCTCACTGCCTCCATAAAATAACGCAGTTTCCTCCATGGACTGCGCAGTGGGAAATGATGGAATGTTGGCCAAGTGCCAAAAATCTGATATGAAGCCCGAGAATCCTCCTTGCAGCTCCTCCAATGAATATATCACTCCTCCACTGAAGAAAACAAGTCAAGAGAGACTCCATGAGTTCCACTCTTGCTGCACCCAGCAACACAACGTCCTCTTTGTAGTAGAGCTAACATTGTAGGTGATGAATGTAGTTGTGGCCAATGCCATATTGAGGAAAATAAGCTAATTCCTCATCCTTCCTTGAGGAATAGGTAGGGATTCCCGACCGGAAACACCCTAGTGCCCGAGGGCACCACCACCCTACTAAACAGCCTATGGATGCAAGCCTTTGCAGAGCCAATTCTAAACTCAAACATGATGCAAATGGGCTGCCATCTCCTCCATATAAATAAAGGGAAATATTTCTCCACCATGGTCCCACCAATTAGGGTTTCCACCCTCATGGGAGTGTCTTCCCTCCAAAACTACGTAGCTTCTCTAGGAAGCCTCTTCTCCTTGGGCAACGCTGTTGAATTTAGTAAAAGGTGACTAAAACAAGTGAACTGGGTTCCATTCGCACCCTTAGGTGTTTATTTCAACTGCTTATTTGTCCTCCTTTCACACAAGGAGTGTTATTTATTCATTAAAAGAGGGCTAAGGTGTCTCCTTACCCATTTTATTAAGAAAAAATAAATTATGCAACTATAATGTTCCATTTTAGCTTGAGGATAAAAATTGGGAACATTACATAATCGTTATGTATACTGTCATTATTGGGGTTATGATTAAAATTATCTTCACCAATGATGTTGGGTAAACCATTACCACTTGCAATTGTTAAATCATTATTTTTAATTCTTGCAGACATTTCCATATTCATTTCTTCGTCATTCTCTAAAAAACCTTGCATGTGACAATTTAATGATAAATGGTCCCTCTCAACATGTCTTTTTTGGCATCTTCTACCATAGACATCCATTTTCCACCATTCATATGTGCCATATTCAGGGTTTTTCATGTTTTACACTAAAACCTAAAAAAATTTCAACAAAGAAGCTTACTGATATTAATCTCATAATATACAAATATGTGGTCTCAAAGGTTTTCAATCAAATAAAATAGTGTAATAAATAACTAAAACTAAAATTTCTTAGATAAAAATAGACTGCATATAATCTCAAACGATCTCCTCTCTCCTAAGATACATTTAAGAGTTAAAAGCAATCCATCAAGAGTTATGAGATAATCCATCAATCTAAAAGAAATGATTTAAATTCATCAATACACATTAATTCAATTCAAATATGATACACCCATGATTTCTACTCAACATATTTAAAACCAATAGGATAAATCCAGTATTGTTTCTTCTCCTCTGATGATTAAACAACAATGCCTCTTGAACCTATCTCAGTTGCTCTTAATGATTTCGTGAAATCATGGTGGTTTTTTTGGTATAGAAACATGCTAAATTACCACCAATGGTAGCGCCCTCTTCAAGCAAGGATGAACATAAAATAAATGTTAGAAAAGCATTCAAAGAGAGTGCCAAAATTTTATCTATAACAAAAATCAAATTTTCACCCTAGATCATCATCTACACCACTGAAATATCCCATGAAAAGAGTTGCAAAGGCATCCAATAAAGTGCACCAACTGTGACTAACATTTTACACATAAAATCATGATGATGTTAAGGTAGGCACACAAATGTTCATAATCCTTCCAATGAACAAAACAATGAGTTCAGAGTTCATGAGTACGTGCAGCTTAACATCTTAATTCCCACCTCAGATAGCAGTCACAGGCATAAATAATTGAGCAGGACAACCTAGTCTAAGTGAAAGGCCCAATGGAAGCTTGCAACTCCTACTATAGCTACTAATATCTTGCAGTGCATGTTTACTGTTGTGGCTGAATTAATGGCAGACCACTTGGGGCAGTTCGAGTTGGATGCATTGATTGCTAGTATTAATGGCCGAGACAGTGGTGTTGACCATTGTAAAATGGCTGATGATGTCATATGGGGGCTAACTAGGGCTCAGGGGGCGTGGCTATTGATATTGGGGAAGTGTGGGAGCAAAGAAGCCCCACATTTTTTCCATCCAAGGTTGCCTCACTTTTTTACCATCCAAGGTTGAAGGACAGAAATTCTGGAGAGAACCCTGACTGTTTGGATGAATATGGGGAGCTAAACTGAGTTTAGTAACCCGAGGAACTGTCAAAGCAGAACTAGCTTAGGTAGGTAAAGCATTTTTGTCATGAAGTTTGAACAATGCTTCTAACATGACCTCTTCTTTGTTAATCAAGGTTGTCATTGATGTCAATGTGGCATTGACCAAGACGTCAATATTCTTGAGATTTTTGGTTCAATATGATGATTTAATGCCATCAATGAAGATGTTAAATCACGAAGAAGTCAAACCAATAATGAAAGAAGCCCTAAGAATTCCTTGACCTAATGTTGCATGCACTTGATGATCTCGATCTTAACCCTTGATGTTATGTGGTGATGTCATACACTTTGATACTTAATGATGACATATGATGATCATGGTTGGAGATCATTTGAGTGTTGGAAAACTATTTTTTGAGTCTCCTAATTGTTGAGATTCAACAAGATGATGAGCTTAGTGAAAAGAGTCGCATTCACTAAGTGGGCCCGCGGGCTATTTTTGGCGCAAGTCTATTTTTAGATTATGTATATTTTTAGACAGGATGATCATATTTCATAAGTTGCACGATGCTATCTGTGGATGGTTGATCAAGATGGAAAAATAGATGAAATTATAATTTTAGAATATTGGGCGAAGTCTATTTATAGATTGCTGATCTAAAAATAGATGCATGTTGATTATTATTAGCTCTTAATAATAATCAGACACTAAACAACAACTTATTCTCTTGGAGCACTTTGTTTCAGTTCAAAGATGTGGCACATCAGTGGACTGAGGGAATTATGCAATTTCCAAGGGTTTACTGGAGCTAATGCATGGAGGATTCAGTTAGAACTTAAGTGGTAGAGTTATGACACAATTGGAAGTAGTTATGGAGTTGTATTCAGTTTAACTCAGTTAGACTCAGTTGAGCTAGTTGTATCTAGTCTAACTGAATGATACACTAGTGAGAGTGGAGTGAAATAATTATTTAATCAATTCAAAAATAATAACTCACTATCAAACTAAAAAATACAGTAGTTAACTACAGTGCATGGTAGTTTCAGTGGAGACCCAATGGAGAGATAGGTGAAAGGGAAAGATGGACTATCTGTTGTGACCATAGTGATGCATTGATTGCATCACACACACATTGGAGTTTCCAATGAGGATTGTGCAGTCAATGCAAGAGTAATTTGAATTCATTTAGAGCTATTCTTCAGTAGGGATTGCGCAGTGGAGGTAGGCTAGCAAGAGGGCAAAGATCGGTGCATGGATTTGCAAGATTGTTCCTGATTAGTGTATGATGATTTTACTGTACTGAGAACTTGATAATATTTGTATGAGTATTTTTGTATGATTCCATGATATATAATATATAGTTGGGGTTTTCAGATTTATGCTTTCCCAGTTAAAAACAACTGTGTTATGTGCGATTATTTTTATTTATTCTTTACATGTGTGTGCAATTAATTTTCCGCAAAAGATTAACAAGTGGAATGATTCAGTATCTTGCATAAAGTTAAATAGTGTGAGATGAGGTGGATCTAGGAAATATGCATGCTTAGTGCATATAATTTCTACATGGTATCAGAGCATTGTTAATTTAATATTGCAATTGTAAAGTGAGTTTGTGCTGGTGGACAATTCTAATTTGCTACAGAAGATTCTTGGTGCAGAAGTTGAGTATACATTGAAATGTATTTCAATGGGTTGTGATTGGAGTATGCCCTTGATGGGAGCTCGAATTACATATCCAGGAAGGATAGGAAGGAGGTAGTGTTGGAGGATAATGGACTGAAGGAGTTCATCGATAGCAATGTTCCTAAGCCAGGATCTAGCTATGTTGCATTACTTGACGCATGGAAAAAGAAGACAGCAAAGACAAGAAGGATTCTGTTGGAAGGTGTGAAGGAACATATTTTGTCCAGCCTTCATGGGAAAGCCACTCCATTCTTAATGTGGAAGGATTTGATAGACTTATTCCAAAGCAGAAGTGACCTGAGGAAGTTGGCGCTTAAAGACAAGCTCAGAAAAATAAAAATGGAGAAAGGTGATAGTATTCCAAAATACCTCACGAAGTTTTTCCACTGCAAGGATGAACTGGGAAGTGTGGGGGTTACTTTTGATGATGAATAATTAGTGAGATTGGCTCTCCTTGGGATTCCAAAGAGTTGGCATATCTACGAAGACTCTGTCAATGGACGAGAGAAACTGTCGGGATGGGAGCGACTTTGGTTGGATCTTGTGCAGGAGGAGATAAGGTGGGGTACCAGGGATGGATCTTCATCGAAGAATGAAGACGAAGAGAATTTCACTTTGGCTACCAAAGAAAGGAAATGGAAGGGGAATAAACATCCTTCAAAATCTGATGCTAAAGGCAAGAAGCAGGATTTGTCTAAGGTGAAATGTTTTCACTGTCACGAACATGGACATTTCACCACTAACTGTCCAGAAAAAAAGAAGAACAAGAAGGTTGTTGGAGCTACAGCTGGAGAGGCCTTAGCCTCGCAATTTGAACTTGATTTCTCCTATATCGCATGCTTGGTTTCAAGTTGTATGGGATCGGTGTGGTACTTGATAGTGGTGTGTCTTTCCATATGATGGGAGACAAAGATTTGTTTAGTGACTTGGAGGAGAAGGACCTCCAGATGCATATAGAGATGGGTGACAATGGTTGGTACAGTGCGACTGGAATTGGGACCATTACCTTTCAGAGGGAGTCCAGTAATCCAATATCATTGAATAATCGTATGCATGTTTCAGGTCTGAAGAAGAACTTGGTCTTAGTCGCAATGCTGGAAGACAAGGGTTATGATGTTGTTTTCAATGAGGGAAAAGCCTTCCTTCGACATAAAAAAATGGGTCAAACCAAGAAGATGGGGGTTCAAATTAAGAATATCTACAAGCTAGAGGTAGATGGGTTCACTACAATGGTGGGAAAAGCAGAAGAAGTGGTGAGTCGGGATGAGGGCAAATTATGGCACAGGATATTGGGCCATCTTCACCATGGTGCTTTGAAGATTTTGCAGCAGATTTCTACTAGACTTCCCAAGGGTACTCTTGCGCAGTCAAATTAGTGCAAGGGATGTACTATGGGTAAGTTTTTGAAGACCACCATTCATGAGAAGGAGAATCGTGCTTCGGTGATCCTAGAGAGAATTCACACAGACGTGTGTGGAACTTTCTCGGTTGCTTCAATAGAAAAACATAGGTATTATGTTATATTTTTTAATGAATATTCTCATAGATGATGGATCTTCTTCATGCAGAAGAAGAGTGAAAATTTCTCAAACTTCTGTGAGTTCAAGGCATTGGCGGAGAAGGAGTTGGGGAAGCAAGTGAAAGCTCTACGGAGTGATAATGGTGGTGAATACATCTCAGGCGAATTCAAAGACTTCTGTAGCAAAGAATTAATTTGAATAGAACTCATAGAACCTCATAACCCATAGCAGAAAGGGGTCGCGGAGAGAAAGAACAGAATGATCGTGGGTGCTGCACGAGCTATGCTTGAGAGGGAGCTAGACTTGCATGCAGTGAAGGAAATGCTTGTTCTGAAAGATGAGCCTCCAGATGTGGATCAGACACAAGAGGAGATTCATGGAGTGGAGAATTCCACTCTTGCAGAACCAAACATTAGACAAGGCAGAAAGCGTACCATAGAAGCTGAGAGACTAAAGCTTGATGCGGCACAGAATGTAGGAGTTCCTACCTCACAGCGCAGATAGAGACAGTCACCTGACTGATTTACTGGATACATGGCTCTTATGAGCAAGTGTATCGTGACAAAGCCATATTCTTTCGAAGAAGAAATGTAGGAGCCCACATGGGTAGATGCCATGGTGGAGGAGTATAACTCCATTGTCAGAAACAGTGCTTGGGAAATTGTTCCAAGGTCGGTGGGAAAATCAGTTGTAGGATCAAGATGGTTCTACAAGGTAAAGCAAGTTGCTGATGGGAGTGTTGAGAAGTATAAGGAAAGATTTGTTTCTCGGGGCTTCTCATGGATTGAGGGGATTGACTATGAAGAAACCTTTGCACTTGTCGCACGGTATTCTTCCATACGAACCATCCTTTCTCTCTCAGCATAGATGGGTTGGTACATTCATCAGATGGATGTGAGGACTGTGTTCCTTAATTGGATCATTGAGGAAGAGTTGTACATTGAGTAGCCTGAAGGATTTGAGATCTTCAACAATGAGTCGCATGTGTGCAGGCTCAAAAGAGCATTGTATGGGCTGAAACAAGAACCCCGTGCTTGGTACACTCGGATCGATAGCTATTTCACTAGACTTAGCTTCACCAAGAGTGAGGCGGATGGAAACCTATACCAGATTGTGGTGGAGGGTAATATTTTAATCATTGTTATTTATGTTGATGATTTAATACTAACAGGTGATGAGTATTTGATACACTCATGCAAGGCAGATATTGCAAAGGAGTTTGAAATGAAGGATTTAAGCCTCCTTCATTATTTCCTTGGATTGGAAATATGGCAACGGGAAGGTGAAATATTTGTGTCTCAAGGCAAGTATGCCCGAGAGATACCGGAGATGTTTCACATGCAAGGCTGCAAGCCTATCAACACTCCTCTACCAGGAAATTGGAAGAAAGAGGATGCTACATCGACAGAGGTAGTGGATGGCACTATTTATTGACAGTTGGTGGGTTCGCTCACGTATTTCATCAATACAAGACCAGACATATGCTATGCGATGAACCAGCTTTCACAAGCTATGGTTAAGCCTACCAAGCTATTTTCAAAGGCAGTCAAGCATGTCCTGAGATATCTCAGGGGCACATTTGAGTATGGTTTATGGTACAAACAGACGGGTGAGGTGAAGTTGCATGGCTTTACGGATGCAGATTGAGCAGGAAGCCCAACAGATAGAAAGAGCACATCAGGAGGGATTTTCAGTATTAGATCTATGGCAGTTTCTTGGTACAACAGGAAATAAAGATCCATGGCACTCAGTTCAGTAGAAGTGGAATACATGGTAGCAATTCAAGCTGCTTGTGAGGCTATCTGGATGAGGAAGATTCTAGTTGGTTTGTTCGGTTCATATTTAGATCCCACAATGATAAATTGTGATCATCAGAGTTTCATTAAACTCTCAGTTAATCTTGTGTTTCATGATAGATCTAAACATATTGATATCCGGTATCATAATATCAGAGATTGTGTGCAGCGGAAGATCATGTTGCTTCAGTACATTCCTATGGAGGATCAAGACGCAGATATTCTGATGAAGGTGATCACCAGGAGAAAATTCGAATACCATAGAGGTAGGATCGAGGTGAAAGATAATCCCTGTCTTGTTGAGAGGGAGTTTTGAGATTCAACAAGATGATGAGCTTAGTGAAAAGAGTCACCTTCACTAAGTGGGCCCGCAGGCTATTTTTGGTGCAAGTCTATTTTTAGACTATGTCTATTTTTAGACATGATGATCATATTTCATAAGTTGCAGGGTGCTATTTGTGGATGGTTGATCAAGTTTGAAAAATAGATGAAATTATTTTTTTAGAATATTGAGCGAAGTATATTTATAGATCGCTGATCTAAAAATAGATGCATGTCAATTATTATTAGCTCTTAATAATAATTAGACACTAAACAACAACTTATTCTCTTGGAGCACTTCGTTTCAGTGCAAAAGTGTGGCACATCAGTGGATTGAGGGAATTACACAATTCCCAAGGGTTTACTGGAGCTAATGCAGCAAGCCAAGCATGTCCTAAGATATCTCAGGGGCACATATGAGTATGGTTTATGGTACACGCAGACGAATGAGGTGAAGTTGTATGGCTTCACGGATGCATATTGGGTAGGAAGCCCAACAGACAGAAAGAGCACATCAGTGATTTCGCATTAGATTCATGGCAGCTTGGTACAACCTCTTTAAAGATCCATGGCAAATTCCTCAAGAGAAGTCGAATACATGGTAGCAAGTCAAGTCGCATGGAGGCTATCCGGGATGAGGAAGATTCTAGCTGGTTTGTTCTGGCTCAAACTTGGGATCCTACAGTGATACATTCTGATAATCAAAGTTGCATTAAATTCTCAATTAATCCTATGTTTCATGATAGATCTCAACATATTAATAGTAGGTATCATCATAGCAGTGATTATGTGTAGCGAAAGATCATGTTGCTTCAATACATTCCTACGGAAGATCAGGATGTAGATATTCTTACAAAGGCGCTCGACAAGAGCAAATTTGAATACCATAGAGGTAGGATCGAGGTGAAGGATAATCCCTATCTTGTTGAGAGGGAGTGTTGAGATTCAACAAGATGATGAGCTTAGTGAAAAGAGTCACCTTCACTAAGTGGGCCCGCAGGCTATTTTTGGTGCAAGTCTATTTTTAGACATGATGATCATATTTCAGAAGTTACAGGATGCTATTTGTGGATGGTTGATCAAGTTGGAAAAATAGATGAAATTCTATTTTTAGAATATTGGGCGAAGTCTATTTATAGATCGCTGATCGAAAAATAGATGCATGTTGATTATTCTTAGCTCTTAATAATAATCAGACACTAAACAACAACTTATTCTCTTGGAGCAATTTGTTTCAATGCACAGATGTGGCACATCAGTGGACTGAGGGAATTACGCAATTCCCAAGGGTTTACTGGAGCTAATGCATGGAGGACTCAGTTAGAACTCAAGTGGTAGAGTTATGACACAGTTGGAAGAAGTAGTTATGGACTTGTATTCAGTTTAACTCAGTTAGACTCAATTGAGCTAGTTGTATCTAGTCTAATTTATTGATACACTAGTGAGAGTGGAGTGAATTAATTAGTTAATTAATTCACAAATAATAACTCATTAATCAACTGAAAACTACAGCAGTTAACTACAGTGCATGGTAGTTTCAGTGGAGACCTAGTGGAGAGATAGGTGAAAGGGAAAGATAGACTATCTGTTGTGACTATAGTGATGCATTGATTGCATCACACACACGTTGGAGTTGCCAATGAGGATTGTGCAATCAAGGCAAGAGTAATTCAAATTCATTTAGAGCTATTCTTCAAGAGGGATTGCGCAGTGGAGGCAGGCTAGCAGGGGGCAGCGATCGATGCATGGATTTGCAAGATTGTTCTTGATTAGTGTATGATGATTGTACTATACTGAGAGCTTGATAAGCTTTGTATGAGGATTTTCATATGATTCCATGATACATAATATATAGCTGGGGTTTTCAGCTTCAGGCTTTCCCAGTTAAAAACAACTGTGTTATGTGCAATTATTTTTATTTATGCTTTACATGTGTGTGCAATTAGTTTTCCACAAAAGATTAACAAGTGGAATGATTTAGTATATTGCATAAAGTTAAATAGTGTGAGATCAGGTGGATCTAAGACATATGCATGCTTAGTGCTTATAACTTCTACACTAATAATGTTGCACTATAACACATCACTACACCATTATGTGATGACATGGGTGATGCACTCATTGCTGGACATTATCATGATGACATGGATTTCCTACATGTTCCTAGTATGATGAATAAGACAAATAATGGAGAAGATGAACAATGGAAAATCCAAACAAAGAAGCCATACTGTACAAATCATTTTCTACACTAAATAATTCAAGGGAAATCACAAAGAAAAAAAAATTTCACCACCTTAGAGTCAACCTTTCAAAATGGATCCTATACCATCTTGTAGAGTATATTTTTCCCTTTCTAACAAGCTCTTACTTTCCCTGAAACTCCAAATAGTTTGGGAGATATTGATTTTTTAAGTTAAGGAAATTAAATATGACATTGAGCCGACCTAAGCCGACTTGTGTAGGCTTGACATGTCATCCAAGAGATGTGTCTCTTCATCAAATGTCAAACCAATATAAATAGAAATACATAATCTTCATTTTATTCATTTTATTTTGGTCAAGATTTCAGAGAAGAATCACAGAAGGTGAACTAAGGTTGAGGAGAAGTGTATTAGATGGGTTAAATCTATTTTAAGGGTTAAAAACATCATAACAGAGGAAGTAGTATTGAACAATCCTAAGAAGACCTTGGACAGTTGATTGTGGAGACAGACCCTTCTAATTGCAGACCTTAAGAGCAACCATCACTTGATCTCGAACCAAGTCCTGGACTAGTGGAACAATCCTGTGCAGGCATAAACGCAGAGAAGATTTCAAAGGAGGCCAAGGAAGGAAGGTTTTTTAGGCATTTTCAGTGTTAAGGTTCAAGCTTGGACTTGCTCGAAAGGCTCGAACAAAACAGTGATTGCAGAACTAACCTGTGGACAGAACTGTGCAGGATTGTTTAAAGGCCAAGAGGCCTAGTCTAAGGCTCTCTCTTCAAGCTGCAGGTTGACAGCCCACCTAAAGGCTCACTATAGCTTGAAATTTTAGGCTCAATAATATAGTCACATTTGAAAAGGGTTCAGAATATTTGTCTTTGATTAAGGTTTCCTCCATTACGGCAGTAGACAGGTGTGAGTTTCTTGTGGGTGTAGAACTCAAAGAACAATCACCCACAGTAATATCGCAGATCTGCACCTAGTCCTGTAGCTTGTCATTACAAAAGTTTGTTGCTACTACAGTGAAGACTTGTGTACATTCACTCACCTTGGACTATGGAAGAAACATGATTTGGGTTGGCAAGAAGGCTTAACACTTATACTCTCTGATAGGGCTGAAATAGTGAATCTTGGATTGAAGTATAGAAGTTGAAAATCACCAAAGGAAACTCAAACTATACTTTGACCAGTGGATACTTAGCCTTTAAAGGCTCAGTCCAATAGCAAACCTTTTTTTTAAGGGCAGCTTCAAAATCCCTCATGAATTAGTCTTGGAATAAATAAAAGAAATAGTTGAAGTACTTGCTGGAGTAGCAGAATTATAAATCACTTGGAACAATCATCTCCAAAAAAATTATTTGAAGATACCTTCAAGATATTATGGGACATTCCTTGATCTAAGTGTTGAAGCCTTGTGAAGACTAAACTTGGACAAGACATTGGAGCAGCTCTTTGAAGTTTCTTGCAGAAAAATTGATATAAATCTTGAAGTTGGTCTTGGAGATACTATTGGAGACCACGTTGCATTGAAGCCATCATGAGGTGAATTTGGAGATCTTTGGTTAGGTATCATGAAGAGTAGTGGCGACAGTGTATTAGAAATTTTCAACTTCGTTGTGTATCAATGCCATTACATTTATCTTTTTTTTGGTAAAAGACAAGTCACTGTGGCAGTTTTTTGGCTTTTTTATTTGTGTTTCTAATGGTGGCAGGGTTATCAAAACAAGAATAGAGCTGGCTAAACCAACCAAGCAGATCAGTTATGGGGTTTTCTAGGTAGAATTTCTAAGAGAAGGAACACAATCACAAGGAATGTATCCAAGTTTCCATCAAGCAAGGGACTGTTATAATTCTAGTTTGAGAATATCTCAGAGTTGGGCTCAATAACTCATAGCGGCTTCAAATCAAATCTTCAAACCATTATTGCAGAATCCTCCTTCAACATCTGCTGGAATCAGCCATCAAAGAGGAGAGAAGATTCAAGATTTTTTATGTGAAGTTTGAGGAACTACATCTATAAAAGTAACATAAATTATCATTAGAATTTGAGACATAGTGAAAAGAGATGAATTATCTGCCAAGCTTGATAAGGCCTATACTTCTGAACTTTAATCATCATATCTTCTTGTAGAAATATCTATGTCAATCCCCTTATAGAAGTGCATCCAGCAGGTGGGGGAACATATTTTGTACTTCAAGTTTAGGGATTCTTTTGGGGCAGGTTGCCATAAAATGGCCTAAGCCATTTCAGATCTTGCACTTGAAAGGGATGTTTTAATAGTCCATCTTTTGAGTCCATGGGAAGCCCTCGAGATAGAAATGATTCTGTCCAAAAAAAAATTATTCGAGCTTAGTCCAACACAATCTAGCACACGTGAATAAACCTCCCCTATTTTTGCTATATGAGCCTAGATATAGGCACAGAGGGTTGATGATTTCTCCCACAACATCTTCCTTCCAGAAGTGAAGGGGAAATTCACAAGCCTGATCCTAATGGTATCGGTGGTAATAGTAAAGGTGGATCTAATCACAGGACTATCTAAAGCTACAATGAATATGTATGCACTTTGTAAACTTAAAAGTTAGTGCCCATTTAACTTGAGTCCACAACAGAGATAAAACATTGTTAATAATTTTTTCCTTATTGCATTGTTGGTGGGTAAATTTTTTAGTGGCTTTTAAGATGAGTAATCCATTCGGTGAAACAAGTCTAGAAGAAAGAATGCCATGCATAATATACCGCAAGGTATGCCTATCTTTTTGTCATGCAATGCCCTCTTTGCATCGTCATGGTATAATATGCTTATCAGTGTTGTTTATCGTCGTTATGGAATCATGGTATGCTCTGTTTTGTTTACATATTGGTCCTATTAAATCCCCCCCCCCCATAAGGCATTGTTGATTTCGGAGTGCTTTCATACCCAATTTGTTTGCAAAAAACAAAGATGCAAAAATAGAGAGGCACATTCCATGGCTGGACCATAACTCTACTGAGAATTCTAAAACCCAAATAAAATGTTAATTGAATCTATTGTATAACCTATAATGGTAGCCTTGAAAAATTGATTCTATAATTGTAAGGCTACCATTCTGAAATTTCCAGGGAGAAATCAACATGATTTCCTATTATCTACTCAAACCTTTAGAAATAACCTATTATAACACCAAAAGGTGAGTGATAGAATGCCCCTACTAAACGTGAGAAAAGTTCCTTGAGTTACATTTTTATAAGTGAATGAGAGTGGACAAATATTTGTTGTCTTCCACTTTTCAGACCTCCAAAAGTGGAAAAAATACAGAAGTTTGACAAGCAAAAGTTCCATTGGAGGCCACCCACATGTGTCAAAACACACTAGATCAATAGATCTGTGGGTGGGGAACCTTGAGCATCGAGTTAATATCTATAAAAATAACCAAACGAAGTTAAGACCTGCAAGTAAAAATGAAGTTAAGATCTGCAAGTAAAAAAGAAGTTTTTAGCTATTTGTAAACTACATGCAACGGAAAGGGATTGATTCCCCCCAGGGTCAAAACCGAGAAATTTATTTCAACAATAAAATCTACTTTCTAATAGCTATGAATGTCTATTTATACCCTAGAAAATTGATAATAAGCTATAAATTCAGATCTAGAATTAAAAAAAGGGTTAAAACTTACCGCAGTCCTATTAAATCCCCCCCCCCCCCAAATAAGGCATTGTTGATTTCGGAGTGCTTTTATACCCCATTTTTTTGCAAAAAAAAGAGAGGCAAAAATAGAGACGGGCATTCCATGGTTGGAATGAAACTTTAATGAGAATTATAAAACCAAAATAAAATGTTAATTGAATCTATGCTATAACCTATAATGGTAGCCTTGCAAACTTAAATCTATCATTGCAAGGCTACCATTCTGAAATTTCTAGGGAGAAATCAACATGATTTCCTGTTATATACTCAAACCTTTAGAAATAACCTATTATAACACCAAAAGGTGAGTGATAGAATGCCCCTACCTTTTTATAAGTGATTGAGAGTGGAAAAATATGTTGTTGTCTTGCACTTTTCAAACCTCCAAAAGTGGAAAAAATACAAAAATTTGACAAGCAAAAGTTCCCTTGGAGGCCACACACATGTGTCAAAACACACTAGATCAATAGATCTATGGGTGGGGAACCTTAAGCATTGATTTAATATCTATAAAAATAGCCAAACGAAGTTAATATCTGCAAGTAAAAATGAAGTTAATATCTGCAATTAAAAACGAAGTTTTTCAGCTATTTGTAAACTACATGCAACGGAAAGGGATTGATTCCCCCTAGGGTCAAAACCCAGAAATTTATTTCAACAATAAAATCTACTTTCTAATAGCTATGAATGTCTATTTTTACCCTTCAAAATTGATAATAAGCTATAAATTCGGATCTGGAATAAAACAAAGGGTTAAAACTTAAAAGGTAATTTATACCTGCTCAAACCCTTAGATGAAATCTTTGCTAGATCTGTCGAAGAAATGTTGTAATAAAGTAGATATCTTGCCCTTTATTTTACTTCCAGAGTGTCGGATCAAGATTACAACTCTATCTTTGTTAGCTATGCATGTTGGATTAAAAAAAGGGATTGGAGTCTAGGCGATTATCACATCCCCATCTAGTTTAGAACATTGATACAACCTGTGGATTTTTCAATGAAAGATCCCTCTTGGGGAGAAGTCTCCAACCACTGGGCCAACTATGAATGAAATCGATTCCTTACTGAAGGAACCCTTGATAATGCTTTTTCCAACAAATGGATTTAACAAACACTTGGCATTGGAAAAGGGGAGATGAGGTCTAGCACCTTGATCCCTTCTTCCACGTGACAACCTTGACACTCAATGGATTCACCCAATAGCCTTGCAATAACCTATAATTTTAATTAGAATGGTTTCACCGTATCTATGCTATAACTTATAATGGTAGCCTTGGAATAACCTTACAAAATGGAGCAACTTGTGCTGTTGTAGAGTGTTGAGGGTAAAATTTGAATTGATCTGACTATTTAGGTCTGCAAGATAGTGCCCATTGTCTATTGTGGACCTCTTGAAGGCTTGTTGAGGTTAGCTATTGTAAATTCATTCTCTGAGATCATCTATATTTATTAAAAGGAAGAAAATAGTTTTCTCAATAGGTTCTATTCTCAAGCATGACACTTTGAAGCAACATGTCAAAGTTCAAATTGGATCTCAAAATGAGGTTCAGGTAAGTGCCCCTGTTTCTTCCTACAATATATTACCATTGCAGAAATGAAAAATAAATTAAATATGCTTTCACTGGCTACAAGTTTTATCTATGAAACCGATTAGTAGAATGGTGTTATCCTTATGGATATTTATTATTTTCACTAACCACGGCAGCAAGATATGTGCAAAGTAATTAAAATATATGTATGATTACTGGAATATCGATGGTTAATATCATTATCTATCTATCTGATCAAATCCAGACCAATCTCACCTTTTTGGGGTTAATACACTCAAAATTAGGCACAATTAGGAGCACAAAGGAGCCAATTCACCAATATCTCAAATTCTGCAGACTAAGTGCAACAGACTCTAACTCATAAAATTAAAATCAAAATATGCTAAAACAACATAAATGGAAAAACATCACTCAGAGTCAGAGGGCACAAGAGCTAGATTTCACAATCATAAGGAAAAATTTCTAAGAATTCTAAGTCTAAAACCCTACTCACCCTCTTGGGAAGCCACTTACTGATTTTTTAGATTGAAATAATTAGCCTGTGAGGAGGTAACTAATTGTCACATGGTTGTCCTTAATTTCTATTTCTTAGAATTTTCCTTCCTAATATTAGGAGGTTACTAATTGTGACATGGTTGACCTTAAGTGCTATTTCTAAGTGTTTCCTTCCTAAAATTATCCTAACCCGTCATCCTATTTTTTATTGTCACTTATTCATACTCTGAAACTAGGGAATTCTCTCCTTAAAAAAATTTTAGGGCCTTGTTTAGGCATGATAAGAGTGCATTAAAATGGAAAATTATCCACATTAATATACAAGTATATTTTCTCTTGCAGGTAGCATTGAGAGCTAGCACTGAGAAAATTATGGTAGTTGGATTTGATATTGCAACGTTGTGACTGTATCTATCATATTTTGCAAAGGAGAATCGGGATATCTTGGAGAATTCTTCTATGTTGTGTCAAGGAGTGTTTTCATCCTATATTCCCTTCGTAATAAACAAAATCAAGTTTTTTTGCAACATCTCTTTTGTCTTTTCTAAGAAGTTATCAATCTATAATTTTCATAGACTTGCTTTCAGTTTTATCTTGATAGAATTTTAGTAGTAGGAATAGGATAATTTTGTCCTCCCTATTCACTTTTCTTCAATACATCTTCTTGACTCTATAAGGCATTGATTGCTATGTTTAGTCTTTGATTGTTTACATAAACACAAAACCACTTCTTTATCTAAAAATTTGTGCATCTTAGGGATATTACACAAACCAAGCACTCTAAGATAGATTTATTCAATTTTTTGTTAAATTGAAAGCTTGACTTGATGTAATTTCCTTTTTTATGCAAAAATAGAGAGGAAACATTTTCTCAATTTCTGTGCACTAGAAAATTATAAATACATTTGAAAGCATAAAATATTAAAAACTACTTTAAAACAACATTTATTTTAGCAAAGACAACATTAAAATAGTCATTAGCAAAACTTCATATTATGTAAATGCAAAGACAATCCCAAACAGTCATTAGATGAGGAAACTTATTCTAGTAGACACAGGGGCTTTGGGCCTATCATATAACTTTAATGGAGTTATGATTATAGCACAAGACTTGATACAGGTCACTAAACACTAGCCATCTTGATGCGTAAGCTATTAGGAGAGAATGAGAGATCTATTTTGCTAGATGTCACGGCCTCCTTTAGAGTTAACATCTGTTATAAATGTTCAACATCTGAACCTTCCTACAGTTTGACAACCTTGTTACGAAATGATTTATGTAATTGTGTTTCAGATCTATATATTAGATTTTGTTTGACCATGATATGCCATGTTACAACTATTATTTTTCCATTTTTTTTTTTACAGAGTTTCTCTTTGATTTATCAATTATTTTCATTAACATTCCTTTATCTGGTGCTTATAGTGTTCATATTATTTATCAGAAGGTTTCCCTTTTTTTCAGTCACAATTTTTTTTGGTGTTTGCTACAAAAAATTCTAGCATCCACAAAGTGTAAAGTCCCAAGCATATTCTTTTGTAACATAGCAAGGCTACCCACTATCACCTCAGTAGCTCTTCCTCTTACATTTGGCTGGCTCTTCTCCGAGATAAGGGGGGTATCCCTAAGTAAGATTGCTATGGTAATTCAGTGAATGCTAATGAGAGGGCGTGCTCCATCTAAGTGTTGTGCCATGTAAACAAAAAATGTTCACTATAGCTAAACTCCCAAAAAATACCAAAATGACAACAAAATATAAGCTCTACCTAGGCTTGAACCCATGTTGCACCACTTTCAAGGGTCTAATACATCATCCAACATTATAAAGAGAATTACTTTCTCAAGAAATATCTCAGCCCAAGAATTATTAGATGAGGAAACTTATTCGATGTGAAAAGTAATTAAAATATATGTATGATTACTGGAATATCATTGGTTAATATAATTATCTATCTATCTGATCAAATCTAGACCAAGCTCACCTTTTTGGGGTTAATACACTCACAATTGGGCACAATCATGAGCGCAATGGAACCAATTCATCAATATCTCAAATTCTGCAGACTAAGTGCAGCAGACTCTAACTCACAAAATTAAAACCAAAATATGCTACAGCAACATAAATGGCCAAACATCACTCGGAGTCAGAGGGCACAAGAGTTAGATTTCACAATCATAAGAAAAAATGTCTAAGCATTCTAAGTCTAAAACCCTACTCACCCTCTTGGGAAGCCACTTATTGATTTTTGAGATTGAAATAATTAGCCTGTGAGGAGGTAACTAATTGTGACATGGTTGTCCTTAATTTCTATTTCTTAGCATTTTCCTTCCTAATATTAGGAGGTTACTAACTGTGACATGGTTGACCTTAATTTCTATTTCTAAGTGTTTCCTTGCTAAAATTATCCTAGCCCATCATCCTATTTTTTATCGTCACTTATTCATACTCTGAAACTAGGGGATTCTCTCCTTAAAACAATTTTAGGGCCTTGTTGAGGCATGATAAAAGTGCATTAAAAAGGAAAATTATCCACATTAATATACAAGTATATTTTCTTTTGCAGGTGGCATTCAGAGCTAGCACTAAGAAAATTATGGTAGTTGGATTTGAGATTGCAACGTTGTGACTGTATCTATCATATTTTGCAAAGGAGAATTAGGGTATCTTGGAGAATTCTTCTATGTTCAGATGTGTCAAGGAATGTTTTCATCTTGTAGTCCCTTCGTAATAAACAAAATCAAGTTTTTTGGCAGCATCTCTTTTGTCTTTTCCAAGAAGTTATCAATCTATGATTTTCATAGACTTTACTTGCTTTCAGTTTTATCTTGATATAATTTTGGCAGTAGGAATAGGATAATTTTGTCCTCCCTATTCACTTTTCTTCAATAAATCTTCTTGACTCCATAAGGCACTGATTGCTATGTTTAGTCTTTGATTATTTACATAAACACAAAACCACTTCTTTATCTAAACATTTGTGCATCTTAGGGATCTTACACAAACCAGGCACTCTTAGCTAGATTTATTCAATTTTTTGTTAAATTGCAAGCTTGACTTGCTTAATTTCCTTTTTTATGCAGAAATAGAGAGGAAACTTTTTCTCAATTTCTGTGCACTGGAAAAATATAAATACATTTGAAAGCATAAAATATTAAAAACTACTTTAAAACAACATTTATTTTAGCAAAGACAACATTAAAATAGTCATATTATATAAATGCAAAGACAATCCCAAACATTCATTAGATGAGGAAACTTATTCTAGTAGACACAGGGGCTTTGCGCCTGTCATATAACATTAATGGAGTTATGATTATAGCACAAGACTTGATACATATCACTAAACACTAGCCATCTTGATACGTAAGCTATTATGAGAGAATGAGAGCTTATTCTGTTGGATGTCATGGCCTCGTTTAGAGTTAACATCTGTTATAAATGTTCAACATCTGAGCCTTCCTATAGTTTGACAACCTTGTTATGAAATGATTTATGTAATTATGTTTCAGATCTATAGATTAGATTTTATTTGATCATGATATGCCATGTTACAACTATTATTTTTCCATATTGTTTTTGACAGAGTTGCTCTTTGATTTATCAATTATTTTCATTAATAGTCTTTTATCTGTTGCTTATAGTGGTCATATTATTTATCAAAAGGTTTCCCTTTTTTTCAGTGAAATTTTTTTTTTGGTGTCTGCTACAACAAATTCTCGCTCCACAAAGTGTAAAGTCCCAACCATATTCTTGTGTAAGGTAGCAAGGCTACCCATTGTCATCTCAGTAGCTCTTCCTCCTACATTTGGCTGGCTCTTCTCCGAGATAAGGGTGGTATCCCTAAGTAGGATTGCTAAGGAAATTGAGTGAATGCTAATGAGGAGGTGTGCTCCATCTAAGTGTTGTACCATGTAAACAAAAAATTTTCATTGTAGCTAAACTCCCTAATGATACCAAAATGACAACAAAATATAAGCTCTACCTAGGCTTGAACCCATGTTGCACCATTGTCAAGGGTCTAATACATCATCCAACCTTATAAAGATAATTACTTTCTCAAGCAATATCTCAGCCCAAGAATTATTAGATGAGGAAACTTATTAGATGAGGAAGGGTTTGCCTTCGTCTTCCAATGATACCTACTACAGGGTCTCTGTCAATACTAGTGCAAGAAAAATTAAACCATTTCATGTTGTAGACTTTGTGAGCAAGCAAGAGGAGATTGATGAAACATCAAACCAGAAAACATTAGTTGAAGAATTTGGCAATATTAATTCAGTTTCCAAGAAGGAATCAGTGTAGGAAGCTCCAAGTTTATAGAAAGAAGAGCTTCCATGTTGTATTGCTTGGACTGTAGCTAAGTAGTGACCAATGAACACTATGACTCTAACTAAGCATTTACTCTACATGATCTGGTAAGTTCCAACAATTAAGGTAAATAATACTAGTTCAATAGTGATTTCTTAAATTGTTATTTAGGTTTTGTAGCAGGCCTGCTAATTTCCTTGTTAATCCACATCCCGATACATACTAGAATATGGGATTAGGATTTTTACATTATGTGGCAGATCTTTGTTAATTTCCAATAGTAAATGGAAATAATAATGATTTTGTTGTAATTGGTTAAATTGTTATTCAAGTTTTCTAGCAATCCCACTAGCATCCTTGTTAATCCACAAAACAATACCTACTTGAAGATGGTAATTGTTCTCCCAAATAGTATTTCTAAACTTTTTCATGCTTCTCCTTGCATCATGTTGTTCTTGGATTTCGTGCATGAAATGAATAAGTCTTGGTGAGTTTCTTTTTTGCTGATATGGGCATTGTTATATACCATTGCAGATACTCACACGCACGAAATAAAGGAGACAATAGAAACTATACACATTTTGCACTACTTATTGTATTAGAAATATATAAGTGTACATTAGTATTTCTTACTTATTTTAAAATGAATTTCCAGTTCATGTTCGCAATATTCACTTCCCCTTTAACATTGATGCTGACACTACAATGAGTGTTGCAAGTGAAATGGTGACAAAATTGGATCTATCAGATCACGATGTGACAAATATTCTAGCCATGATTGATACAGAAATACAAGCTCTTGTGCCAGAATGGCAACCCGCAATACCTTTTGTGGATACTGCTGAGGAGGAGATGGATATTGATTATCCTAGGTCTGAAATTGAAGATGATGTTTCGAAGATGCTCAGTGATAATGATAGGCCCTCTGGTGCATTTGTACTTGAACACATTCCTTCAGGTCGCAAGTATTCTTCTGATTCCCCAAGGTCTTTAGTTGCAGATTCTTACATGAATACTGCCTTAATGAATGCTTATTCTAAAGAAGAAGTGCCAATGCATGGCAGATTTGATGAAGTGAACCATGTCTAGTCTACCTCAAGCAGTGCTAAACATCATCATAATGAATTCGATGATCACAAGAAACAAGGGGATGGTTTAGATATAAGTTCAAAGTTTCCCAACTCTGTAGGGAGAGGCAACATGCAAGAAAATGTTGTGGTGATTGATAAAGAGAAAAAACACTCAATTTCTGAGGTCATAAAGAATAATGTGGTGGCTGAGGGGAAGATGTCAGCTGAAGATATGAATACTGACTGCAGTACTCAAGAGTGGTTTAAAAGAATGAACCAAGAGAATCTAAAAATGGAGGATTGCAACATTGCTAATGCTTTGGACTAGAATGTACTTGCAGGCAAGCATGATGGTAAAACTATTTCTTCAGAGTCTGGTGTGAATTTTCTAGATTATACCACCATGTTGGCCAATGAGTTGGAAGATGAGAATAGTGTAACCCAAAAAATCAAAATCTTATTACTTAATCATATAGAGGAGTTGAGACAAAAGCATGAATGGGTATTGTAGGAATTTATAAATCAACTGCCACAAAAGGGTTTTATAGAGAGGCACATTCCATGGGGGTGGAGGTGTGTGGAGATGCATTTTATAGCCCAATTGGTGAACTTGTGCAAGTGTGTGCAAGAGTGGATTGGGCGCATTGGATATGAATGACAACAATGAGCACCCATTTTGTGTTGGGTTTTACACTATTGGATTGAAAGCTATTTTTATTCAACAATGTAAACCCAACATATTGAGTACCGTAGCCTGGCGATTATTAATTACCAGATATGGATAGCCATTTAATCCCTAGTCTAATATGCACTTTTAGGTGCCCAAGATTTTCCAATTTGGCATATATCTAGTTCCACCTTGAGTTTGTGAACATGAGATATGCATACTCATCCTTGCAACCTCAAGGTCCATGTCAAACCTGGGTATAGATGTGTATGTGACAGTTTAATTTTAAGAATAATTTTGAGTTTTTTCTTCTTTGATATCTATTTTACCTCTCTAATTTTTTGCATCTCTGGGTCGGGTCTCCTTTTTTTATTCTCTTTATCAATTTATACAGATACACTTCGCAAGTTTTTATTGCATCAATACTGCCACCGTTTCCTTAAATATTGTACATTTCAAGGGATTTACAATTTTCCACTGCATTTGTAGAACCATATAACAGTGTATTGTCAACTCATTCTCTCTAGGAGCACACATATGTGTCAGTTGTTCTGGACAACAAAGCTATTTATGACATATGTAAGCGATGTCTAGACATCGAAATACCTACATACAAAAACTTGAATAGACTGATCTCACAAGTTATATCATCATTAACAGGTTCTCTACGATTTCAAGGAGCCTTAAATGTAGACATAATTGAGTTTCAAATGAACCTTGTTCCCTTTCCTAGAATTCATTTCATGCTTTCATATTATGCACCAGTAGTGTCTAAAGAGAAAGCCTATCATGAAGCATTGTCAGTGAAATAAATAACAAATTCTATGTTTGAGGCTAGTAACATTATGACTAAATTTGATCCCAGACATAGAAAATGCATGGCCTACTGTCTAATTTATAGAGGAGACGTGGTGCCCAAAGATGTGAATGCAATAGTTTCAATGATCAAAACAAAATGAGTTGTGCCTCTCTGTTTTTTCCATGGAATGTGCCTCTCTGGTAACTACTAAATAGCTCAGACATTGTAAGCTATGTGTTTAAATTATAAGAGAATTGAAAATTTTAAATGTATGCCACTCACATATGATTTAGCATTTGAATTTTGTTTTCTAGTGGTCTTAGAGCAGACAATTTCCACGTGAGATATAAATGTGTGTTCTTTGATATTATCATTGGGGTATAGGAACCTTCCAAAAATCAAGAATGTCTTTGCACTTCAAAATATTGGAGTGAACTCTCTGAAGCCTTGTACTCTACATGTTTAGGTTGAAAGGTGGAGCGGAGCATAACAGTAAATGCTACTGACATTTGCACTGAGTTGCAACTAAGGTTTGGTTCCCACCATGTGAACGGAAGAGTTGATATCCCATTGCCAATAGTGGGCCTTGTCCCTCCATATAACTAACCTCCCATTCTAGCAATCTTGATCTGTGTTCCTGTATTTTGTTATGCAAATGCCATGATATGTTCTTCAATAAAAAGGAAGAAAATGCACAGACTAAAAAAATCATAATATTAGTACAAATCAATTAAAAATGAATTAAAATAACATTTTGATGTCTAGTAGATGAATAGCCATCGAGACTCAGCCTATGTTTATAGTGAGAGGAAATTTATGACAGGAATTCAGATACAGTACCCACTTACAAAGAGCCACCTCACTGCCCTCATGTTCAAAGTAACAGGAGCAGTGTAATGATTCTGAAGAGTTCTTATGAAGGGTTTGTATTTATAAGGCTGATGGAAGGTGCTGCTACAACAATATGAGGAGAAGGATTTGAGAGGACCGAGAGGTCTAGAAGGGGCCTCCTACCCTAGCCACAGTGATCTCAAAAGATAGTGCAGGAAATCGGAGTGGTTACTTATCCTAGAAGGAGATTCTCTTTCTGCTCTAGGCCACAGAGAAGGATTTACTTCTACAACAACTCAGAAAAGTCTGTCTTAAGGCCCAGTTTAGGCCACATCCATCCTAACATACAATACAGTTAATATCAAATATATTTTGGTGTAATCACTTGGTTAATCGTACACAATACAACCAGTATTTAATAAGGGCATTGTGTTTCTAAAATACTCTCTGTGATTTTGGTGACCATGGTTTTGGAGCTACAAAGGCTACAAGGATTTCCCCAACGATTTCCTTTTGCAGCTAAAAAGGCTGTGGAAAGACTTTTACATATGTTTTGATGAAGCATTCAGATGTGCACAAGGAGGGACTGTATGTTTATGAAGCATGTGATTGGAAATTTCGAGACAGCTCCAAGGCAACAATTTTTCACAAGTTGTTGTTCAAGGATCAAAGAAATACAAACCATCAGCTTATGAGTATTTTTAATTCAGTAGTTTAATTCTAAGAAGTTTTTTACAGCCTGAAACAAGTGGATCTGCATTACAAGATAGCTCCTGAAAAAGATGGATCTGCTTATGAGTACTTTACTATCTCCCGAAACATAGAAAAAAACCTTTGTTACATTAAGAGCTTATATAATGTTTGTTACAAAAATTAATTTATGGATGTTTCATCAGCAGTCGCAACAAGCAGTGTCTTTAAATTCATAATTCTTGATGTACCTTTTATTATCTAGTAATAGAATATAAGACACATTTTACCGAAGGGAAAAAAGGGGGAAAAGGTGACCATTATAAGAACCAGTCACTAGAGAGGCCTCAAATCTTGAACACTAGAAATAGGAAAGTCAAAATTTAAATATAAACAAAGACAATGTAATCTAAGCAGCTACAATAGGGACACGTATCCATGATTTATCAAATTATCAAGTTATAGAAAAACTTATAAATCTTTAAGTGAAACTAAGCATATCCAATTGTGGCATTTCAATGAGTCATAACTATTCTCTTTTCTCCTCCATTGTCATTCAAACTTAAGTTTATGCATTAAAAAATCTTGGCATGTGACTTACCAGATCATTGTAGCATCCTTTTTGGTATAATTGTTGCAAGTTGCCCAACTGAATCGTACCAATGTTGGAAATCCAAATACTGGATGTTTATTTTCTTCCAGCCATGCTTTTGTTTCAGGATCTGTACAGAAAACTGGCTTAGAGGAATAGATATAGGAATTGAAGGCATAAGAGGCAGAATAAATAATCACTAGTAACAATTGATATTGATGATAGGGAAAGAAAATGCAAAAGAGAATATACCCCCTAGATATCCTGAGCCAATGTATACCACAAGGTCTTCACTAGCTCCCGCAATACAATATAAGCAGATTCCATGATAAAATTTGTAATTATATAGAAAAAATTCCTAGCCCCGAGAGAAAAAGAATTGGCGCCAAATAACTAGCACATCTAGTTTGGGTAAGAACAATCAGTTTCCCTCTATTCTTGGGCTTTCATACGGTGTCAAGTTCGACTTTGGGGACTTCGGCATGCCCTCAAAACCTCAACCTCATCTTCCTGAACAATCGAACAACGAGTTTTCTTGGGATTTCTTACGGTGTCAAGTATGAATTTGGGCTTTCGTATGGTGTCAAGTTCGACTTTGGGGACTTTGGCATGCCCTCAAAACCTCAACCTCGTCTTCCTGAACAGTTGAAAAACGAGTACCTCAACCTTGTCTTCCTGAACAGTCGAAGAGTGAGTACCTCAATCTCATCTTCCTGTACCTCAACCTCGTCTTCCTGAACAGTCGAAGAGCAAGTACCTCAACCTCATCTTCATCTTCCTGAACAGTAGAACAGGGGCTTCGAACAGGGGCTTTCTTACACTTTGGGCTTTTATTTGTTTTAATGAAATCAAATAGGGGCTTCGAACACTTCGAGCTTTTATTTGTTTTAATGAAATTGAATAGGGGTTTCGAACAGGGGCTTTGAACACTTTGGGTTTTTATTTGTTTTAATGAAATCAACCCATGCCATCAAACTTTTACAAAATCTTATGTGGCATGCCATCAAACTTTTACAAATCTTGAAACAATTTTTTTTTTAATAATTAAAATATGAAAATTTATTATTTTAATTATTAATTAAATATAAAATCAAAATAGATTTAAAATTTAATTTTATATAATATAATTAAAACAAATAAAATATAAATATTGATAATTAATATTTTAATAAATTCAATAAAATATAAATATTTTAATCTCAGTAACCTACTTTTCTAGTTATTTGTGGACATTTATTATGATTAAATTACTACTCTATGCCACAGAGAGGGATTTATTTCTACAGCAACTCGGAAAAGTCTACCTTGAGGCCTAGTTTAGGCCACATCCATCCTAACATACAATACAGTTAAGATCAAATATATTTTGGTGTAATCACTTGGTTAATCGTACACAATACAACCAGTATTTATTAAGGGCATTGTGTTTCTAACATACTCTCTGTCATTTTGGTGACCATGGTTTTGGAGCTACAAAGGCTACAAGGATTTCATTTTGCAGCTAAAAAGGCTGTGGAAAGACTTCTACATATGTTTTGATGAAGCATTCAGATGTGCACAAGAAGGGACTATATGTTTATGAAGCATGTGGCTGGAAATTTCTAGATAGCTCCAAGGCAACAATTTTTCACAAGCTATTGTTCAAGGATAAAGAAATACAAACCATCTTCTTATGAGACTTTTAATTCAGCAATTGAATTCTAAGAAGGTTTTTGCAGCCCGAAACAGGGGGATCTGCAATACAAGATAGCTCCTGAAACAGGTGGATCTACTTATGAGTACTTTACTATCTCCCAAAACATAGAAAAAGACCTTTGTTACATTAAAAGCTTATATAATGTTTGTTAAAAAAATGAATTTATGGATGTTCCATCAGCAGTCGCAATAGGTAGTGTCTTTAAATTCATAATTCTTGATGTACCTTTTATTATCTAGTAATGAAATATAAGACACATTTTACCCAAGGGAAAAGAGGGGGAAAAGATGGCCATTATAAGAACCAGTCACTAGAGAGGCCTCAAATATTGAACACTAGAAACAGGAAATTAAAATTTTAAATATAAACAAAGAGAATGTACTCTAAGAAGCTACAACAGGGACTCGCATCCATGATTTATCAAATTATCAAGTTATAGAAAAACTTATAAATCTTTAAGTGAAACTAAGCATAGCCAACTGTGGCATTTCAATGAGTCCTAACTATTCTCTTTTGTCCTCCATTGTCCTTCGAACTTAATTTTATGCATTAAAAAATATTGGCATGTGACTTACCAGATCACTGTAGCACCCTTTTTGGTATAATTGTTGCAATTTTCCCAACTGAATCGTACCAATGTTGGAAATCCAAATACTGGATGTTTATTTTCTTCTAGCCAGGCTTTTGTTTCAGGATCTGTACAGAAAACTGGCTTAGAGAAAGAGATATAAGACTTGAGGGCACAAGAGGCAGAATAAATAATCACTAGTAAAAATTGAAATTGATGATAGGGAAAGAAAATGCAAAAGAGAATATACCCCCTGGATATCCTGAGCCAATGTATACCACAAGGTCTTCACTAGCTTCCGCAATACAATATAAGCATATTCCATGATAAAAGTTGCAATTATATAGAAAAATTCCCACCCCCAAGAGAAAACAATTTGGCGCCAAATAACCAACACATCTAGTTTGGGTAAGAATAGCCAGTTTTCATCTGTTCTTGGGCTTTCATACAGTGTCAAGATTGACTTTGGGGACTTCGACATGCCCTCAAAACCTCAACCTCGTCTTCCTGAACAGTCGAACAATGAGTTTTCTTGGGATTTCTTATGGTGTCAAGTTCGACTTTGGGATTTCATATGGTGTCAAGTTTGACTTTGGCGACTTTAGCATGCCCTCAAAACCTCAACCTCATCTTCCTGAACAATTGAACACCGAGTACCTCAACCTCGTCTTCCTGAACAGTCAAAGAGCGAGTACCTCAACCTCATCTTCCTCTTCCTCAACCTTGTCTTCCTGAACAATCAAAGAGCAAGTACCTGAACCTCGTCTTTGTTTTCCTGAACAGTCGAACAGGGGCTTCGAACAGGGGATTTCTTACACTTTGGGATTTTATTTGTTTTAATGAAATCAAACAAGGGCTTCGAACAGGGGCTTCAAACAATTCGAGCTTTTATTTGTTTTAATGAAATCGAACAAGGGGCTTCAAATAGGGGCTTCAAACACTTTGGGTTTTTATTTGTTTTAATGAAATCAACCCATGCCATCAAACTTTTAGAAAATCTTATGTGGCATGCCATCAAAATTTTACAAAATCTTATGTGGCATGCCATCAAACTTTTACAAATCTTGAAACAATTTTTTTTTAATAATTAAAATATTAAAATTTATTAGTTTAATTATTAATTAAATATAAAATCACAATATATTTAAAATTTAATTTTATATAATATAATTAAAATAAATAAAATATAAATATTGATAATTAATATTTTAATAAATTCAACAAAATATAAATATTTTAATCCCATTGACCTACTTTTCTAGTTATTTGTGGACATTTAATATGATTAAATTATCTATATTATCATATCTCAAGAACAATTAATCAATGCTAACAGGATTTCCCTAACTCTCTAGTATGAAAGATCAAACAAATAGCATAACCATGCACACCTAACAAGCTCTAACCAACAACATAACTCTGCTATTGATATCATGATCTCCAAATCCCAAGGACAATGAAAGCATATATACTCTCATAGGTTACTTTTAACATGCCCCTTCAAAGCAAGGTCTCATGGGGAACCAAGGCCTAGACCCTAGGTGTTAATGACCATTTGAATCACCCCAAGGTTACATTGGGAACCAGATGCATAATCAAAAGGGACTTAAGCAAATTAAAGGCCAAGTTATATATATATATATATATATATATATATTGGAATCACTTTTATCCCATCACCTAACATGCCCCACTCATCCCATGCCTAATGTTTCTCAGCTAGTATCAGACATAATCATAATCATCACCATTGCATTACAAATAACTACATCACATTTACCATATTTGTTGCAAGGGATCCCAGCTACGCTAGTGTTCACTGAATTTATGCTGTGGGATACTAGTTGAAATTTTGAACCACGCACAAGTAAAAATGCAGAAAACTAGGACCAGGCAAAGGGATGGAACCAAGAAAGGCTTCCTTTCTTTATAGAGGGTGGTAATTCCTCTCTTCTTTATAGAGGTTGATGAGAAGAATTTCACAATGGAGATTTGGCTTACTCAAGCCAACCTGAGGAGACCATAGTTTGAACTAGGCAAATCAAGCTCTAAAATCACAGAGGTGATGTGCCTACTAACCATGTGGGAAAACTTCATTGTCTCACGAATCTATGCCATCTAACTCCAAGGAAAAGGAGTCCACCTAGGATTCACACCACCAAGAACCCAAATACGCTGGAATAAACAATCAATGCTCTTAGTGGTACTGAGTCTGGAGAGGCCATCGAAAGTCTCTTATATAGAGAGAATCAACTCTTGAACAGATAAATCTAGGCCTCTCTAATCATACCAATGAGAGAAAGTCACAAGAGAACCTCTTGAGTCCCAAAACAAACAACAGAACCTCCCTCAAAAAAGTGATTGTTAAACTTGATCTCATGGAGATGGCATAGCTATGATCCTGTCAACCCTAGGATGCAATGAATCATCTTAATCGATAGCTGTTAGGAGCAAAACCCACAATTAGTCAAGCGTGATATGAAGACCATGAACCCAATGACATCGTATGTAATCAAGATGGACAATGGGATTGTTGAAAAGTGTAGCGAGAGAAGGTCTTCTCTGGTGCGTGCCTTAGCCAAAAAGACCATGATTTGTCTTCCTTTGCCCATGGACGAGTTCGTGGAGATGGTGAATTCATGTGTAGTGTTGGAGGATCAGTTACATGGACCTTCTTCAATTTGACTACAAGTTTGAGAGGCAGTTATAAATTTAGAAGAGGATGAGTTGGAAGCTTCAATACTGTATTGAGGCAAGGATGAGTTGGAGAACCAGTTAGACTCTGTTAACTATTCAATCAAAACACATGTTCTAAGTTTGTAACTTGCCAAATTTAGCATGGATCGAATCATTAAAGGAGGACAAAGGCACAAAGTTTCATAGTTGTTTTGTGCACAAAGGACTGCGACAAGACACAGCTCATGAGATTGTGAGAGAGAGCAAAAAATTGTGTGAGAGATCTTTGTTGTGAGTGCGTATCTTGGAAGAGCCAATACGCAGCATTGAAGAGAGCTTTTCTCGTGGAAGAATTGCACTAGGAAATAGGGCAATTCTGCAGTAGGAAATAGGAGTGAAGCCCTAAAGAACATGGAGTCCTCTACACTAGGAACTAGGAAAGTTGTGCACAAGGAAATAGGGACTATCTGAGTGCAAGAAAGTAGGAGCAAGGGTCTATGTGTTTGCAAGGTCATTCCAGCTGGTAAAACATGAGGACAAGATTGATTTCAGGGTGATAGTTTGAAGAGAAGAGAAGATCAATTCCTTGGATAGTAATATGTCGGTCCTAGGGCTAAGGTCAAATAACAATTTAGAAGGAGACTCAAATTTACGTGCATGGAAGAAGAAAATCACAATAGTCTTGGAATATAATGGGGTAGCAGAGTATGTCAAGTAGGCAATAGTGCCACCTCAATATCCCCAACGGTTGGCCCAGCATACTAAGAATGACACTAAGGCAAGAAGGATCATTTTAGAGGGGGTTGGAAATCATATTATTCCTCATCTCAATGAGAATAATATAGTGTATGAGATGTTTAAATTTAAATCCATCTTCAATTTGTTTTAGGCTTCCAGTGATGTCACAAATCTCACTCTCAAAGAGAAGCTAAGAAGTAAGCATATGAGCAAAGATGATCCCATCATTACATATCTTTTGAAATTCACTCAGGTTCAAGATGAGCTAGGTGGTGAGGGCATCCTTCCACATGACCATGAGCAAGAAGTATTTTAGCTACCTGGAGGAGAAGGACATGCAATTTCAGATTGAGCTAGGAGATGGAGGTTCCTTTTGACAAAGTCTAAAGCTGGATGCATTCTCCCATCATATGTCCAAAAGCACCATTATCAATAACCCATACATTCTCATTCTTGAAAGTCCCAGACAAAGCGGAAAATAAACTTCCATCCATTACTTCTAGCTTGGAAATGATCTTCAAAATGAAACCCTTGATGAATGTAGTGAGATTCCCAACAAACTTGAAACCCTTGTTTATAACACTTGCCATAATGCCAACTAGGATGTGATCTTGAGTCTCTTTCTTGCACCTTAGCTCTGATACTATGTTGGAAAAATGTTTGAATGCGTTCGGGTCACGTTCGACCTAGCCCAACCCTAATGAATGAATTTCATGCCTTCAAACATTGTTCCGCGCGTCTTGAACACAAAAGCGTTGCACAAACCCGACTCAACCTGAACATACCCACCTTGAACAATGTTCTGCACGAGTCTTGCGGAAGGATCCCGTGCGGTCACAACTTAGAAAATTTGATACGGGCACCCTCAACTGAAATGACCCGACCCAAATGCATTTGGGCAGGCGCCCTCAACCGAAACGGCCTGACATAAACATTTTTGGGTGGGCGCCCTCAACCCAAAAGACCCAACCTAAATGGATTTGGGCAAGCGCCCTCAAACGAAACGACACGGCAAGCCCGACCGAACAAAGGCACAAGGGATAAAATGGCAAATGGGTCGCACGAATGTGCACAAGGCACCTATGCAGTCACAACTTAGCAAATTTGATACGTTCACCCTCAAACAAAATGACCCAACCCGAATGCGTTTGGGCGGGTGCCCTCACATGGCGCGACACAACGCGCACGACTGAATGAAGGCAGAAGGGAGCAACTAGCAAACAGGCCACACAAACGTTCACAGGGCACCTGTGCAGTCACAACTTAGCAAATTTGATACATGCACCCTCAACTAAAATGACCCGACCCAAACACGTTTAGGCGGGTGCCCTCAACTGAAACGACCCGACCCGAATGCGTTTGGGTAGGTGCCCTCAACCGAAACGACCCGACCCAAATGAGTTTGGGCGGGCACCCTCAAACGAAATGACATGGCATGCCTAATCGAATGAAGGCACAAGGGAGAAAACGCCGAACATGCCGCACGAACGTGCATAAGGCACCTGTGCGTCACAAATTAGGAAATTTGATATGGCCGCCCTCAAACGTAATGACCGGACCTGAACGCATTTGGGCGGGCGCCCTCACACGGCGCGACATGGCGTGCAAAACCGAACGAAGGCACAAGGGAGAAAATGGAAAACGGGCCACACGAATGTGCAAAAGGCACCCGTGCAGTCACAAATTAGCAAATTTTATATGACCGCCCTCAAACGAAATGATCCGATTCGATGTAAGGTCCCACCTTACCTACCATAATTATTATAGAGAAATATTATATTAAATCAAAATGTGATATATATATAGAAGTTATTGGTGTCCTTTACACTACACCCTAAATTCTACCAACTTATCTTCAAAGCTACAAAGTTCAAGGTTTATCAAGATCCAAAAAAAATACAACCATAATACTTGCTTCTCAAGACTAAAATCACCTTTAAAATATGAATTATTTAGTGGGATGAATAAATGTCAACCTTTATGAACCACAATTTACAATAAACTAATTGTTAATTCCGTTGTAATTAAATGTGTTCAAGAGTGACTAATAACATGCTTATGAGTTATTTTCTTAAAAGGATAATTTAAATTATATAGAGTTGGCATCTCATAATTTAGGAATTCATATGTGAGTTGATATTGCAACAAATTACTTACTGCAATTTTGAATTTTCAGCAAGACCCTTTAACTCAATGAGTTATTATACTAGAAATACCTTGATTGCAAATCTTAAATTAACTTAAGCCTTTTGTTTTATGGACGGTTCATAAACGTAATTAGATGCAACCATTGAACATTATGAAAACCAATTTACAAGCATGAAATGTGCAGCCATTGAGGCATTTCGTCAAACACTTACAACCATTATCTCTTTAAGGTGTTTTCACAATAATTAGCTAACATGAATCCAAAGTTGCATGACTTCTCTATTTTTTTGTAAGCAGTGTCAATAATTGAACTTAAGATATTAGTAGACTATCATCCATATTCATTGTTGAAGCTATACCAATGAATATAAGTATTTAGAAATTTCAAACATAGCTCACAATATTGTAAGGTACAGCCATTGAGGAATTTTGACAAATAGTTGGCAGTCATAAAACAAGTTGCTGTAAGGTTATTTAAATTTTCAAATTATTAACCATTTATACTTTAAAAACCATTTCCAAGTGGTTAGCCTATATTATATTCATCACTATAAATTATCAGGAAGTTTCAATATAAAAAGAACCAAACAGCAAAACAAAACAACAGGCGGTTCTACATGCAACAGCAAATCTGCAAAACAGAGCAGATTTGGGAATTGATGTCCAAAACCTTGATTTTGGAAATCAAAGTTGGGGTGAAATGGCCAACTGGTACGGATACCCCCTGAAGTGGAGCTGACTCACAACAGGGACGCCCAGAAATGCGATTCTTTAAAACAACAAAATTTATAGCCTAAATGTTTCATTTATGACTTTTGTCAAACATATGGAATGAAAACTTACAGCTACACCTCTACATGAGGAAAAACAACCCAGATTTATGCTACTAATATATGCTCATTGAAATCACACATTTCTAAACCCACCATATGAGTTCTTGAAACATTTTACCACCCACAAGCTAATTCATTTGACATGAGTGACAAGCTTTTTGCACCAATTGCTACAATTTAACAAACACATGGAAGCCCTGAATGCTACAGCCATTAAGGCTTTCTATAAAAATTTTGATAGTACTATTCAACAACTTGAATAACAAAACATTGAAGAATATGAAACATAAGCCATAACTAAAATTTATCTCCAACTTACCTCAAGCATTTGACCTTCCAAACTATACTTTAGTTGCCATTATATTTGCATTTTCTTTTAAGGGTTGATTCTGCAATTCCTCCAAGCATATTTTGGGTACATGTCCATTTTCTTACTTCTGATGTAAGCTGCAAGCTAGCACTTATTCGTGCATAAATAAATTTATAACATTACTCATTCACAGATTTTGTCAAACACTTTGCAAACTATCCTAAAACCATTTATAAAACATGCATCTATTAATTACTTGAAACATAACCATAAATCGTGAAATACTTACCCAAGTATTTTGGAATTTACTTATTGAAATTACCTTCAACAATATTTGCCTTTCCTTTCTCAAATGCTACAATACCAAGATTAGTACCATAAACTATACCAATAATAACTCCAATATTGAGATCTAAACATCCATACATATAGATTGATCTAGTCTTCATTTTTAACTAATCAATAATATTTTAGATAACATAAGCCTAAACCAAGATTAGATGCTTACAACAAATTAAAGGTCTACCTTTTATTTTATGCTAAATCTATACTATAATTTTAGGACAATGGAAATTATACCTGAAGAGATATTCAGCTCCAATCGTTGAGAATATGATCCACCTTCGATCCCTTAACCAACTCATTTGAACCATCCGGTTTTCCACCCAACCATATCCAGGGAGAACTCCTCCCCCTGGAACCCCCGAGCTGTAAAAGCTCACAAACAGTACCAAAATACAACAGTAGAAAGAGATATGCAAGGAAAACTAAGGAAGATAGTTTTCACTTCCTCTAAATACCACTCATGTTCAACCTCAATAGATACTTAGTAGATTAGTAAGAAATTCAGATTTGTTTTGGAAGTAATTGGATACTCTCCATATCTATCCCTCTCACAATATTCCTCAAGTCTCTTCCACTCTTGGCATTACCCCTCCTCCTCCCCAAATGAGAATACATGAGACTCATATATAGGAGGAGCAACAATTCTTGTCATAAAGGAGGAGTAATATGCATGCATTGTATTCCATTTAGAGGAGTGTAACTTATGCCATTAAGGAGAGGTATGCATGCCTTATTTAAGGAGAGTGTAACATATGCATTAAAGTGAGTGTAAGAGAAATATTTTATGACATATATTTAATGAGTGTAAGAGGAATATTTTATGACATATATTTAATGAGTGTAAGAGGAATATTTTATGACATATATTTAATGAGTGTAAGAGGAATATGCCATTCATTGATGAGTGCATAAAAGAGAGTGTAATGTAATATTTAAAATAGAGAGAGTTACATAGAGTCATGAGAATCATGAAGGAGAGAGGTGTGAAGTGATTGAGGAGATATAATTCCCTTTTAATAATAATATCATAGTCTCATAAAAGATAATAATAATATTAATAATATTGAGGATTAAGTCGAGATTGAACTATTACAATTGATTAATCATAAGTTAAGTGATTTTCCTTCAAGTATACTTGTTTACCCATTGATTGGAGGTGATTTACTATTTTTGGAAAGTCATACTTGAAATAGTAGACATGACTTTCTATTTTTAGAAAGTCACTCCAAAATTGTTAGGAATTAGATTATTAAGGAAATTCATCTACGAGTTGCCCATGAGTGGTATTTTTATTCCGGATAATAGGGATTCCGCACCCCTATTGTATGCATCTTCATGCCTTAGTAGATTGAGGACTCCGCGCCCTGATCTACTCTAAAGATCCAAGATTCCACACCTTGATCTTTTTTAAATATTTAGGACTCCGCACCCCAAACATTTCATTATAGATTCAAGAATCCACGTCTTTATATTTCATGGATTTAGGACTTCGCGCCCTAATCCTTTTATTATATATCCAAGACTCCACGTCTTTATATTTCATGGATTTAGGACTCCGCGCCCTAATTTCCATGGCTTCTCATCTACTTTGCTTTGAAACTCCGCGCTTCACCTTAAGGTACTGATTGTGAGCTCATACCCATCTGATGGTTCGTTGGTAAGGTCTTCTTCCAAGACCTGCACACATCACAAACTCATTGATCAAATAAATCAAATGAATTTCATAATTGACTTATTCAAATTTTACGAAATATTGTGCATGACTTCCACAGTCATTTTGGTTTTGGAGAAATGACTTCCACAGTCATTTATAGCTTGATAATCCTTGTTGGAAATGACCAAGTCCCCTGCCACATCATGCTTAGTACGATATTATGCACATATAATCATACAAATTATGTATCATCCATAAATCATAATTAACCATATGTTCCATCTAACCATGATCATCCATGGATCTGTGTCTCAATTCTGAATCACCATTCATGCCATACACCTATGTCCAAAATAGGATACCAAAAGAGAAAACATTCCTAATATGCTCTTAACCAAAATCAATTCTTGTGTACGCAACCATAGATATTATCATAAGCACACAACAACCAAGTGACCTAAACCAGGTCATAGCATATAAGCATGTACATAAGTCTTTCATACATTATATTATATCATTATATCAAAATCACCATCTCTAAGTGTCATCAAAGCTATCTCACTAAGAAGGGACACTACATACTCCCCCTCTTGAGCTAAACTTGGCCCGAAGTTTTTCCTACGGTCATAAGATACTTAGTTCTTTTAGATTCTCCTATCAATAAGTTGTTAACCTTATGTATATATATTTGATATATATATATATATATATATATATATATATATATATTTTGTTCTTCATGCCAATCCATAGTTTCATGTTTTCTAAATTAGAAGCAACTCCATGACAACTAAACATACCATTCTTAATCAAGTAGAAAATATATCCATGCCATATTAGACATGTTTTGATATAAAATACCAAATTTTTTTATCAAAACTAACCATACAATTTATAGTACCTTATAAAGTAATATTGTATGTAATTGATAAGATATCTACTTAATTTATCTATAATAATTTGATATTCTACATGTTTTTCTTTCTCATAGTCTATATGAACCCTACATGTGTCATCTTCAAGGTTCTGTAGTGTGTTGAGCTTTCCAAGCTATAAATAGAACACACAATGGTTGTATACACAACAATGATGGTCCATCCCATATCACAATCAAATTGGCATACAATAAGCATAAAATAATCAACATACAATTGTGAGTGAAATTATGCAACAAAACATGATGTTATATATAAAACCCACTCTTACACAATAAAACATGATGTTATATATAAAACACACTCTTACATCCCACTTGATTTATGTCTTCTTAACCCAGTTTTCCTCTTTTCATTCCATAAGACATCCTTGCAATTGAAATATTTAGGATTTATCTTTAGTTTTTACTAAACGTTTACTCTTTAGGAAAAATAAAATAAAATTTGAGGTTCAAGGCACCATTTTTGTTTTTTTTTGTTTTTTTTTGTTTTTTGTTTTTTTAACTAACAACCTAAGGTTAAATACAATCCTCATTGACCCACTTATGTATTATAGATCATTCCTTTAGTTTGAATAATCTTCATTATGATTCACTTCTCTAACTTGAGAATCAATTATGAAATGACTTAGTTAGAAGATCTTCATTCTAAAAGTAGATTAATGATATATTTTTGAAAGTGGCTTGTAATCAAGAACAACTCTCACAATTATGAAAATATGGTAACCTTGATAACTTTATGTCAATTTGTTTTCCAACTATGAAATCAGTCATGATTTATATTTAGTAATTATTCCTTACTATTAATACATACACAACAACAAACTATGAAAACCGTACATTTCTCAAAATGTGATGAATCTTGTTAAATTTACATAAGATTTAAACTATCACGAGGGAATTTCTAGCTTAAAGTTAGACCCTTTTTTTTTCTTAAGGATAATTACCACCCTCTCAAATTATTACAACATTTTGTAGGACTAATAAATACTCAAACAACTATACATCCCAACAAAAAAAATAATTCTTAAATCCAACAACCTCTTCCATTCCACATACAATACACTCATCTTAGGCTTCTAAATCATGCAAGAATTCCAATTCATCAAAATGTGATATCACTCTCCTTCAATTTCTTCCTCAAAAAATATCACAAGCACATACTCTTGTAAAACAAGAACTCAACTAAGTTTTTCATTAATCACATGTTTTTTTTCTTTAATTTCAAATAAAACAAGTTCTCACCACATAAAATATTTACCTTCTAAACATGCTATTCTCTTCACAATTTATAAAAAATTTGAATTTTGACACGATCGCTGAACTAGCAATAGCTTAGAGCAATACATGAGTTCAATCCTCATAATTTATCTAATTAATTTGGTTAAATAGAATGCAACCAATATTCAACTGATAAAATCATTAAAGAGACTATTATGGCTTTCCTAGACCTAGTTTTTCTTAAGCCAATAGAAAATTTTATTTATCAACTTAACACAATAAACTTTTTCTACATTTCAAGAATTTGAAAGTCATTTTAATTCTACCTAAATTCAATACATACAAAAGGATTCAATATATCTAGTTCACACTTCCATATATCAAAATCAATTCTTCCAAACATTCTAAACCACCTAATGGTGTTCAGTATATCAATCTTAGTATCTTCATTTGTAATAAAAATAAAATAATGGATTTAAAGCTCAAGCACATTTGTGTTACAAATTTCTATCCATTTAACTTTAATTACACATAATCACTCCTTAATCATGAATATCAGATTCCATCAAATATTCTAACGAGAAGAATTACTTAGCTCATAGATATATTTTAGTATGGATTCCACACCCATACCTTACCTCATTACTTATCTCATAGATATATACTAGTTGGATTCCACATCCATACATTTTCTCATAGATATATACTAGTATGGATTCCACACCCATACATTAGATCATAGATATATGCTAGTATGGATTCCACACCCATACATTTTCTCATAGATATATGTTAGTATGGATTCCACACCCATACGTTAGCTTAATGAAAATATAATCTTCAAGTGTTCCTTAAAATGGCTTCCACGGCCCTTCATGCACCAGTCATTTAAGCCTCTTGTTTATTATGAAGGTCATACCTCAACCTAGTAATTGAGCAATTTAAAGCTATTTGATGCCTAATGTCAACCCAAAATACACAAAATCATGTCAAAGAAATCAGAGAAATTTCATTCTTACTCATTAAGAATGTATTCCCAAATCATATTTTAACACATCTAATTAATACACATACATTACTCTTGAATCTACATTCACGGTTAAAAGTGACATCCTTCAAGGTAGATTTTAGTTAAGTTTCTTTTAGTGTAGGTATGAAAAGATTCAAGATTATCATGATGAACTCAATCATCAAGTTAATGGAATCTCAACCTTACACTTGTTACTCATTCCCAAAGCATACACACCAAGGTCATCATACTATAGTCCAAATTAGGCCAATATTCTTCTTGGTAGATATGATTTCAGCTAGTAAAGATGGCTACTAAGCCCATATCACATTGAAAATGATGCATTAAAAATATATGAAACCATGCATGCACTCCACCTATCTCACTCATTGATTGAAAATCAATTCATTCACATACTTGGGTTTAACCCAAACTTTCTCAAGCACATCCTTTCCCAACATGTCTTTAAGCATTTTAACATATTGTTGATAATATGTCTTAACAAAAATATAAAGGAATATCAGAAATATATATATATTTCATGAGTTTCTAAATGACATAATGATAATAATATCCTCTATGCAACCAATATGCTTCCAAGTCAATATATACAACAACTCAACATGCATGCAAAATCAACATTCATACATCATCAACCTACAAGTAAGCATGTTGGCCCATTAGGCCCTAGCATTGTAACTCGCTCCGATACCATATGTAAGGTCCCACCTTACCTACCATAATTATTATAGAGAAATATTATATTAAATCAAAATGTGATATATATATAGAAGTTATTGGTGTCCTTTACACTACACCCTAAATTCTACCAACTTATCTTCAAAGCTACAAAGTTCAATGTTTATCAAGATCCAAAAAAAATACAACCATAATACTTGCTTCTCAAGACTAAAATCACCATTAAAATATGAATTATTTAGTGGGATGAATAAATCTCAACCTTTATGAACCACAATTTACAATAAACTAATTGTTAATTCTGTTGTAATTAAATGTGTTCAAGAGTGACTAATAACATGCTTATGAGTTATTTTCTTAAAAGGATAATTTAAATTATATAGAGTTGGCATCTCATAATTTAGGAATTCATATGTGAGCTGATATTGCAACAAATTACTTACTGCAATTTTGAATTTTCCGCAAGACCCTTTAACTCAATGAGTTATTATACTAGAAATACCTTGATTGCAAATCTTAAATTAACTTAAGCCTTTTGTTTTATGGACGGTTCATAAACGTAATTAGATGCAACCATTGAACATTGTGAAAACCAATTTACAAGCATGAAATGTACAGCCATTGAGGCATTTCGTCAAACACTTACAACCATTATCTCTTTAAGGTGTTTTAATAATTAGCTAACATGAATCCAAAGTTGCATGAATTCTCTTTTTTTTTTGTAAGTAGTGCCAATAATTGAACTTAAGATATTAGTAGACTATCAACCATATTCATTGTTGAATCTATGCCAATGAATATAAATATTTAGAAATTTCAAACATAGCTCACAATGTTGTAAGGTACAGCCATTGAGGAATTTTGACAAATAGTTGGCAGTCATAAAACAAGTTGCCATATGGTTATTTAAATTTTCAAATTATTAACCATTTATACTTTAAAAACAATTTCCAAGTGGTTAGCCTAAATCATATTCATCACTATAAATTATCAGGCAGTTCCAATATAAAAAGAACCAAACAGCAAGACAAAACAACAGGCGGTTCTACATGCAACAGCAAATCTGCAAAACAGAGCAGATTTGAGAATTGATGTTGAAAACCTTGATTTTTGGAATCAAACGTGGGGTGAAATGGCCAACTGGTATGGATACCCCCTGAAGTGGAGCTGAATCGCAACAGGGACGCCCAGAAAGGCGATTCTTTAAAACAACAAAATTTATAGCCTAAATGTTTCATTTATGACTTTTGTCAAACATATGGAATGAAAAATTACAACTACACCTCTACATGAGGAAAAACAACCCAGAGTTATGCTACTAATATATGCTCATTGAAATCACGCATTTCTAAATCCACCATATGAGTTCTTGAAACATTTTACCACCCACAAGCTAATTCATTTGACATGAGTGACAGGCTTTTTGCACCAATTGCTACAATTTAACAAACACATGGAAGCCCTTAATGCTACAGCCATTAAGGCTTTCTGTCAAAATTCTGATAGTACTATTACAACAACTTGAATAACAAAACATTGAAGAATATGAAACATAAGCCATAACTAAAATTTATCTCCAACTTACCTCAAGCATTTGATCTTCCAAACTATACTTTAGTTGCCATTATTTTGCATTTTCTTTTAAGGGTTGATTCTGTAATTCCTCCAAGCATATTTTGGGTACATGTCCATTTTCTTACTTCTGATGTAAGCTGCAAGTTAGCACTTATTCATGCATAAATAAATTTATAACATTACTCATTCACAGATTTTGTCAAACACTTTGCAAACTATCCTAAACCATTTATAAAACATGCATCTATTAATTACTTGAAACATAACCATAAATTGTGAAATACTTACCCAAGTCCTTTGGAATTTATTTATTGAAATTACCTTCAACAATACTTGGCTTTCCTTTCTCAAATGCTACAATACCAAGATTAGTACCATAAACTATACCAATAATAACTCCAATATTGAGATCTAAACATCCATACATATAGATTTATCTAGTCTTCATTTTTAACTAATCAATAATATTTTAGATAACATAAGCCTAAACCAAAATTAGATGCTTACAACAATTTAAATGTCTACCTTTTATTTTATGCTAAATCTATACTATAATTTTAGGAAAATGGAAATTATACCTGAAGAGATATTCAGCTCCAATCATTGAGAATATGATCCACCTTCAATCCCTTAACCAACTCATTTGAACCATCCGGTTTTCCACCCAACCATATCCAGGGAGAACTCCTCCCCCTGGAACCCCCGAGCTGTAAAAGCTCACAACCAGTACCAAAATACAACAATAGAGAGAGAGATGCAAGGAAAACTAATGAAGATAGTTTTCACTTCCTCTAAATACCACTCATGTTCAACCTCAATAGATACTTAGTAGATTAGTAAGAAATTCAATTTTTTTTTTTTTTGGAAGTAATTGGATACTCTCCATATCTCTCACTTTCACAATATTCCTCAAGTCTCTTCCACTCTTGGCATTACCCCCTCTCCCCCCAAATGAGAATACATGAGACTCATATATAGGAGGAGAAACAATTCTTGTCATAAAGGAGGATTAATATGCATGCATTGTGTTCCATTTAGAGGAGTGTAACTTATGCCATTAAGGAGAGGTATGCATGCCTTATTTAAGGAGAGTGTAACATATGCATTAAAGTGAGTGTAAGAGAAATATTTTATGACATATATTTAATGAGTGTAAGAGGAATATTTTATGACATATATTTAATGAGTGTAAGAGGAATATGCCATTCATTGATGAGTGCATAAAAGAGAGTGTAATGTAATATTTAAAATAGAGAGAGTTACATAGAGCCATGAGAGTCATGAAGGAGAGAGGTGTGAAGTGATTGAGGAGATATAATTCCCTTTTAATAATAATATCATAGTCTCATAAAAGATAATAATAATATTAATAATTATATTAATAATATTGAGGATTAAGTCGAGATTGAACTATTACAATTGATTAATCATAAGTTAAGTGATTTTCCTTCAAGGATACTTGTTTACCCATTGATTGGAGGTGATTTACTATTTTTGGAAAGTCATACTTGAGATAGTAGACATGACTTTCTATTTTTAGAAATTCACTCCAAAATTGTTAGGAATGAGATCTTATTAAGGAAATTCATATATGAGCTGCCCATGAGTGGTATTTTGGATAATAGGGATTCTGCACCCCTATTGTATGCATCTTTGTGCCTTAGTAGATTGAGGACTCCACGCCCTGATCTACTCTAAAGATCCAAGATTCCACACCTTGATCTTTTTAAATATTCAGGACTCTGCGCCCCAAACATTTCATTATAGATTCAAGACTCCACGTCTTTATATTTCATGGATTTAGGACTCCGCGCCCTAATCCTTTTATTATATATCCAAGACTCCACGTCTTTATATTTCATGGATTTAGGACTCCGCGCCCTAATTTCCATGGCTTCTCATCTACTTTGCTTGGAAACTCCGCGCTTCACCTTAAGGTACTGATTGTGAGCTCATACCCATCTGATGGTTCATTGGTAAGGTCTTTTTCCAAGACCTGCACACATCCCAAACTCATTGATCAAATAAATCAAATGAATTTCATAATTAACTTATTCAAATTTTACCAAATATTGTGCATGACTTCCACAGTCATTTTGGTTTTGGAGAAATGACTTCCACAATCATTTATAACTTGAGCATCCTTGTTGGCAATGACTAAGTCCCCTGCCACATCATGCTTAGTACGATATTATGCACATATAATCATACAAATTATGTATCATCCATAAATCATAATTAACCATATGTTCCATCTAACCATGATCATCCATGGATCTGTGTCTCAATTCTGAATCACCATTCATGCCATACACCTATGTCCAAAATAGGATACCAAAAGAGAAAACATTCCTAATATGCTCTTAACCAAAATCAATTCTTGTGTACGCAACCATAGATATTATCATAAGCACACAACAACCAAGTGACCTAAACCAAGTCATAGCATATAAGCATGTACATAAGTCTTTCATACATTATATTATATCATTATATCAAAATCACCATCTCTAAGTGTCATCAAAGCTATCTCACTAAGAAGGGACACTACATTCGACCTGAACCGATTTGGGCAGGCACCCTCACACGATGTGCCCGACCAAACGAAGGCACAAGGGATCAACTAGCAAATGGGCCACACGAACGTGTACAGGGCACTTATGTGATCACAAATTAGAAAATTTGATATGGGCACCCTCAACCAAAATGACCCGGCCCAAATGCATTTGGGCAGGTTCCCTCAACCGAAATGATCCGACCCAACCCGTGCCAACCCGACCCGAATAAGGGAGCAAATGGAAAGTGGTCCACACGAACGTGCACAAGGCACACGTATGGTCACAACATAGCAAATTGGATATGGCCTCCCTCAAACGAAATGACCTGACTCAAACACATTTGTGTGGGCGCCCTGACACGGAGTGACACGGTGCACATGACCAAACAAAGGCACAAGGGAGAAAATGGAAAACGTATCGCACGAACGTGCAAAAGGCACCCATGCGGTCACAACTTAGAAAATTTTATACGGCCTCCCTCAAACGAAACAACCCGACCCGACCCAAACGCGTTTGGGCGGGCGCCCTCACACGGTGTGCCCGACCAAATGAAGGCACAAGGGAGAAAACAACAAATGGGCCACATGAACGTGCACAAGGCACCCATGTGGTCACAACTTAGGAAATTTGATACGGTCGCCCTCAAATGAAACAACTCAACCCAAACACATTTGGGTGGGCACCCTCAAATGAAATTACCCGACCCGACCCAAATGCGTTTCGGTGGGCGCCCTCAAATGAAACGACCTCACCCAAACCAAACATGTTTGGGTGGGTGCCCTCAAACGAAACAACCTGACCCGACCCAAATGCGTTTGGGTGGGCACCCTCAAATGAAATGACCCGACCCGACCCGAACACGTTTGGGTGGGCGCCCTCAAATGAAAGGACCCGACCCGATCTGAATGCATCTTGGTGGGCACCCTCAAATGAAACGACCCAACCCGAACGCGTTTGGGCGAGCGCCCTGACACAGCGTGCCTGACCGAATGAAGGCACAAGGGAGAAAATGGCAAACGGAATGCACGAACATGCAAAACGCACTCGTGCAGTCACAACTTAGCAAATTTGATACGACCTTTCTCAAATGAAATTAAAAAATAATAATAATAATAATAATAATAATAATAATTATTGAAGATATTTAAAAAAAAAACTAAACCAAATATTTTACTTTTTAACATCAACAATATTCCTCAACACTAAGAGCTCAGCCTACAACATTTCATGTCAACCCTTAATGTATCCCACCATATAATGGTGAACTATGAGATCAAATAACCCCTATCTATGGTAAAACAAAATTTCAAGATACAACAAAAAGTTATTGAGTGATGCACTAATTTAAATTCATTCTAGGTATTAAAACCTACATTCCCTATAGGCTTTTGAAATGCATAGTCACAATGTCTATAATTGTTTTTTTTTTTTTTACTTAAGTACATCATTGAATGTCATGTGTTTTCTGATATGTAGTAAATTAAATGCTACCCCAAACAAAAGGTACAAATCAAATTATTTAGCTTGAGAGTTTTAATATAAAATTTATCATAGGCCTTTAAATGTCGGTATTCCAATGGTTTTTCCCTCAATGTTGCAAGACCGATGGTTTCCTTAAACGTCGCAAGATGGATGGCGGCCTCCCAAACATCCCAATACCGACGGTTTGCCCTGTAACGTCGGTATTCCAACGGTTTTTCATGTAACATCGTATTCCAATGATTGTCCTAAACATTGTTGTTCTGACGATACTCCAAAAACGTTGCTAGAGCGACGGTTGTTGGCGGGATTTGAAAATTTGATAAAAATTGGGGAAATTTCCGACAATACGTCAAAAGTGTTGAAACTAAATTGTTTGAATTTTGACCAAATGTACTAGTGTGCCTTGCAAAATGGCCATAGCCGTGATAGTGCCTACATTTAAATGGAAGATGCTCATAATCCGGCTCCTGGATATGGGTTCAGTCAGCAACTATTAGTTTGATAGCTTTAGGTAGCCCAACTTCCAAATCCACCTCGACACATATACGTGCGCATGAGTATTGATATTTTCTCACTGCTTGATCAATATACTTTCTGAGGGTATTGCCAATGGTTTGGAGAGACTTCTGGTTCCAACAATGTAGTGGGAGATGTGGGAGGTTTACCCACAATAGAACAGTTGAAGGCACATATTGAGCATGATCTAAGTTAGGGGTCCATTTATTTAAGTATAATCCCTTAGGACCCATAAAATATGGGCCATTTCTAAAGATGAGGCTTCTGTCTTCCACATTCTCAAAAACAAAAACAAAGTATCATTTTCCTACGAAGTGGCTTTTGATGCCTTCTGAGACTAAAGGAATCCAGTTCCTCTGTACCCAGTCTTCCATAGCTTTGGGAGAGCGCCAAAGGCTAGTAAACTATCCAATGAGCTCTCTTTTAGCCAGGTTCAATGCAAATCGACAAGTTTCTTCAATTTGAAGGGCCACTGAAGGGATGTTATCCAGCTTCTTCACAAAAATTTGCTGAGATCCAGTCAGAGGGCGCTTTTTGCTAGCTGCTATCAGTTTCTTGAATGGAAGGAATTCTAGAGGAGGAGGAAGGGGAGCCTCGGGTCCCCCTCCTGATGCCATGGCGGCTAGGAGGTCGCAGGTAGGTCATCTCGCTCTCGACTTATCAAAGTGCATGCTAGCTAGTACAATAAAATCATCTAGTCGTACATTTTAACCCTAGAATAAATTAGTCATTTAAATTAATCATTTTTTGTTCGGTCACTTAAAATTGATCAAATTTAGTAGTAATTCACTTGAAATAATTGTGGTGACTAGCATTTTTAGTCACCTAATCACTAATTTCATTATTTTCTACTAGTGCATCCTCTCAGAGAAATGTATGCCAGATGATTGGCAAATGGCTCCTCGGGAAGAAATAATTCTCCAGGGCCTCCACCAAGCGCCTAGCATGGTCTCTCCCGCTTCTTGGAAAGATATCCTTGACATAGGGGACACCATCAGGATCTTCAAACCTCCTCTAGAAGGATTCATCAAACTCATCTTTGATGGAGCCTCGAAAGGAAATCTAGGGCAAGCAGGGGTTGGAGGGATTATTCGACATCATCATGGCACAACAAGATTCATATATGATGACTCTTGTGGCTTTTCCAGCAACAATGAAGCATAATTCATAGGAGTGCACAAAGGTTTCCTCTTGGCCATTAGGCTAGGATACATAACTAGTAATGGAAGGAGACTCTCAGTTGGATACAAACACTCTCAAAAAACTTAATCAAGGAACGAAGTGGGGAAAACAAAGCCAAAGATGGCATACTTCTTCACATGTGTAGGGATTGGAGGATAAAAACAAGAAATTTTATTATATCATTATCATCAACGTAAGGAGGGAAGGAAAAAAAGCAGCTGACCTCCTGAAAAATTGTGGTTGTGCTCACCTGAATAAACCTATTGAATTAAACATGCCTCCTAATCTTGGGGAAGAATGATGGATGAAGTTGTAGAGCATCAAAGAGCAGGACAGGTTGGAGGGCAGAGCTCACCCACAGTTCTCGGACTCAGTTCCCCGATCGGGGTGTAATGAAGAAGATCGACCCTCCCATCAGTGTTAAGGGTAGTGTCCCTGGGGTTGAAGCCAACCACCTTCCACATGAGTGGCAAGGGCAGTAGGCTATACTGTTGCATGCAGCATGAGGTGAGGTAGCAGGATAGAGGCCTGCACATGGAGCTTAAAACAGGGTGGAGGAAGGCGTGGGGGTTTTGTTATGATGAAATACTTTGGTGAAGGACCGATAGTGGGATAAAAAACCTCCATTGTACTTCAAACACGATGAAACTCAGGTATGTTCTTGGTTTCCTCTTCCTTGTTCATGCCATGTTTATGTTTTATGATTTGGGTCAGTCTCTATGGGAGCATAAGGTGATTAAGCTAGAATGGTATAGTCTTTTGTTGGGTAGGGGAGAGCGGAACCATTACGACTCTGGTAGGGGGAAGGTTGGGGTTCTTTTGGGTCTCTGCCTCTATGTTAGAGTAGGAATTGGGCATGGCCTCAACTTGCACCTGAGTGTGAGTCTTTCAGGTAAGGGATGCCAACGAGATGGAATGGTGAGGGGTCGGGCAATCCTGCCAGGGTATAGAGTTAAGGAGTAGTCATGGGTTGTGTTTAGTTCAAATGCTTTGCTAGTTTATACCACCTTGAGATACTTGGGCTCAATGCGCATGAGGAATGGGAGAGGGAATTCCACCCAAGCCCAAGTAATGGGCAGTGACGCCTCCTTTATCAATTTCGAGGGTGGGAGGTATGACGAGAGAGAGGACACCAGAAGGGAGGTCAGGAGATTGAAGGAAGGCATGGGCTCTTTGGGTTATGGGGATAATTTATGGGGTGTGTACGACCATCAGGGACAGGGGGTGGTAGAAATTAAGTAGGGTATGAGGGCGATGGGTCCATAGAGGACGGGCAGGGGAGAAGTCCTAGGAAGAGGCCCCCGGGTTACCTTTCTTCTGATAACTGGGATGCATGGACCTTTGATCATTTTCATTATATGGAATTATGACTTTTTTTTATTGTGTGGATAGGTCACCCACCCGGAAACCTAGTCAAAGGTTGTGGGATGGCATGCTCCAAGATTCCTATAGCTCGCGACCATTCCAAGATCCCTATAGCTTGAGGCCGTGGCTGGAAAGATAAAGGGAAGGCGGTAGAAGCCCAACCCACCTCACCCCTGAGCAAGCCAAGAGGAAGGAGGCCTACAATCGATGTGATCCAAGAGGTAGCAAAAGCATACCACGAGAACACATTAGAGGAAATTCAAAAGCTCATTGAAAAATGGGAAGCTGATATAAATAGACATGCAAAGAAAAAGATGGATACTAAGGAATGGAGATGTTTAATACCAGATTTGGGACAAACAAGGGGCAAACTAACATAATTCAAGAATACACTATATCTTTATTGGTCTATGAAGAGCACTCTTGGCAAAGCCTTGGAGAAGATATCTATGAGCCTGGTGAAATTAGCCCAAGACTTCCTAGACTACAAGAGCTAGTTCGATAAGATCAAGTTCCAGCTGAGGAAAAGAGTTCGAAAAGAGTTTGAAAAGATTTCGAAAAGATCAAGTTTGTATTGACGATGGAGCTATGCAGTTTAATTCAGGATTTTATTTAGTCCTAGATGGACCTTTTAAAAGCTTTGATGGAGGGCTTAAAAAATACCCTCACAAAGATACATTTTCAACCTTTGGAACAGAAGTTCTTCCAAAAAAGAGTAACTCAACTCCATCGAATTCACCCTTATTTTATTTTTAAATTACAGTACTATAAAAATATTTATCTTAATTGGCTTATTCATAAAACAAATAATTATGTAATATGGTTTTGTGTATTTATTTTCTCATGAGAATAATATAAAAAGTAAATAATTGAAATAAAATATTTAGAAAACAATTACTTTGAATTTGTTGTATTTATGGTGCAAAATGAGAATAATATAAAAAAGTAAATAATTGAAATAAAATATTTAGAAAACAATTATTTTGAATTTGTTGTATTTATGGTGCAAAATGAGAATAATATAAAAAGTACATAATTGAAATAAAATATTTAGAAAACAATTACTTTGAATTTTAGTTTTACATGTAAACATGACAAACAAATAAATATTACAAAATAAACATTTGTGAGTTTAGTTCTAATTTATATATTCATGATATAAATATTTGTAATTTTTTTATAGTTATGGTGATAATTCACATTAATAAATCCACTTGTACATGCTAACATGGAAAACACAAATTTAACTACTCTACTTTATAGAACTTGACAATATAGCATACACCACTTCTTTAAATATATGGTGATTCCAATAAGATCAATAAAAATTATTTCACTTTAACACCACATAGTAAGAATGGTGCTAACTTGTCCATCAAATATAGTGATTATATACTTCATTTTTAATATTATACATAAACATTTACACCACATTAACACCACATAACCTAAGTTGTGCTAACTTATAGTGATATAATTCATTTTTAATATAATACATAAACATTAACACCACATTAACACCACATACTAGTTGGGTTAGGTCATGAGCACCGGTTAGAATGTTATAAAGCCCCAAGATTCCAAAGAATCACTACTATCACTATATGTTGTTAGTTGTGATTAGTTTCATTTCGTGTCAAAGTAATATTAAAGTACAGTGGTTGAGTTTCTGAATTTCAATGGAAGAACAAAGAACACATAGGAGACAAATAATTGACAACGTTCCACCTCCCTTTATCCGGGCACAAGATCTTTCTCGGATGAGTGAGGAGCGGGTTGAATGCATCCACCGCAATTATTACCTATCCCATGGCTACAAGATTGAAGAAATCCCCAGCAATCCATTTAGCATCTCTGCGGCACAACAAGAGAGGGCACGATACGAGGAGGAACGGCAACGAGAATGGCCGTGCAGGCGAGAAGAAGTGGAAGTAGAGCAGCGCAGGCGAGAAGAAGAGGAACGTCGGCACAGAGAAGAAGAGGAAGTACAGAGGGCATGCCAAATATTCCGCATTAGATTGTACGTTAGATTCTACATTAGATTCCGCATATCATTTCATAAGAGAATTAGTTAACAAGAGTGAGATTTTGTTACAACATTGAAGGTCAGAAAAATAGAACAGTTTGTAGACATCTTCACAAATTCATTGGCACGTGAAAATTTTGTTTATCTCAGACATTTTTTGGGAATGGTCAATGGTGGTAGTTATGATTAAGGGGGGTGTTGGAGAATTAATCTCAACCACCACATGTTAAATACACTGACAAGAAACCATACCACAATAAATGTTTTGCAGGTTAGATTGAATTTGTAGAGAAGGACAAGTTATGAGCAGAGTACATTTTACCCATTCTACAGCAGATCAAATAGTTAAAAGTCAAATAAAAATTTAATCCATGGTTACTAAAGTGTATGGGCAAACATTTATTTCGAAAATGATATTAATGAATGGTTATTAAAAATTTATGGCCATTAAATTTTGTTTGTCATGAATTAAATGTCTTACCTATATATGTTTTGAATTAACAAGCATAGTGTAGGGTTAAATGTAATGTGGCAGATGTAAGTCTGGAAAGACAAGGGAAGAAAATCGTGTAGCGAATTTTGTTGGGGGCATGAAAACAACAATTATAGCTTTTACTGTGTGTTACTTAGCAACCCTCTTGAATGTAAATCTCAGTAAGAACCGTTGTTTTACTAGTGAAGGAGTAGCAGCCTCCATATGAATGTGTATGTTGTGTTTTTGAATTATAATATAAAGTATTAAAAATAAGACTTTCATGATTTGTTTTCTGCAACTGAATCCTCTCATTTAAAACCTCTCTGCAACTCTGTGTGAACTCTGTGTTTTGAGGAAAAGAATTTCTTCTGTCTTGAAATTTTTTAACATCCATGAATTTAAGAGGGGTTATCATTATTGCTGAACATAAAATAGTTTATTGCAATGCATCTGTTTTCCAAATGTATGACTATTACTAAATATTAAGGTAGAGTTGGCGATTGTAGATACCTATTGGGTGATGACACATGCAAGCTCTATTTAATTTCCATAATTCATGAAGATGAGCATATGGTCACTAGTCTAGAATTATGTTTTCTGGGAAAGACATGTGCTGCTTCATCAATCTCTTACCTAGGTCATGATGAAATTGTGTACGTTGGGTCTAGCTATGGAGATTCGCAGCTTATAATACTGCATCTTCAACCAACTAATGCTGCTACAAGTAGTTCAAATGTGAAAGTCGTGGAAACATTTGTAAACATCGGTCCCATCATGGAATTTTGTGTTTTTGATATTGATAAGAGACCAGGCGCAACAGGGGCACAAATTGTAACTTGTTCAGGAGTATACAACCATGGTTCCCTTAACGGACTCAATGGCATTGGATTCAACATGAAGGCATCACAAAACATTGCAGGCATCAAGGGATATGGTCATCAAAACCATCTTCAACTCTTTACATCTTTGATCGTTTTTTAGTTGTTAGCTTCGTTGTTGGGACACACATACTTTGGATGAACTCAGAGAATGAGCTAGAAGAAACAGAAATACAAGGATTTGCCAGAGATGCTAAAACATTATTTTGAGACAAGCATACTTTGGATGAACTCAGAGAATGAGTAGTTAATGTTGTACTGCTTCACAAAATAGAAACCAATCAAAGGATGAAGATAAATGTGTAGTTAACGTTGTACTGCATTACAAAATATATAATTATTCATTTTCATAATTATTTAATAGAAGAGTAGCGTCGCGTAATCGCCTCGGTTGGGTTACGTCGGGTCGTGAGCACCGGTTAGAATGTTATAAAGCCCCAAGATTCCAATGAATCACTACTATCACTATATGTTGTTGGTTGTGATTAGTGTCATTTCGTGTCAAACTAATATTAAAGTATAGTAGTTGAGTTTCTGAATTTCAATGGAAGAACAAAGAACACATAGGAGACAAATAATTGATAACGTTCCACCTCCTTTTATCCGGGCGCAGGATCTTGCTCGGATGAGTCAGGAGCGGGTTGAACGCATCCACCGCAATTATTACCTATCCCATGGCTACAGGATTGAAGAAATACCCAGCAATCCATTCAACATATATACGGCACAAAAAGAGAGGGAACGATACCAGGAGGAACGACAACGATAATGGCAGCGCAGGCGAGAAGAAGAGGAACGTCGGTGCAGGGAAAAAGAGGAAGTACAGAGGGCACGCCAAAGATTCCGCATTAGATTATTTGTTATATTCTACATTAGATTCCGCATATCATTTCATAAGAGAATTAGTTAACAAGAGTGAGATTTTGTTACAACATTTAAGGTCAAATAATTGACAACGTTCCACCTCCCTTTATCCGGGTGCAGGATCTTGCTCGGATGAGTGAGGAGCGGGTTGAACGCATCCACTGCAATTATTACCTATCCCATGGCTACAGGATTGAAGAAATACCCAGCAATCCATTCAGCATCTTTGCGGCACAACAAGAGAGGACACGATACCAGGAGGAACGACAACGGGAATCACAGCACAGGCGAGAAGAAGAGGAACGTCGGCGCAGGGAAGAAGAGGAAGTACAAAGGGCACGCCAAAGATTCTGCATTAGATTCTTCATTAGATTTTGCATTAGATTCCGCATATCATTTCATAAGAGAATTAGTTAACAAGAGTAAGATTTTTTTACAACATTGAAGGTCAGAAAAACACAACAGTTTGTAGACATATTCACAAAGTCATTGGAACATGAAAATTTTGTTTATCTCAGGGATTGTTTGGGAATGGTCAATGGCGGTAGTTGCGATTAAGGGGGGTGTTGCATAATTAATCTCAACCACCACGTGTTAAATACATTGACAAGCAACCATACCACAATAAATGTTTTGCAGGTTAGATTGAATTTGTAGAGAAGGACAAGTTATGAGTAGAGTACATTTTACCCATTCTACAGTAGATCAAATAGTTAAAAGTCAAATAAAAATTCAATCCATGGTTACTAAAGTGTATGGGAAAACATTTATTTCGAAAATGATATTAATGAATGGTTATTAAAAGTGTATGGCCATTAAATTTGGTCTATCATGAATTAAATGTCTTACCTATATATGTTTTGAATTAACAAGCATAGTGTAGGGTTAAATGTAATGTGGCAGATGTAAGTCTGGAAAGACAAGGGAACAAAATCGTGTAGCGAATTTTGGTGGGGGCATGAAAACAACAATTATAGGTTTTACTGTGTGTTACTCTGCAACCCTCTTGAATGTAAATCTCAGTAAGAACCGTTGTTTTACTAGTAAAGGAGTACCAGCCTCCATATGAATGTGTATGTTGTGTTTTTGAATTATAATATAAAGTATTAAAAATAAGACTTTCATGATTTGTTTTCCGCAACTAAATCCTCTCATTTAAAACCTCTTTGCAACTCTGTGTTTCGAGGAAAAGAATTTCTTCTGTCTTGAAATTTTTTAGCATCCATGACTTTAAGAGGGGTTATCATTATTGCTGAACATAAAATAGTTTATTGCAATGCATCTGTTTTCCAAATGTATGACTATTACTAAATCTTATGGCAGATTTGGCGATTGTAGATACCAACTGGGTGATGACACATGAAAGCTCTATTTAATTTCCATAATTCATGAAGATGAGCATATGGTTACTAGTCTAGAATTATGTTTTCTGGGAAAGACATGTGCTGCTTCATCAATCTCTTACCTAGGTCTTGATGAAATTGTGTACGTTGGGTCTAGCTATGGAGGTTCGCAGCTTATAATACTGCATCTTCAACCAACTAATGCTGCTACAAGTAGTTCAAATGTGAAAATCGTGGAAACATTTGTAAACATCGGTCCCATCATGGAATTTTGTGTTTTTGATATTTATAAGCATGTATATGGTGCTTTTTTTATTTTGTTTCTAAATCAAAGCCTTCATTTGTTTATTTGTTACTAATTATATATATGTAATAATAATAATAAATTAATTAATTAAAATAGAGTGAAATTAGTAATAATCAAATATATTAAAATAAATCTTTTGGGAAATCACATGAGAAATTTTAGAATCGACAAGTTTCAACTACTGTACTTTATTAGTCAGTCAATAGTTCGAAATGTTGTCCATTCTAAAATTTCTCATGTGATTTTCCAAAATTTTTATTTTAATATGATATGAATCACAGAAGCTTACACTCTCAAATAATCAAACATATAATAATTTAATTAAAATAATGAAAAAAACCATAAAAAATTAAATTAATTGATTTAAAATAAGAATAGTATTAACAATGTAAAAAAGGAGCTTAAAAAGGTAAAAGTTAAGAGAGTTAAAAAAAAGAAGCTAACCTCCAACAAATAACAATAATAAGAAAAAATAAAATAGAAAAACAAATTAAAAATAAAATATTTAAGAAGATATCGCATGAACCAGAAATAATAAGAAAACATAAAGTAATAAGAAGATATGGCATGAACCAACTCTTATCAACCTCTAGTTTCAGTCAATAGTTCGAAACTGTGTCCATTCTAAATTTTCTCATGTGATTTCCCAAAAAAATTATTTTAATATGATAACATGATTCTCAATTTCTATAGCTTCCTTGAACTTCCTTTGATGGAAGTGATCAACAATGGCAATGGTATATATGTGATGCTTAGATACTTACAATATACAAAGATTTTTAACTATGTATATTTACTTCTATTTTACAACAAATATTATTAACTTGTAAATAGGCTTTGTGACAATACTATGTTACACTAACATGTCTTATCAATAACACTTGTTCAAAATTCAAAATTAAAATATTTTATAAATAATTGTTTTTAAATTTTATTTTATAAAAAATTTATACATACCCAAAGAATATTATATTGTTTTTTATTTTCATAGAAAATTATTAACTTTCAATTAATTTTAGAAATTTTAAACAAAATATATGAATTTAAAATATATGAATTTTATTAAGATCTTATTATGTTAAACTTTGTATATTGTTTTTACATTATATTGCTTTTAAATTATATTAAATTATATTTAATTTCGCTATAAGTTTCAAATAGTAAAAACCAATCCCCAAAAACAAGTGGTTATGAGAAAATCTAAAGCTGGAGATAATGCATAGTTGATATTTCCCATTATGGAGGGGATATTTTGTGAAAGAATGGATGACTTGGATCTCTCTTCCAAAAAGACAATTAAAGTACCTTGAAAAAACATAGAGAGGAAGATAATATCTCAGAAACCATCCACATTATGAAGAAAATCATAAGATAAAGATAAAGATAAATACACATTTGATACTCTGTATTATGAAAGGTGCATTTGTGAAAAACTCTAGGACTTGGATCTCTTCTTTATATAGAAATTTCAAATGCATGAAATTTCAAGTTTATTAAAGCTTTGAAAAAAATAAATATTAAACAATATATTTTGAAAATTAAAGTATAATTTTTAACTGTTTAAAATATAAATTATTTTTTTCCTAATTAGTTGAAGACATTTTTATGTCGCTTTTAAATAAAATTTAAATTAGAAAAATATAATAGAAATAGTTATTTAGTTGGAAAAATAGAAATCAACAAAATAAATCATAATTATAGGGGAAAAAATTATATATACAAAATAATAATACTAAAAATTAATTAATTAATTAAAATAGAGCGAAAATAGTAATAATAAAACATATAATAATTTAATTAAAATGATGTATAATAATTTAATTAAAATAATGAAAAAAAAATAAAAATTTAAAATTAATTAATTTAAAATAAGAATAGTATTAACAATGTAAAGAGAGAGATTGAATGACAGACATGTGACAATGAGGAGCGGAGGCAAAGGCACTCACGGACTCGCTAAGTCTCTATCATGATGACTTTGAATGGATACAAACTATAGATTATGAACATGTCCCATTTTGATGCAGAAAATGTCATGCTCATGGACATCTCTTTCAGGACTGTCAGCTAAATCAACCCTCCAAAAAAAATGTCACCTTTGAAAAATCTGATGTAGAGGGGTTTACCAAAGTGCCTAGCTACAAAAAGAACCATAAAAAACCTCCCTCTACCCCCAAAGTTCATCCTCACACCTCCATTTCCTCGTCCACTAGTAATAGCTTTGATATCCTAGACAATCACTAAGCCCTCCACCTCTGAACCTTCTGCTAACCCCCTAATCCCCCAGACCTCAAACAAAGCTCCTCAAGAACCCACAAGCTTCACTCCCAGTCTTATTAAGGACTCAGATTTGGTAATCTGGTAGCCTAATCTCATGGAGATCAATGGCTTATCTCAAGCCAACCCCATCATTGTTGGATCAGTACCAGAAGGAAGTCATTCCAGCCATTTGGAAGAGGAACCTGAAAGCATTGACCTTGGAGATCTAGACATTCTTGGACTGGAGTAGGCCTGTAAACAAAAAGGATATGATAAAATACCTAACAAACAGATAGACAACTTTGAGGTGATTCTATTTCGTGCGCATCAACAAAGATCACTTGGCATACAACCAAGCAGTCATTGGGATGGAAAAAATCTATTCAAAGAAACAAAGAAAAGGGGAAGAAGAACATATCTGCAGAGGACCATCATTATTGGGGAAATTCTAGTGGAATCTGGAAGATATCCCAAGCTGACTATGTTCTATCAGCCGATCTCAAATAGTTCCCAGTGAAACTAACATCATGGAATATTCGAGGGCTCAATAGCCCAACGAAACGCAGGATGGTTAAAAATATGATACATCAAGAAAGACCTTATGTCTTCTTCATGCAAGAAACTAAATGCAGCAACCACACCCTCAGTTCCATTATCTCCAAAGCATGGTCTAGTTGCCACACAGTTGCAGTAGATGCCTCCGGAGACTCGGGAGACCTCGATATCGTATGGGATCCACAGATCATTTCACTCTCTGATTTTCATGCCTCACATAATCTCATACAAGCAACTTTCCATCTTATGGGCTCCAACATTCATGGACACCTCTCTAATTTTTACTTCATTTTCTTATTATATATATATATATATATATATATTAATTAATTAAAATAAAATGAAATTAGTAATAAACAAATATATTAAAATAAATCTTTTGGGAAATCACATGAGAAATTTTAGAATCGACAAGTTTCAACTACTGTACTTTATTAGTCAGTCAATAGTTCGAAATGTTGTCCATTCTAAAATTTCTCATGTGATTTTCCGAAATTTTTATTTTAATATGATATGAATCACAAAAGCTTACATTCTCAAATAATCAAACATATAATAATTTAATTAAAATAATGAAAAAAACCATAAAAAATTAAGTTAATTGATTTAAAATAAGAATAGTATTAACAATATAAAAAATGAGCTTAAAAAGATAAAAGTTAAGAGAGTTAAAAAGAAGAAACTAATCTCCAACAAATAACAATAATAAGAAAAAATAAAATAGAAAAACAAATTAAAAATAAAATATTTAAGAAGATATCGCATGAACTAGAAATAATAAGAAAACATAAAGTAATAAGAAGATATGGCATGAACCAACTCTTATCAACCTCTAGTTTCTATTCAGATTTCTAACATTCTTCATTTCTATTCAAATTGTTAACATGCTTCTTAATTTCAATAGCTTCCTTGAACTTCCTTTGATGGAAGTGATCAGCAAATTAACAATGGTATATATGTGATGCTTAGATACTTATAATATACAAAGATTTTTAACTATGTATATTTACCTCTATTTTACCACAAATATTATTAACTTGTAAATAGGTTTTGTTACAATACCATGCTACACTATCATGCCTTATCAATAACATTTGTTCAAAATTTAAAATTAAAATATTTTATAAATATTTCTTTTTAAATTTTATTTTATAATATTTTTATACATACCCAAAGAAGATTATATTGTTTTTTATTTTCATCGAAAATTATTGACTTTCAATTAATTTTGGAAATTTTAAACAAAATATATGAATTTTATTAAGATCTTATTATGTTAAACTTTGTATATTTTTTTTACATTATATTACTTTTAAATTATATTAAATTATATTTAATTTAGCTGTAAGTTTCAAATAGTAAAAATCAATCCCCAAAAACAAGTGGTTATGAGAAAATCTAAAGCTGGAGATAATGCATAGTTGATGTTTCCGATTATGGAGGGGATATTTTGTGAAAGGATGGAGGACTTGGATCTCTCTTCCAAAAAGACAATTAAAGTACCTTGAAAAAACATAGAAAGGAAGATAATATCTCAGAAACCATCCATCTACATTATGAAGAAAATCATAAGATAAAGATAAAGATAAATACACAATTGATACTCTGCATTATGAAAGGTGCATCTGTGAAAAACTCTAGGATTTGGATCTCTTATTTATATAGAAATTTCAAATGCATGAAATTTCAAGTTTATTAAAGTTTTGAAAAAAATAAATATTAAACAATATATTTTGAAAATTAAAGTATAATTTTTAATTGTTTAAAATATAAATTGTTTTTTTCCTAATTAGTTGAAGACTTTTTTATGTCGCTTTTAAATTAAATTGTGAGAAATAAAAAATGTATTAAAAAAAATCATCTAAAAAATATTTCTATTGGCTAAGTCTCATAATAATTTAGGCTTTGTTACAATATCATAGGGCAAGAGCACACACCACATACCCAAAAACCATAACTCATTTCAAACTCAACATATATTATAAATATTTCAGTTGTTCTCTGATTCATAAAGAAGATGATACTCTTTCAGATTAAAGGTAGGTTCAATATATATTATAAATATTTTAGGTGTTCTCTGATTCATAAAGAAGATGATGACTCTTTCAGATTAAAGGCAGGTTTTATGGGGCCTAGGTTTCAAAGGGTTAACATGTCTATTGTGGTGCATCATCCGTGAATTGTGGTTCAGCATCAAGACATGGATGGAGACATACGTTAGAAATTCAACAAAATTCAGAAAATAAAATAAATTAAAAAAATATTAAAACACACACACACATATACAGATATATATATATATATATATATATATATATATATAGTTAATTAATTTTAAATAAAATTTAAATTAGAAAAATATAATAGAAATAGTTATTTAGTTGGAAAAATAGAAATCAACAAAATAAATCATAATTATAGGGGAAAAAATTATATAATATCATAATAATAATAATAAATTAATTAATTAGCAAAGACTGAAACTAGTAATAATCAAACATATAATAATTTAATTAAAATGATGTATAATAATTTAATTAAAATAATGAAAAAAACAATAAAAATTTAAAATTAATTAATTTAAAATAAGAATAGTATTAACAATGTAAAGAGAGAGATTGGATGACAGACACGTGACAATGAGGAGCGGAGCTTCCCCAATGGCAACCTAGGGTTTTGACAAACCCTGCAACGACACTGGTTTAGGTGTGCTCTGCCACACCAGTGGCTCCTCAAACCTCCGAAGGCAAAGAACACCGCTCGATCCCTCATTGCACTCAATGACAACCCCAATGGGAGGGGATAACACCCCTTGCCTCTCTAGCAATAAGAAGCTGCTTTTCTTTACGCTTCTCAGATTCTATCCTCTGACTTTGCAGAGACCCAGAATGAATCCACAATAGTGCAAAACAACAAGTCTTAGGAGCCTGCAGGCAATACGAAGCAGCCAAAGGCAACTTCTGCAACCTGTCTCCCTATCGCAGCAGAATGACCGAAGATTGACCTGCTTAGCCACCGTATCAATGCACAAACGCAGTACATGAAAGAACATGCACTCATGGGAAAATTTGTAGGCTTTTGGCCTACTGAGAAAGAACTCCATGGCTGGATCACCTCTAAATGGAAGCCAAAGGGACATGTTACTCTATATTTAGGGCCAAAAGTCTTCTTCAATGCCATCTTTAACTATATTGAAGATAGAAACTGTATCATACCTGAGGCCCATATTTTTTCAACTTAGTGGGTCTATATCTCAGGGGCTGGGTTGAGAGATTCAACCCACATAAAGAATATTTCAGTCTAGCCTCTGTTTGGATCATAATGTACTCCCTACCTTTGGAATATTGGGATGAAGAATCTCTAAAGGACATAGGAAATGGCTTAGGAGAGTTTATCGAGGTTGCCGAGGAAACAAAGCTCAAAAGATACACTTTGTATGCTAGAATCTTTGTCTACATGCATCTGGCAAAGGCACTCATGGACTTAGTAAGTATCTATCATGATGACTTTGAATGGAAACAAACCATAGATTATGAACATGTCCCCTTTCAATGCAGAAAATTTCATGATCATGGACATCTCTTTCGGGGCTGTCCGCTAAATTAGTCCTCCAAAACCAATGCCAGCTCTAAAAAATCTGATGCAGAGGGGTTTACCAAAGTCCCCAGCCACAAAAAGCACCATAAGAAACCTCCCTCTATCCCCAAATTTTCTCCTCATGCCTCCACTACCCCATCCACTAGTAATAGCTTTGATATCCTAGCCAATCAACCTCTGCCATATAGCGAACCTTCCCGACAAACTAGGGAAATAACTAAGCCCTCCACCTCCGAACCTTCTGCTAACCCCCTAATCCCCCAGACCTCAACCAAAGCTCCTCAAGAACCCACAAGCTTCACTCCCAGTCTTAGTAAGGAAACAGATATGGTAATCTGGTAGCCTAATCTCATGGAGATCAATGGCTATCTCAAGCCAACCACCTCACTGTTGGATTAGTACTAGAAGGAAGTCATTCTAGCCATATGAAAGAGGAACCTGAAATCATTGACCTTGGAGATCTGGACATTCTTGGACTGGAGCAGGCTTGTAAAAAAAAAAATATGATAAAATACCTGACAGATAGATAGACAACTTTGAGGTGATTCTATTTCACGCGCATTAGCAAATATCACTTGGCATACAACCAGACAGCCATTGGGATGGAAAAAATCTATTCAAAGAAACAAATAAAAGGGGAATAAGAACATATCCCCATAGGACCATCATTATTGGGGAAATGTTGGTGGAATCTGGAAGTATCCCAAGCTGACTAAGTTCTATCAGCTGATCTCAAATAGTTCCCAATGAAACTAACATCTTGGAATATTCGAGGGCTCTATAGGCCCGTGAAATGCAGGATGATTAAAAATATGATGCAACAAGAAAGACCTTATGTCTTCTTCATGCAAGAAACTAAATGCAACAACCACACCCTCAGTTCCATTATCTCCAAATCATAGTTTGGTTTCCACATAGTTGTAGTAGATGCCTCTGGAGCCTCGGGAAGCCTCGATATCTCATGGGATCCATAGATCATTTCACTCTCTAATTTTCATGCCTCAAATAATCTCATACAAGAAAATTTCCATCTTATAGGCTCCAACATTCATGGACACCTCTCTAATGTTTACTTCCCTCAAGATCTGATGCACAAAATTGCATTGCTAAACACCATGGAAATCCTCAATTCCAATAGAAGACATCCACTCTGGATAATTTAGGGAGACTTCAATATGATTACTAAGCTATAAGAAAAGAAAGGAGGACAGGCTAAATTAGAAATGGAAAGCAACCACTTCAAGGAATTCATCCAAATAAACTGGTTAATTGACCTTCCCTTCTCCAATGGCATGCACACATGGAACAATAAGTGCACAGGATCCCAGCAAATTTCCTCCAAGCTTGATCGCTTCCTAATCTCGGATAATGCTATCCACTTAGGAGGAGACATTCACTCCTCCATACTGCCTCTATCTGGCTCTGACCACTGGCCTATTCTTTTACAATGGATGTGTCCTGGAGTCACGACTAAGCGTCGCTTTATATTTGAAGCTTTTTGGCTTACTCATCCTGACTTTAAAAGCATGGTCACAAATGCTTGGAAAAGCTTCACACCTCCGGTTGGTTCCAAAATGTATCAATTCCAGAAAAAGCTCAAACATTTCAAAACACAGATCAAGAAATGGAAACACTCCACATTTGGGAACATCTTTCAACAGCAGAAGATTCTGGAACAAACCATATCTGAAGTTCAATAGTGCATAATCAATGAAGGAAGAATAGTCTCTAGCCATTCAAGAACAAAGCCTTATCTCTTAGCTAGAAGAAATAATAACGCAAGAGGAAATCCTCTAGAAGAAGAAATCCTGAATAAGATGGCTCAAGGAAGGGGAAAAAACACAAAATTCTTTCACCGCTCATCCATCCAAAGGTGAATGCACAATCGGATTACACAGATACGGAATTAGCAAGGAGAAAGACTAGAAGAACATGAGGATATTGAGAAAGAGCTCCTCAATCATTTCAAGTCTGTTCTATAGGAAACCTGTGAAAGCAGACAACCAGCTATCAGTAAGGTCCTTTAGCATATTCCTAAGATCATAAAATAAGAACATAACAGGATGCTCCTTCATCCAACCAGCCTTCAGGAGGTTGAACAAGATATGGAAAAGTTCAAAGATGGAAAAGCCTCAGGTCCTGATGGTTTTACTTCTAATTTTTTCCATCACTTCTGGGACCTCATCAAATTGGAAGTCTGGAAGTTGGTAGAGGAATCTAGAGCACTACATTGGATGCTCCCATCTCTCAATGCTACCTTTCTAGCTCTCATTCCTAAAGAAGAAAATTCCAACACTTCAGTTCAAGAATCTCTCACCTTTAAATCCATACTTGACACATTTTCGGAGGCCTCTGGTACCTCTATCAATGCTAGCAAGTCTCAGATCTTTTTTTTCAATACCCTTGCTATTACCCAAAGCAACATTGCCAGAATTCTTGGCTTCACTATAGCTTCTCTACATTCCAAGTACCTTGGAGCACCCTTGATTGATTCAGTAATCTGTCTCTCTTCCTAGCAAGAGCTCCTAGAGAAACTTGAATCCCGCCTTTCCTCCTGGACCTATAGATCCATTAATATTGCTAGTCATCTCATCCTTATCAAACCAGTTTTACAGTCTATGCCCCTCTATCTCTTCTCAGTTCTTGCAGCACCAAAATGGGTCCTCAAAAAGATCAAAAATATGCAATGTAATTTCCTCTGGGGCTCCTCTTGTAAAAATTTTAAATGGGCTCTAGTAATGGTCAATGGTATGCATGCCAAAAAAGGATGGCGGTCTAGGCCTAAGAGATCCGCATCACAACAATGCAGTCATGGTCGCTCGAATTTGGTGGAAATTGTTATCTGCACCACATACACCTAGGGAACTTCTATGGAATGTTAAATATGCCAAAAATAGACCCCCATAATGTCTTATTAGGCTGGCAACGGCTGACACAGGCTCTCTTATATAGAATGCAGCCAAACAACACCGAGCCCTCATTCAAGAGCACAACTTCTCGGAAGTCAGAGATGGATGGCTCCTATTCCATAAACACATCCTAACCAGGGATAATCTTTTAAAAAAATGATTTATCGAACCCTCCCGGTGCCCCAAATTTTCAATGAAAAATGAAACCATCCAGCATCTAGTGGACAACTGCATCTTAGCTAAAAATTTATGGGAAAAAATTAACTTCAAGTGAAACAATTTGAGCCGAATACCAATAGATATTGTTAGCACTATTCACAATTGGCCCTTGGCACCTTACAGAAACAAGTTATTAAACTCTCTTTGGACCCTTCTCTTGGGCCTTCTCCTATGGACCGTCTGGAAGGAAAGGAACAAAATAATATTCAAGAATCAGATGACCCCTCTAGATACCATATGAAACAACCTCTACATCAATCTCCAAGAAACACTGACCCTTCACCATTGGCAGGAATCCGAATTTCCAACTCAAGATCAGGAGAAACTAATTTTGGATAATTGGCATCTCTCGATACCATTCTACCCCTCCAACACTAGCAATCCTCCCACTCATCAGGATTCACCCAGCAATTGGATCCCTCCTCCCGCTCGATTGATCAAGATGAATTTTGATGGTGCCTCCAAAGGCAATCCAGGAGCTGTAGGATTTGGTGGAATCTTTCATGACTCTGTTGGAAACCCCCTTTTGATATTCTATGGATCCATAGGATGGGATTCGAACAATTCAGGTGAACTAGAAGGTTTACGACAAGGTATTTTTCTTGCTCAGAGGCACAATTATTTTCCTATTGGAATAGAAGGATATTCTCAAATCCTCATTAACACAGTGACTCATCTCCTCATGGGTGCGTCTGCCACAAAGGTGGCTAAAAGCTGGCATCTGGTGACTAGATTTGAGCTCATAGAACATTGGTTGAAGCATAATCGGGCAATATCCTTCAAGCATGTCAAACGATTTGGTAACAAAGTTGTGGATCTACTTGCAAATATGAGAGTGGATTGTGATCAAACCATCTACTCTGGTCCCCTCAACATTATTCATGAATCCTCTCTCATACAGGAATGCACTAAGCTAGTGCACATGGACACAACAATCCCAAATGAGGGTGACCATTGATGGCTGTTATCCGGCGAGCCCATGGCATGAAACATGGCTCTGCCACATGGTCGCGCATGGGCTAGAGCCGCAGGAATTTAGTTACGCCAACTGCACCCACAGAAGCTCATTTACTCCGCTCGATTGTCGATGCAGTCCTTCATTCTTCAAAATGACCTCGCGTAGCAGCCTTCCTCTGACAACATTTCCCTCGAGCTGTATCTGTCCCCCTGTAGTCTCAAAGCCAAGCTATATAATGCCCACAAGGAGGCATTGCAGTCTCTTCTGTGGTATTGACCTTGCTCCTAGCTTCCATATCTCTCACATGCTTCACTGCAGCTTGAATTTTGTTTCTGAGCCACCCATGTCCTCTGCTCACTCATCTCCTTGGTCCTCTTCCCTCTTTCCTCCTCAACCTTCTATTCTTTTGTCCCAGCAGTCTCAGCCTTTCAATTTTTCCTCCACTAGCATCACCATGCCTAAATGTAATGTTCCAAATATGGAACTTTTTGCTCCATCGGGAATATCTTAAGATATTCCAAATTTCCTTATTTAGTGAGCTATCACAGGTCCATTTCAGAGATTTAATATTGGGGCATTTACAAGATATGTCTCCTTCTAAATAATAGAGAGATCTTGAGGCTATTTGGCCCTTCACAAACTCTGTCTATGGATATGCAATATTCCACCTCAGGAATTTCTGCTACAGGGTCCTTGAGGACGTTGTATAAGGAATTTTCTGCAAAAATAAGGCAGACCACCACTAGGATGCCCTAGAAAATATATAATAAAACTCCGTTGCAGAAAATGAGCTCAAATAAATGATTCTATATGGGCTATACAAATCTCCCCAAACTAGATCTCTAAAACAATGCTCAATGAGAGAGCTTACAAAAATATATGAACATAAATACTAAACTCTGCAAATATGAATACACCATAAGAGGGAAATGTATGCAGCAAAAATTATATGATTATATAAGCAAAAATATACAATAAATAGTTGAGGGAAAAGCCACTCAAGCTGTAAGAACGAACCTCCAATGAATGAACAATCAAATACATGAGTTGCTGCAACTCCACAAAATGTCGGAGAGAAGTGACTGCGCTGTGTATATGAAGGTAGCAGCTGCTGAATATACATGAAATACAAATGTGGCTGTAGGAATTCAAAAAATAGCCGAATAACAAGGAATGGGCTGAAATACTAGATTTCTAGCCAATCTTGGAGAGATTGCTAGAAATGCTAGAGAGTACAAAATGTGACAAGAGACTTGTCACTGCAACTAAAAAAAAACAAGAATGAGGTTGTGGCTGATCTGAAATCTGATTTCCCTCCCCTAATAATGTCTCCAATACAAAGGGCTAATCCCTTTGTCTCAAAAACACCCTCTTGATGAGCTCCATGAACCCTCCTCACACTACCTCCATAAAATAACGCAATTTATGATATGCACTGCGTAGTGGGAGATGATGGTAGTTTAGCCTCATTCCAAAGATGTGTAATGAAGCCTGATAATCCTCCTTGCATCTCCTCCAATGAGTGGATCACTCCTCCACTGAATAAAACAAGACAAGAGAGACTCCATGAGTTCCTCTCTTACTGCACCCAACAACACAACGTCCTCTCTGCTGAAGAGCTAACGCTGAAGGTGATGAATGTAGTTGTGTCCAATGCCAGATTGAAGAAAATTATCTCATTCCTCATCCTTCCTTGAGGAAGAGGAAGGGATTCCCGACCAGGAACACCCTAGTGCCCGAGGGCACCATCACCCTGCTAAACAGCCTAGGGATGCAAGCCTTTGAATACCTAAGTCTGAAACTCTAAACCATGAATGCAAAATGGGCTTCCATCTCCTCCATATAAAGAAAGGGAACTCTTCTCCACCAAGGTCCCACCAATTAGGGTTTCCACCCTCACATGATTTTCTTCCCTCCAAAACTGCGCAGCCTCTCTAGAAAGCCTGTCCTCCTTAGGCAGCGTTGTTGAATTTAGTCAAAGGTGACTAATTCAAGTGATATGGGTTCCATTCACACCCTTAAGTGTTTATTTCAGCTGCTTATTTGTCCTCCTTTCACACAAGGAGTGTTATTTTTTCATTAGAAAGGGGCTAAGCTGTCTCCTTCCCCATTTTATTTAACAAAAATAAAATGTGCAACTATAATGTTCCATTTTAGCTTGAGGCTAAAAATTGGGAACATTACAGTCCTCCCCTCCCAAATGTTGCTTGCCCTGAAGCAAATGCACAGAGAGAAAAAAATTCCTCCTCCTTTTCTCTTGTGGCCTCATCAACAAGCTCTACCACTGCTCAAAAGATGCTGCAGTAAACCTATCCTCCAATTCTCGATCCCAAGTATGCAAACTGGAAATGATGCTCCTCATGGAAATATAGAAGGTGTAGTGGAATCCTTCTTACTATGCTCTAGCCTCCCTAAGGTAGGAGTGATGATATGCATGGGAAAATTTGTTCCCCAATGATGATCCCCTCATCCATGCAATCATCCAAATAAAATCCCACCCTTGATTTCTGCAATGTGTTGGGGTTGAATGGAGAGTTGTTTTGATCCCCATGTTGGCCCTATCTCCATTGAAGTGTCCATGGAGCTACCTTTTTCCTTGGGCTGAAATGGTATGGCCTCCAAGAATGACCCAAGCTACCCCGTCAAGAAAAATTAGCCATGAAATGCCTCCTCAAATCCTCCAAGTGGTCCCTTCCACAAGAAGGGCAAGTAGCAATGTGGCATTCATGGTATGCCCATGGTGTCTCCTACAAAATGAAGCATGTATAATAGGGAGAATCATGCTCCCAATGGGCTGTACATACAATACTCTCCAAATAATGCTCCTTATGAGTGTACAACATCAGAAATATAATGGAGCAATATGCAGTAAAAAACAAGTTGTCATAGGACAATCGAAGAGTGGTTCATAGTTCCACTCATGGAACCTACGTAGTGCCTCATTGGCCTACCTAAAAATCAAAGTAACAAGTGTTGTACTAGCCACTTGTTTGTTGCCACAACATCTCCTCATAAGATGAAAACATGAAATCACAATTTGGTGCCAATGGTGCACACCAAGGAATATGTGGCTTCCCCCACAAACCATCATAAAAGATTCTGGCTACAACTAGCTGCAAGTACATCATATCAAGTGTAAGAAGGGATTACCCTCCTTGAGACAATAAGCTGCTCATATTAAGTAAACAGGTAAAAAATGGAAATTATACCTTCTCTACCATGTACTTGAGACCTTGAGCTGAAATGGCTCATTTGAATGCTCTCCCTCTCCTCCAATGAGTAAGGGAATGGTTGTGGAAACCTCTCCAAAATCAATCGGGCTATGCATGTATCCATATGATGATGTATATCATACTAAATTCCCTCCCAAGTGGACTCCTCTAGCAAAGCTAAGTATGCATCCAAATGCACAGCTAGGAAGTCCTCATGTGCTGCATGTAATAGTTTCTCCTTGAGACTAGAAATTCTAGTCAAGAAGAGTCTTTGATAGTGTTAGATGACCATATAATCAACTCTTTATCAGTCTTCTCCCTCTTGGTCATCAAGAATCATGCATGCACCAAGATCCTGGGAACACTCAACCAAAAGCTGAGTCCTCCAACTGGAATCAATCCTCCATATAGACAACATTGGTAATATACAATAAGGTTCTCCCTCACACTTTTGCCTGCTACTTTGACATCCCCCATGCCAAATTCATCCTCTAAGTTGCTTCCATGCCCTACATCTACTCATGCTCAAATAGAAATGATTCTCTCTGAAAATGAGCCTCCCATGAGAGACTATCACCTCCAAAGAATCTCCCAATCTTGGCCAATGTAAGCATGAGTGGCCTCCATCTACTCCAATGCATGAAAGAGTCCTTCCTCAAAGGAATTATCCTCTCTCTCACCAAATCTATGGAGCAACCATCCTGCATCATGAAGATTCTATCCTCCACCTCTGTAGCAACTCTATCTACGCAGAAAACGGATGAGAATGGGTGGTACTGAAAATGAGAGAGTGTATCCTTACTTCTTGTGCTTACCCCCAAACTCTCTGTGTTTTGATGGATTCCACCAATGTATCCACCTCTTCAGAATCCAAGATTGGTGAACCAAATGACATGATGCCTCTCATCATCTCTAGATCATGTGGCCTCCCAAATGGAAAGCCTTCAAAAGTGAGACATCAAGATAGGAAGTGGACTGTATATATGAGAGGAATGAAAGGTCCCTCTCTCTCTACTGCGTAGTGTAGTCCCTCTCCCATGTGAAGATAATCTATGAAATATATAAGGGTGAATTCCCATCATCCCTTCATGCTGATCCTTCTGCTCTTCTTCTTCTTCCAATGGTGCAATGCTTTAGATTCTTCTATGCACCTCCTCTCTACCAACATGTGAGTGTATCTCCCCCTCAATGAGAGGCCTTGTATCTTGGCCTTCATTTGAGAGAAATATCTCCACACCCTCATAAATGGAAGATTTCCCTTCATATAATGGGGGTGTTTCCTTTAGCAAGTCATTCTCCTGATTTCTCCCCCTCTAGAAAGATGGAATGATCTTTGTTTCATGGTCCCCCTCCATGCATGCAAAGTGTTTTAAGTTTTGTCACACCATGTTTCACATTGGTTTTCATCAAAATCCTTTGCAAAACTCCTCTTGAATTCAACATATGATCTCTCAATTGCATGAAAACATGAAATAAATTTCTAAAATCAATCATCATGAATCATACCTTTGAGTTGTAGCGTTGCTCCTCCAAAAGCCTCAACTCTTTCCCTCCATCCTTCTTGCAGTAGCTATGGGAAATGTACTACGCTGTGGATCTTCATGTGTGGCTGAATGCTCACACCCTTCATGAGAATAGCTAGGGCTTGATTATTCACAAACCCTTTCAGAAAATTTCTCCAAATTTTCCCTCTCATCAGATCTTCAATGATGTTCTCAATGGTCTGGAAAAGAAGAAGGGAAACCTCCTCTTCCATCATTCCTCTTTCCTTGTTTCCTTTGTCAATATCCTCTCCTTGGAGATAAGCTCCTATTGCTGATGGAAATCTTGTGCACATGCTAAGTCAAGATTGATGCTTTGATACCACTGTAATGTTCCAAATTTGGAACTTTCTACTCCATCGGGAATATCTTAAGATATTCCAAATTTCCTTCTTCAGTGAGCTATCACAAGTCCATTTCAGAGATTTACTGTTAGGGAATTTATAGGATATGTCTCCTTACAAATAAGAGAGATATCATGAGGCTAGCTGGCCCTTCACAAACTCTGTCTATGGATATGCAATATTCCACCTCGGGAATTTCTACTACAGGGCCCTTGAGGGCGCTGTATAAGGAATTTTCTACAAAAATAAGGTAGACCACCACTGGGATGCCTTAGAACACATATAATACAACTCCCTTGTAGAAAATGAGCTCAAAGAAATGATTCTAGATGGGTTTACAAATATCCCCAAACTATATCTCTAAAACAATGCTCAATGAGAGAGCTTACAGAAATATATGAACATAAATACTAAACTCTGCAAATATGAATACACCATAAGAGGGAAATTTATGCAACCCAAAATTATATGATTATATCAGCAACAATATACAAGAAATAGTTGAGGGACAAGCCACTCAAGCTGTAAGAACCAACCTCCAATGAATGAACAATCAAATACATGAGTTGCTGCAACTCCACAAAGTGCCGGAGAGCAGTGAATGTGTCATGTATAGGAATACAAATAATATCCCAATAACAAGGAATGGGCTGAAATACTAGATTTCTAGCCAATCTTGGAGAGATTGCTAGAAATGGCGGAGAGTACAAAATGTGACAAGAGATTGTCACTGCAACTGAAAAAAACAAGAATGAGGCTGTGGCTGATCTGAAATCTGATTTCCCTCCTCTAATAATGTCTCCAATACAAAGGGTTGATCCCTTTGTCTAGAAAACACCCTCATGATGAGCTCCATGAACCCTCCTCACACTGCCTCCATAAAATAATACAGTTTCTGATATGGACTGTGTAGTGGGAGATGATGTTAGTTTGGCCTCATGCCAAAGATGTGTAATGAAGCCCGGGAATCCTCCTTGCAGCTCCTCCAATGAGTGGATCACTCCCCCACTGAATAAAACAAGACAAGAGAGACTCCATGATTTCCTCTCTTGATGCACCCAGCAACACAACATCCTCTCTGTTGCAGAGCTAACGCTGTAGCTGATGAATGTATTTGTGGCCAATGTCAGATTGAGGAAGATCAGCTCATTCCTCATCCTTCCTTGAGGAAGAGGAAGGGATTCCAGACCGGGAACACCCTAGTGCCTGAGGGCACCATCACCCTGCTAAAAAACCCAAGGATGTAAGCCTTTGCAAACCCAAGTCTGAAACTCTAAACCATGAATGAAAAATGGGCTGCCATCTCCTCCATATAAAGAAAGGGAACTCTTCTCCACCAAGGTCCCACCAATTAGGGTTTCCACCCTCACATGATTGTCTTCCTTCCAAACTGCATAGCTTCTCTAGGAAGCCTCTCCTCCTTGGGCAGCGCTGTTGACTTTAGTCAAAGGTGACTAATTCAAGTGATCTGGGTTCCATTCACACCCTTAGGTGTTTATTTCAGCTGCTTATTTGTCCTGCTTTCACACAAGGAGTGTTATTTGTTCATTAGAAAGGGGCTAAGGTGTCTCCTTCCCCATTTTATTTAACAAAAATAAAATGTGCAACTATAATGTTCCATTTTAGCTTGAGGCTAAAAATTGGAACATTACACTAAACGCCACCGTATGTGCTATCGTCGAGCCAGTGGGTGAGGCAGGGCTTCCAGGCCTCCTCTTTCCAATCATTCTGACTCTTCCTCTCCCTCACTGGAAGATTCTTATGGGCATTACCTTGCTACCCATAGCTGCGGAGGCTGATACTTGGCCTTGATACGGTCTCGCTCCTTAACTCATGTTTACATTTCCTCCCTACCACTACACCTCCCCACCAGTCATTCTTCCCCACCGCTACCTAACTTGGAGACATTTCCCTCCCCGACGACCGCTCACTCTACTCAATTTCATTACATCTACACCCTGTACCGATCTCGCATCACTGCCACCATATCTATAAGCTTTAATGAGGAAGCTTACAATGCTGAGAGCCTTTGTCCCAGGAAATTGCACAAAAAATCCACTTCAGATTCGACGCCTCTGCCGCATTCGGGAAAATTTGTTGCTCTCCCAGTGTTTCAAGGTGCTCCTGCCTCCAGCAGCAAAAGAAAAGTAAACACAAACAATGGTTGCACTGGTAGCGACAGCAACAGTGAAGACTGATCGAGTGATGATGGTGGTCTAGGTAGTGCACGCACCGCCAACATTACTTCACATGCAGCGCCCCATGACATGAATGCTAATGACCCCAATGAGTAAAGGTGTCTCATTATGAAGGAGATTCCTCCCCCGGGCAATGACACCTAATTCTTTAGGTTTATTTCCTATTTGGGACTCTTTTTCCAGTTTTTTATGATGCTCCTAGACATTCTCAACATTTATCACTTCTCTTTGTACGACGTTGGTTTCCCTGTGGTGGGCAGCTGTAGTAACACTAATTTGGTTGGTTTCCCCTTCTGGGGCAGTCACCTTTTTTATATTTTGCAAAACAATTCTTCTAGAGTTAGCTATTCCAGCAATTCCATAGGCCAGACAATCCATGTACTATATGTTTTTATAAATAGAAATTAGACTTACTTAGAAAAGAAAAAAAAACAATGTAAAGAGAGAACTTAAAAAGATAAAAGTTAAAAGAGTTAAAAATAAGAAACTAACCTCCAACAAATAACAATAATAATAAAATTAAAGTAATAATAAACATAAAATATAATAAAATAATAATAAAATAAATAAAATAAAAATAAAAAATTTAAGAAGATATCACATGAAGGACTAATACCAGTAAGACCAAAATAATGATTTTCTCTAATAAAAGGAATCAAAGCCAACATACATTCTTCTTTTAAGGAAACATTCTTGAAGAAGTAAATGAATACAAGTACCTCAGGATCAATTTCAACAAGAACCTTAATTGGGATAATTTCATAAATAAAAGGATTTTAGGAGGGTGGAAAGCACTATATGCACTTCAAAATAGATGTAGAGAGGCAGAGTTATGGGATTGGAACACAATCAAATTACTTTTTGGAGTTCTAGTTTGTCTAGTGTTATTATATGGGTGTGAATTGTGGGCTAGCAGCATCCATGTTTCAAAATGGAAACAATTTGAAAAAAATTCAAAAACGCTTGATCATGAGCAAGTTCAAAATAAAATTTTTGGTTCCCTATGAGATAATGTTGAGTGAAACAGTGGCAGTTCCAATCGAATCAATTTCCATGGTTCTTCTTTTAAGGTATCTAAAAAGAATTGAGAAAATGGGAGGCGGTAGATGGCCCAAATTTATCTTCAATGAAGGTATGAGTGAAAGAAAGAAATCAAGGATGAGACAAAACAACAAATGGATGCAAAAATGGAATATTTGCTTGAATGCATGTCCCAAAAATAGCAAGGAGTTAAAGAATTTTGTATTGGACAAGTTCCGTAAGGGTATATGGGGAAAAGAGTTGGGTAGAAAGAAGAAGTATTATGTTCAGGAATTGAACCCCACTTGTGATCTCCAACAAAAAGAATATATTGGAGCTAACATTCTGTGGAGAGAAAAGGTTCTTATTGCTCAATTAAGAACTAACTCACATAAACTTCGGTGTGAAACGAGACAACGGAAGAGACCTAAAGAAGCTTGGGAGGAAAGGGTATGTACTTTTTTCACTTCTGGGGCAGTGGAATCATAAAAAAAAATCATTTTGGAATGTGATGCTTTCAAAGACACCAGGGACAGTTACTGCAATATGTTAGCATCAATTCCATTGCATTGTCTTTTCAGTGAAGGAACTGTTAAAAGGTTGGGTCAACTCATCATCAATTTGAATAAGAAAAGGATTGAATTGTAGAAGGCAAAAAACAAGGAAGTTGGTGGTCCCATAGACTATTTTTAGTCTCATGGATGATAAAATATCATTCATTCATTCATAATAAGAAACCTTAAATTAATAATAAAAATGTAATATAATAATAATAATAATAATAATAAATAATTAAATAATTAAATAAACAAAATAAAAATAAACTAGGAAGATATGGCATGAACCAACTCTTATTAATCTTCAACCTCTATATTTTATTCATATTTATAACACGCTTCATTTCTATTCAAATTGTTAACATGTTTCTCAATTTCTATAGCTTCCTTCAACTTCCTTTGATGGAAGTGATCAATAGTGGCAATGGTATAGATGTGATGCTTAGATACTGACCATATATAGCTTTTTAACCATGGATATTTACCCCTATTTTACAACTAATATTAATAACTTGTAAATAGGCTTTGTTACAATATCATGAGACACTACCACGCCTTATCAATAACACGTGTTCAAATTTCAAAATTAAAATATTTTATAGATTTTTGTTTTTAAATTTTATTTTATAATACTTTTATACATACCCAAAGAAGATTATATTGTTTTTTATTTTCATCTAAAATTTTTGACTTTCAATTAGCTTTGGGAATTTAAAAATATATATATGAAGTTTATTAAGATCTTATTATGTTAAACTTTGTATATTGTTTTTAATATTATATTAATTTAAAATTATATTAAAGTATATTTAATTTAGCTGTAAGTTTCAAATAGTAGAAACAAATCCCCAAAAACAAGTGGTTATGAGAAAATCTAAAGCTGGAAATAATGCATAGTTGATGTTTCCCATTATGGAGGTGATATTTGTGAAAGGATGGAGGACTTAGATCTCTCTTCCAAAAAGACAATTCAAGCACTTTGAAAAAAACATAGAGAGGGTGATAATATCTTAGAAACCATCCCAAGAGTGAAATGGTTATGAGAAAATCAAAAGGTAAAGATAAAGATAAATGCATAGTTGATACTCTGCATTATGAAGGGTGCATTTGTGAAAAACTCTAGGACTTGGATCTCTTCCCTATATAGAAATTTCAAGTGCATGAAGAACAACATAGAGAGGGTGAAATTATAGAGCTTGATGTAGGATGTAAGGCAATATAAGAGGGACAATCAATACTTAAAATTGAAGAAAATACAATAACAAGTATTGTGGTATGTCTTCTCTAGAATGTTGAGTCTAGAAATAATTTAGTAAATGACTTAATATTTAGAGTTGCTCAACCAAATAAACAAATATTTGAGAATATTGAAGAGTAAAAATTATTGAAAATTATTTTTATTTGAAAATATAGAAGAATAAAGGGTGCTTATCTTGTTTTTTTGTCACATGACAATTATAGAGATTTAAATAAAAATACATGTTCTCTTTCATTAAAGTGTTAGGTGTTATTATAATATCTACATAATTCACAACAATATATTTATGATGTTATTATAATCATTATAGTCATGTTTAATATTAAGTGTAGGTTGTTTCTTAGGTCAAAGTGCATATTGTATTAGCCATTGCTAAAGACATTCACAATTCTAGTATCATGAAATATTGGAAGTATAATATAAGCTAACTTTGAACTAGAGTTCCAGTAGCTCCTCCCTAAGAATTATGCTCCTTTACTACCAAGAAACTAATGAGAATGTTTCATTTATTTACTCCTCAACCCGAGAAGTGTCCTTTTAGCTCTGGGTACAGGTCCAATATCCACTGTCACCTTCTACTGATAATTTCCTTTATCTTTTGTATTCACCTTCCAGCCGTTGAAAAATATAATTAGTATCGATCTTCATAATTTCATTTAAGTCATAATTTAAAGTCAACATGGGTCACTATAAGAATAAATTTCCCAATAATTCTAAGAACAAGAAGAGTGAAAGGGACGAAGCTAATGTTGCTACTAATGATAATCCTCAAAATAAGTCTAAAAATGAAGACCCTAATGTTAAATACTTATTCTATAAAGTCTCATATATCCTTTACTTATAGTATAGGCTATTGTATTGATTCTTGTACAATTTCTCTTATGCTTGTCTCTACGATAAATCTTTTTTATTTCTATGGTTTAAAAATTTAATATGTTTTTGTTCTTAAGTTATTTTCATGAATTAAAAGAATCCCTCACAATAATATGATGATGTAATATCGATATGGATCTTCCCCACTTTTACACAAAAGTTATTTCTCTTGTGTTTTCCTTTGAAGGAAAGTTTGCAGGAATAATCTAAAAGGTACTTGCAAGAAGGATTGTAGCTAGTTTTAGAGGGAGACTTCCTGACAAAGAAAGAAGCTTTTTTACATAGAGAGCCCTTCAATTGGAACCCTACAAGGTTTGTGAAAGGAGCACCTCAAGGTATTTCTAAGATTACAAGATTTTTTGCAGATATTCTTCATATAAGAAGGTACTATCGTTTTGTCTTTAAAAGCCTTATATTACTAATTCTCTCATGTCTAGGGTTCTGAATCATCAACATTATTATTTAGGGTGAATAATATTTCAATAAAATCAACCCTTATTTCATTATCTATGTTTTTTTCACTTTGGTAAAACCCTAAACTTTAGGGTTCACTACAAAACACTAACTTTTTAGGGTTTGTTGATGATATCTATAACATATGATAATACCCTATCTCTTTAGGGTTTATGACAAAACCATTATAATATTTAATGTAAAATTATAGGAATCAAACCCTAGGTGTATATGACATTGTATGATTGAAACCTTAATTTGGCTATTATATTAAAGTTTTGATCATTGTATCTATGGTTTACAATGAAACCTTACTAGATATTATAGAAACCCTAGATGTAAAATGATTTTTCTATGATTGAAATGCTAACTTAATTAATATTTTAAATATTTAAGGTTTATTTTTATGGTATCTAATGTTTTTGACATAACCCTAGCAAAATATTGTTGTAAAAGTCTAAAGCATGAAAATGTAAACCTAGTCAATTACTTCTCTTTTGATTATCACATTTAAGTTCTTGGTTATACTTACTGTTGAATATTTGCAGGTATATAAAATTCAAGATATTGAAGATTCCAACCTACCTCATATTTTTCGATGACTTAATAATGATGTTGATCATGATGGAAAGATGAAATTGAAGATCAATAGATGACCTGGTTGACATATGAATATAGAAGGAATGATGTTCTGAAGATTCAAATTCTCTTATGATATAATAATGTGAAAGAGAGAACTTGTATGGCTAAATTTTTTATAGTAAATAAGAAGCTTTCATAAATAAAGTGTATATCTCCTCAGTAAAGAAGGATGGAATATTGTGACAACTATACTAAAGACTTTGAAGAAAGAGTAAGATCGAAGAAAGGATAAATCACTAAAGATGATTACTTATGATTTCTGTAGTTGTGAACAAGAATTGGATGCCTTGGAAAGTGTTAGTGTATCATTTTACAAACACTGATAATAATTGAAGATTAACTAATGCTCTAATTGAAAGGAATACTGATTCACCCCCCCCCCCCCCTCTCAGTATTTCCAACAATTATGAAGATTGATACTAGTTATATTTTTCATCGGCTGGAAAGTGAATACAAAAGATAAAGGAAATTATAAGTAGAAGGTGCCAGTGGATAGTGGACCTGTACCCAGAGCTAAAAGGACACTGCTTGGGTTGTGGAGTAAATATATGAAACATTCCTATTAGTTTCCTGGAAGTAAAGGAGCATAATTCTTAGGGAGGAACTATTGGAACTCTAGTTCAAAGTTAGCTTATATTATACTTCCAATATTTCATGATACTAGAATTGTGAATGTCTTTAGCAATGACTAATAAAATATGCACTTTGACCTAAGAAAAAACCAACACTTAATAGCAGACATGACTACAATGATTATAATAACATCATAAATATATTTTTGTGAATTATACAGATATTATAATAACGCTTAACAAGTTTCCTCGTATCGTTCCCTCTCTTGTTGTGCCATAGAGATGTTGTATGGATTGCTAGAGATTTCTTCAATCCTGTATCCATGGGATAGGTAATAATTGCGATGGATGCGTTCAGCCCGCTCCTCACTCATCTGAGAAAGCTCCTACGCCCAGATAAAGGGAGGTGGAACGTTGTCAATTATTTGTCTCCTATGTGTTCTTTGTTCTTCCATTGAAATTCAAATTCAAAAACTCAACTACTGTACTTTAATATTACTTTGACACGAAATGACACTAATCACAACCAACAACATATAGTGATAGTAGTGATTCTTTAGGATCTTTGGGCTTTATAACATTCTAATTGGTGCTCATGACCCAACCCAACCCAACTGAGGTGATTACGCAACTCTACTCTTCTATTAACTAATTAAGAAAATGCACAATTATCTATATTGTAATGAAGTACAAAATTAACTACACATTTATCTTCATCCTTTTATTGTTTTATATTTTGTAAAGCAGTACAAAATTAACTACTCATTCTCTGAGTTCATCCAAAGTATGCTTGTCTTAACAACGAAGCTAAGGACCAAGAAACAATCAAAGATGTCAAGAGTTAAAGATGGTTTTAACGAACATATTCCCTTCATGCCTACAATGTTTTGAGATTCCTTCACGTTGAATCCAACTCCATATTTGAGTCCGCTAAGGGAACCATGGTTATATACTCTTGAACAAGTTACAATTTTTGCCCCTGCTGCACTTGGTCTCTTATCAATATTAACAACACAAAATTCCACGATGGGACCAATGTTTAAAAATGTTTCCACAACTTTCACATTTTAACTACTTGTATCAGCATTAGCTAGTTGAAGATGTAGTATTATAAGCTATGAATCTCCATAGCTAGACCCAACGTACACAATTTCATCACAGACTAGTTAAGAGATTGATGAAGCAGCACATGTCTTTCCTAGAAAACGTAAATCTAAACTGGTAACCATATGCTCATATTCATGAATTATGCAAAGTGACCATATGCTCAACTGTTATCACAGAAAATAGTGGTTGTGACATACTAAAATTCTGTTGTTTACAATGACACTATATATTGCTTCTTTGAAGCCCATGAAATGGATTCCAAACCCAAATGAAAAACATATCCTCACGTGCTCTTTCTGTCATCAACACTTCCTACACAATCACTATCAGTGTAGCCTAAAATCATTTGTTGTGGACTAAAAAATGCCATACTCCTTTGTCCCATTGACATACTTTAAAATTATTTTCGTTGTTTGCCAATGTGTCTCCTTGGGTGTCTCCATGAACCTAGACACCAAACTCACTGCATACATTATATCAAGCCTAGTTGCAGTCCAATACATTAGGTTTCTGACCATGTTTTTGCATAATGTTGGATTGAAATTGCTACTGCAATCTTCCTTGGTCAACTTCAACCCCATGCCTGTTGGAGTTGGTGCGCGCTTGTTGTTCTGCATATTAAACCTCTTTAAAATGTCTGCAACATACTTTGCCTGAGAAATAAAAATACCATTTTTTGTTTGCTTCACTTCTATGCCCAAAATATATCTTAACAACTGCAAGACAGTCATTTCAAACTAACTTTTCATGACTTCTTTGAAATCAGCGATGAGGAAATCATCACTCCATGTAAAAATAAAATCATCTACATACAAAACAACAATAAGAAGCTTATTGTCACTTTCTTTGATGTAGATAGTAGGTTCACCATCACATTTTTTGAACCCATTGTCCATCAAGTAAGCATATATCCTGCTATACCATGCACACGGTGCTTGCTTTAGCCCATAGAGAGCTTTCCACAATCTATACACCTTGTCTTCTTGGCCTTCAATCCCATAACCAAGATGTTGTGCAACACACACCTCCTCTTTCAGAACTCCATTCAAGAACGTTGTTTTTACGTCCATTTGATACACTTTCCATTTATGTTGCATAGAAATCGACAACACTGTATGCAATGTCTCCATCCTAGTAACTAGCACAATTTTTTCCACAGTCTCTTCCATGCTACTGCTTGTATCCTTTGACAAATATCCTTGCTTTATTCCTTTCAATATTGCCTTCAATATTTCTCTTGGTCTTATAGACCCACTTCACTCCAATGACTTCTTTTCCTAGGGGAAGGTCCACTAAATCCCATGTGTCATTCTTCTCTATTGCTCCTATTTCTTCATCCATTGTTGCAACCCATTTCTCTTCTTTGACTACATCCATTGTCGCAATGCATTTAATCTTCAATGTCATCAATATTCTTATAGTTCCATATTTCCATCATGATCAACATCATTATTAAGTCATCAAAAAATATGAGGTAGGTTGGAATCTTCAATATCTTGAATATTATATAACTGCAAATATTCAACAGTAAGTATAACCAAGAACTTAAATGTGATAATCAAAAGAGAAGTAATTGAATAGATTTACATTTTCATGCTTTAGACTTCTACAACAATATTTTACTAGGGTTATGTAAAAAACCCTAGATACTATAAGCATAAACCTTAAATATTAAAAAGCTTAATTAAGTTAGCATTTCAATCATAGAAAAATCATTTTACATATAGGTTTTCAAGAATATCTACTAAGGTTTCAATGTAAACCGTAGCTACAATTATCAAAACTTTAATATAATAGCCAAATTAGGGTTTCAATCATACAATATCATATACACCTAGTGTTTGATTCCTATAATTTTACATTAACTATTATAATATTTTTTTCATAAACCCTTCACTAAACCCTAAAGAGACAGGGTACTATCATATGTTATAGATATCATCAACAAACCCTAAAAAGTTAGTGTTTTGTAGCGAACCCTAAAGTTTAGGGTTTTACCAAAGTGAACAGAACATAGATAATGAAATAAGGGTTTATTTTATTAAAATATTATTCACCCTAAATAAAAATTTTGATGATTCAGAACCCTAGGCATGAGAGAATTAGTAATATAAGACTTTTAGAGAGAAAACGACAGTACCTTCTTATATGAAGAATATTTGCAACAAATCTTGTAATCTTAGAAATACCTTGAGTTGCTCCTTTCACAAACCTTGTAGGGTTTCCAATTGAAGGTCTCTCACTTTAACAAAGATTATTTCTTTGTAAGGGAGTCTCCCTCTCAAACTAGCCACAATCCTTCTTGCAAGTACCTTTTAGATTATAGCTGCAAACTTTCCTTCTAAGGAAAACCCAAGAGAAAGAAATTTTGTGTAAAAGTGCTGAAGATCCCTATTGATCTTTCATCATCATATTATTGTGAGGGATTCTTTTAATTCATGAAAATAACTTAAGAACAAAAACATATTAAATTTGTAAACCATAGAAATAAAAAATATTCATCCTAGAGACAAGCATAAGAGAAATTGTACAATAATCAATACAATAGCCTATATTATAAGTAAAGGATATATGAGACTTTATAGAATAAATATTTAACATTAGGATCTTCATTTCTAGACTTCTTTTGAGGATTATCATTAGTAGCAACATTAGTTTCGTCCCTTTCACTCTTCTTGTTCTTACAATTATTGGGAAATTTATTCTTATAGTGACCCATGTTGACTTTAAATTGTGACATAAAATGAAATTATGAAGATGGATACTAGTTATATTTTTCAACGGCTGGAAGATGAATACAAAAGATAAAGGAAATTATAAGTAGAAGGTGCCAGTGGATACTGGACCTCTACCCAGAGCTAAAATGACACTGCTTGGGTTGAAGAGTAAATAAATGAAACATTCTCATTAGTTTCCTGGAAGTAAAGGAGCATAATTCTTAGGGAGGAGCTACTAGAACTCTAGTTCAAACCTAGCTTATATTATACTTCCAATATTTCATGATACTAGAATTGTGAATGCCTTTAGCAATGGCTAATACAATATGCACTTTGACCTAAGAAACAACCAACACTTAATAGTAAACATGACTACAATGATTATAATAACATCATAAATATATTGTTGTGAATTATACAGATATTATAATAACACCTAACACTTTAATGAAAGAGAACATATATTTTTATTTAAATCTCTATAATTGTGATGTGACAAAAAAAACAAGATAAGCGCCCTTTATTCTTCTATGCTTTCAAATAAAAAGAATTTTCAATAAGTTTTACTCTTCTATATTCTTAGATATTTTCTGCTTTGGTTGAGCAACTCTAAATATTAAGTCATTTACTAAATTATTTCTAGTCTCAAAATTCTAGAGAAGACATACCACAATACTTGTTGTTTTCTTTTCTTCAATTTTCAGTATTGATTGTCCCTCTTATATTGCCTTACATCCTACATCAAACTCTATAATTTCACCCTCCCTATGTCATTTTTCATGCACTTGAAATTTCTATATAGGGAAGAGATCCAAGTCCTAGAGTTTTTCACAAATGCACCCTTCATAATGCAGAGTATCAATTGTGCATTTATCTTTATATTTATCATTTTATTTTCTCATAACCATTTTGCTCTTGGGATGATTTCTAATATATTATCACCCTCTCTATGTTTTTTTCAAAGTGCTTGAATTGTCTTTTTGGAAGAGAGATCTAAGTCCTTCATCCTTTCACAAATATCACCTCCATAATGGGAAACATCAACTATGCATTATTTACAGCTTTAGATTTTCTCATAACCACTTGTTTTTGGGGATTAGTTTCTACTATTTGAAACTTACAACTAAATTAAATATAGTTTAATATAAATTTAAATTAATATAATATTAAAAACAATATACAGAGTTTAACATAATAAGATTTTAATAAAATTCATATATATATTTTTAAATTTCCAACACTAATTCAAAGTAAAAAAATTTAGATGAAAATTAAAAACAATATAATCTCCTTTGGGTATGTATAAAATTATTATAAAATAAAATTTAAAAACAAATATTTATAAAATGTTTTTATTTTGAAATTTGAACGTGTTATTGATAAGGCATGGTAGTGTCTCATGGTATTGTAACAAAACCTATTGACAAGTTATTAATATCAATGGTAAAATAGGGGTAAATATCCGTGGTTAAAAATCTGTATATGGTCAGTATCTAGGCATCACATCTATACCATTGCCACTATTGATCACTTCCATCAAAGGAAGTTGAGGGAAGATATAGAAATTGAGAAACATGTTAACAATTTGAATAGAAATGAAGCATGTTATAAATTTGAATAGAAAATAGAGGTTGAAGATTACTAAGAGTTGGTTCATGTCATATCTTCCTAAATATTTTATTTTTATTTTTCTTGGTTTAATTATTTAATTATTTATTATTATTATTTTATTATAGTTTATTTTTATATTACTTTAAGTTTTCTTATTATTAATGAATGACTGATATTTTATCATCCACGAGACTAAAAATAGTTTATGGGACCACCAGCTTCCTTGTTTTTTTCCTTCTGCAATTCAATCCTTTTCTTATTCAAATTGACGATGTGCTGACCCAACCTTTTAGCAATTCCTTCACTGAAAAGACAATGCCATGGAATTGATGCTAACATATTGCGGTAATTGTCCATGGTTTCTTTAAAAGCGTCACATTCCAAAATGAAATTTTTTTCTGATTCCACTGCCCGAGAAGTGAAAAAGGTACATACCCTTTCCTCCCAAGCTTCTTTAGGTCTCTTCCACTGCCCATCTCACAAGGAAGTTGATGTGAGTTACTTCTTAATTGATCAATAAGAACCTTTGCTCTCCATGGATCGTTAGCTCCAATATATTATTTTTGTTTGAGATCACAAGTGGGGTTGAATTGTTGAACCTAATACTTCTTCTTTCTACCCAACTCTTTTCCCCATATACCCTTACGAAACTTCTCCAGCACAAAATTATTTAACTCCTTGCTATTTTTGGGACATGCATTCAGGAAAATGTTATATTTTTTCATCCATTTGTTGTTTTGTCTCATCCATGATTTCTTTCTTTCACTCATACCTTAATTGTAGATAACTTCCAACCATCTACCTCCTCCCATTTGCTCAATTATTTTTAGATACCTTATAATAAAAACCATGGAAATTGCTTGGATGGGAGCTGCCCCTGTTTCACTCAACATTATCTCATAGGGAACTGAAATTTTTATTTTAAACTTTCTCATGATCAAGAATTTTTGAATTCTTTCAAATTGTTTCGATTTTGAAACAGGGATGCTGCTAGCCCACAATTCACACCCATATAATAACACTAGAAAAACTAGAAGTCCAAAAAGTACTTTTATCATGTTCCAATCCTATAACTCTGCCTCTCTACATCTATTTTGAAGTGCATATAGTGCTTTCCACCCTCCTAAAATTATTTTCTTTCTGCAATCCTCCTAATTAAGCTTGTTGTTGAAATTGATCCTAAGGTACTTGTATTCATTTACTTCTTGAAGAATGTTGTCTTCAAAGAAGAACGTATCTTGGCTTTGCTTCCTTTTAGTAGAGAAAATCATTATTTTGGTCTTATTGGTATTACTCGTTCATGCGATATCTTCTTAAATATTTTATTTTTCTTTTATTTATTTATTATTATTATTTTGTTATATTTTAAGTTTATTATTACTTTAATTTTCTTATTAGTGTTATTTGTTTGAGGTTAGTTTCTTATTTTTAACTCTTTTAACTTTTATATTTTTAAGTTCTCTCTTTACATTGTTTTTTTTTTCTAAGTCTAATTTCTATTTATAAACACATATAGTACATGGATTGTCTGGCCTCTGGAATTTCTGGAGTAGATAATTCCAAAAGATAAAAAAAGGTGATTGCCCCAGAAGGGGAAACTAGCCAAATTAGTTTTACTATAATTTCCCACCATGGGGAAAACAACTTCATACAAAGAGAAGTGATAAATGTCGAGAATGTCTGGGAGCATCATAAAAAACTGGAAAAAGAGTCCCAAACAGGAAATAAACCTAAATAATTAGGTGTCATTGCTCGAGGGAGGAACCTCCTCCACAATGCGACACCTGTACTCCTTGGTGTCATCAACATTCATGTCAGGGGGCGCTGCATGTCTAGTAATGTTGGCGGTGCGTGCACTGCCTAGGCCACCATCATCACCTGACCAGTATTCACTGCTGCTATCGCTACCAGTGCAACCATTGTTTATGATGCCTTTGATTTTTTTGCTGGAGGCAGGAGCACCTTGAATGACTGGGTGAGCAGCATATTTTCCCGAATGCGGGAGAGGTGTCGAATCTGAAGTGGATTTTTTTTGCAATTTCCTCAGACGAAGGCTCTCAGCATTGTAAAATTCCTCCTTAAATCTTATAGAGATGGTGGTAGTGATTCAACGTTGGTATAGGGTGTAGGTGTAATGAAATTGAGTAGAGTGAGAGATGGCCAGGGAGGGCAGCATCTCCAATTTAGGGAGCGACAGGGAAGAATGACTAGTGGGGAGGTGCAGTGGTGGGGAGGAAATGTGAACAGGTGTTAAGGAGCGAGACCGTCTCAAGGTCAATTCTCGGCCTCTACTGCCATGGGTAGTAGGGTAGCACCCATAAGAATCTTCCATCGAGGGAGAGGAAGAGTCAGAATTATTGGAAAGCGGAGGCCTGGACACCCTGCCTCGCCCACTGCCTCGACGACAGTGCATACGGTGGAATCTGGGCATGTTGGTGCTAGTGGAGGTGAAATTGAAAGGATGAGACCACTGGGCCAAAAGAACGGAAGGTTGAGGAGTTGAGAGGGCAAAGAACCAAGGAGCCGAGTGAGCAGAGGATAGGGGTGGCTCAGAAACAAAATTCAAGCTGCAATGAAGGTTGTGGGAGATATCGAAGCCAGGAGCAAGGTCAATACAACAGAAGAGACTGCAACGCCACCCTATGGATGTTCTAGAGCTCGGATCTAAGACCACATGGGGACAGATACAACTCGATGGCAATGGCGATGGAGGAAGGCTATTGTGCAAGGTCATTTTGAAGAATGAAGGAGTGCATTGACAGTCGAGCGGAGTAAATGAGCTTTTGTGGGTGCAGTTGGCGTAAATAAATTCCCGCGACTTGCAGAGCCCATGCGTGACCATGTGGCAAATCCATGTGTCATGCCAACGACTCGCCGTATACTAGCCATCAATGTTCACCCACATCTGGGATTGTTGTGTCCTTGTGCACTTGCTTAGTTAATTCTTGTATGAGAGAGGATTCATGAAGAATGTTGAGGGGGCCAGAGTATATTTTTTTACCACAGTCCACTCTCGTATTTGCAAGCAGATCCGTAACTTTGTTACCATACTGTTTGACATGCTTTAAGGAGATTTCCCGATTATGCTTAAGCCAATGCTCTATGAGCTCAAATATAGTCGCCAGACACTAGCTTTTAGCCACCTTGGTGGCCGAAGCACCCATGAGGAGATGAGTCACTGCGTTAATGAGGATTTGAGAATCTCCTTCTATTTAAATAGGAAAATAATTATGCTTCTAAGCAAGAAAAAGTCTTTTCCATAAAACTTCCAGTTCAACTGAATTATTAGAATCCCATCCTATGGATCCATAGAATATCAAAAGGGAGTTGCCAAGAATGTCACGAAAGATGCTACCAAATCCTGTAGCTCCTGGATTTCCTTTGGAGGCACCATCAAAATTCATCTTGATCAGTCCAGCGGGAGGAGGGATCCAATTTCTAGGTGAATCTTGATGAATGGGAGGAATTCTAGTGCTGGAGGGTTAGAATGGTATCGAGAGATGCCAATTCTCCCAAATTATCTTCTCCTGATCTTGAGTTGGAAAGTTAGATTCCTGCCAATGGTGAACGGTCAATGTTTCTTGGAGATTGATGCAGAGGTTGTTTCATATGGTATCCAGAGGGGTTATATGACTCTTGAATATTAATTTGTTCCTTTCCTTCGAGACGGTCCATAGGAGAAGGCTCAGGAGAAGAGTCCAAAGAGAGTTTAATAGCATGCTGTTGTAAGGTGCCAAGGGCCAATTGTGAATGGTGTTGAAAATATATCCTGGTATTCGACTCAAATTTATGCACCTGAAGATAATTTTTTCCCATAATTTGTTAGCTAAGATACAGTTGTCCATTAGATGCTGGATGGTTTCATTTTGCATTGAACAATTGGGGCATCGGGAGGGCTCGATAAATCCTTTTTTTAAAGATTATCCCAAGTTAGGATGTGTTTATGTCATAGGAGCCAGAGAAAGGTGGGGACCTTGGGCCAAATACCAGGTTGCAAAATTTGGGTCCACAGGGGATATTTTAGGTTCTGGGTGGGATACATCAAAGTGTATGCTTCCTTAGTAGTGAACGTGCCTTGAGGAGTGTATCCCCACCTAAGGAGATATTTATTTTCTAAATATCTAATTTTTCTATGGTTAAGTTCTTCACCAATTTCCCTGTTTATGTCTGTCTACCAGTTTTCAAAGATATAAGCTACTGGTGCCCATTGACGGTATCCCTGTATGGTGGGGGGTACCAAAAAATATTTGACTTTGTTTTCCATTTGGTTAATCTAATCCACATGTTGTTGAGGCCATATAAGATTTGCTAATTTGGGCCTTTTGTTGCCAAGAATCAGCCTAGAAAAGTGTTGTACCTCCATATCTGACTTCCCTGAAGCTATGCCCTTGAATGAGGGCTCGGTGTTTTTTGGCTGCATTCCATATAAGAGAGCCCATGTTAGCCATTTCCAGCCTGATAAGATCTTCTTGGGGTCTATTGTTGGCATATTTGACATTTCAGAGAAGTGCCCAAGGCGTATGTGGCGGAGATAACCATTTCCACCAAATTCGGGTGTCCATGACTGCATTGCTGTGATGCGGATCTCTTAGGCCTAGACCGCCATCCTTTTTTGGCATGCATATCGTTGACCATTTTACAGGACCCCATTTATGATTTTGAATAGAGGAGCCCCAGAGGAAATTACATTGCATATTTTTGATATTTTTGAGGACCAATTTTGGTGCAGCAATAACTGAGAAGAGATAGAGGGGTATAGACTGTAAAACCGCTTTGATAAGGATGAGACGACTAGCAATATTAAGGGATCTATACATACAGGAGGAAAGGCAGGCTTCAAGTTTCTCTAGAAGCTCTTGCCAAGAAGAGAGACGGATTTTTAAATCAATCAAGGACACTCTAAGGTACTTGGAAGGTAGAGAAGCTATAGTGAAGCCACGAATTCTGGCAATGTTGCTTTGGGTAATAGCAGGGGTTTTGAAAAAAATATCTAAGATTTTCCAGCATTGATAGAGGTACCAAAGGCCTCCAAAAAAGTTTCAAGCATGGATTTAAAGGTGAGAGATTCCTAAACTGAAGGGTGCCTTAACAACATATTATCATCTACAAACTGTTGGTGGGTGGTTGGTTGGGAGCCTTGAACATATATTCCACAGAGGTTATGAGTGTGAAGAGCATTTTGAATGAGACGTCCTAGCCCTTCTGCCATGAGAACAAAAAGGGAGGGGGAGAGGGGATCTCCTTAGCGAATGCCTCTGGAGGGGGAGAAGGCACGAGAAGGGATGTCATTGATGAGAATGGAGTAGAAAGGGGAAGAAATGAGATTCATAACCCATCTAATCCACGAGGGGCAGAAACCAAAAGCTGTAAGCATATGCTTGATATAATTCCAACTTAATTTGTCAAAATATTTGGAGAGATCAATTTTTAGGAGCATACCTGCCTTCTTGGTGTGTTTCAGGGAGTGAATGACTTCATGAGTGAGAATGATCCCATCTAGAATCTGTCGTCCTTCAACATATCTTGTTTGTTCCGATGAGATGAGCAGTGGAAGCATAATCTTGAGCCTGTTGGCAGTTACTTTAGAAATCACCTTGTATATAACATTGCAAAGTGCAATGGATCTATATTTCTATGGGGTGTTGGAGTGTTCTTCTTTTGGAATGAGAGCTAGAAAGGTAGCATTGAGAGACGAGAGCATCCAATTAGAAGTAAAACCATCAAGACCTGGGGCTTTGCCATCTTTGAATTGTGCCATAGCTTTTTCAACCTCCTGAAGAGTGACTGGATAGAGGAGAATCATGTTATGTTGTTCTGTTATGATCTTAGGAATATGCTAGAGGACCTTACTAATAGTTGGCTCTCTTCTTTCTCGGGATTCTTATAGAATGGACTTGAAATGATTGAGGAGATCTTTCTTGATATCCTCATGTTCTTCTAGTCTTTCTCGTTGATGATTCTATATCTGTGCAATCCGACTGTGCATTCTCCTTTGGATGGTTGAGTGGTGAAATAATTTTGTGTTTTTTCCCCTTTCTTGAGCCATCTTATTCGGGATTTCTACTTCCAAAGGATTTCCTCTTGAGTTCTTATTTTTTCCAGCTGGGAGAGAAGGCTCTGTTCCTGAGAGGCTAGAGACTTTTTTCTTCCTTCATTGATTATGCACTGCTGAACTTCAGACATCATTTGTTCCAGAATCTTCTACTGTTAAAAGATGTTCCCTAATGTGGAGTGGTTCCATTGCTTGATATGTGTTTTGAGATGTTTTAGCTTTTCCTAGAATTGATACATTTTGGAACCGACCAGAGGTGTGAATATTTTCCAAGAATTTGTGACCATGCTCTTAAAGTCAGGATGAGTAAGCCAAAAAGCTTCAAATATGAAGGTATGCTTATTTGTGACTCTAGGATGCATCCATTGTAAAAGAATATGCCAGTGGTCAGAACCAGATAGAGGTAGTATGGAGGAGTGAATGTCTCCTCTTAAGTGGATAGCATTATCCAAGATTAGGAAGTGATCAAGCTTGGAGGAAATTTGTTGGGATCCTGTGCACTTATTGTTCCATGTGTGCATGCCATTGGAGAAGGGAAGGTCAATTAACTAGTTTCTTTGGATGCATTCCTTGAAGTGGTTGCTTTGCATTTCTAATTTAGCCCGTCCTCCTTTCTTTTCTTCTAGCTTGGTAATCATATTGAAGTCTCCCCTAATTATCCAGAGTGGATGTCTTCCATTGGAATTGAGGATTTCTATGGTGTCTAGCAATGCAATTTTGTGCATCAGATCTTGAGGGAAGTAAACGTTAGAGAGGTGTCCATGAATTTGTGAGCCTATAAGATGGAAAGTTGCTTGTATGAAATTATTTGAGGCATGAAAATCAGAGAGTAAAATGATTTGTGGATCCCATGCGATATCTAAGCCTCCCGAGGCTCCGGAGACATCTACTGCAACTGTGTGGCAACCAGACCATGCTTTGGAGATAATGGAACTGAGGGTGTGGTTGTTGCATTTAGTTTCTTTCATGAAGAAGACATAAGGTCTTTCTTGCTGTATCATATTTTTAATCATCCCGTGTTTCACGGGGCTATTGAGCCCTCGAATATTCCATGATGTTAGTTTCATTGGGAATTATTTGAGATTGGCTGATAGAACTTAGTCAGCTTGGGATATCTTCCAAATTCCACCAGCATTTCCCCAATAATGATGGTCCTCTGCAGATCTATTCTTCTTCCCCTTTTCTTTGTTTCTTTGAATAGTTTTTTTCCATCCCAATGACTTCCTGGTTGTATGCGAAGTGATCTTTGTTGATGCATGCGAAATAGAATCACCTCTAAGTTGTATATATGTCTGTCAGGTATTTTATCATATTCTTTTTGTTTATAGGTCTGCTCCAATCAAAGAATGTGCAGATCTCCAAGGTAAATGCTTCCGGGTTCCTCTTCCATTTGGCTGGAATGACTTCCTTCTAGTACTGTTCCAACAGTGAGGGGGTTGGCTTGAGATAAGCCATCGATCTCCATGATATTTTGAGTCCCTACTAAGACTGGGAGTGAAGCTTCCCAGATCTGAGTCCTTACTAAGACTAGGAGTGAAGCTTGTGGGATCTTAAGGAGCTTTTGTTGAGGTCTGGGGAATTAGGGGGTTAGCAGAAGGTTTAGAGGTGGAGGGCTTAATTGTTTCCCTAGGTTTTTGCGAAAGTTCGCTATATGGCAGAGGTTGATTGGTTAGGATATCAAAGCTATTACTTGTGGAAGGGGTAGTGGAGGCATGAGGAGGAAATCTGGAGGCAAAGGGAGGTTTCTTATGGTGCTTTTTGCAGCTGGGGACTTTGGTAAACCCCTCTGCCTCAGAGTTTTCAGAGGTGGAATTGGTTTTGGAGGGATGATTTAGCAAATAGTCCTGAAAGAGATGTCCATGAGCATGAAATTTTCTGCATTGAAAGGGGACATGTTCATAATCTATGGTTTGTATCCATTCAAAGTCATCATGATAGAGACTTACCGATTCCATGAGTGCCTTTTCCAGATGCTTGTAGACATAGATTCTAGCGTACGAAGTGTATCTTCTGAGCTTTGTTTCCTTCGCAACCTTGATAAAATCTCCTAATCCATTTCCTATGTCCTTTAGAGATTCTTCATCCCAATATTCCAGGGATAGGGAGTACATTCTGATCCAAACAGGGGCCCAACTGAAATCTTCTTTGTCTGGGTTGAATCTCTCAACCTAGTCCCTGAGATATAGACCCGCTAAGTTGAAAAAATAGGGGCCTCCATCTATGATACGGTTTTTGTCTTCAATACAGTTAAATATGTCATTGAAGAAGCCTTTTGGCCCTAACTATAGAGTAACATGTCCCTTTCTCTTCCATTTAGAGGCGATCCAACCATGGAGTGCTTTCTCAGTAGGCCAAAAGCCTACGCAGTTTCCTATGAGTGCATGGTCTTTCATGTACTATATTTGTGCATTAATACGATGGCTAGGCAGGTCAATATTTAGTCGTTATGCCACGATAGGGAGATAGGTTGCAGAAGTTTCCTTTGGCTGCTTCGTATTGCTTGCAGGCTCCTAAGATTTGTCACTTTGCACTACTATGGATTTAGTCTGGGTCTCTGCAGAATCAGAGGACGGAATCTAAGAAGTGTCAAGAATAGCAACTTCGTTATTGCTGGAGGAGGGAGGGGTGTTATGCCCTCCCGCTGGGGTTTTCATTGAGTGCAATCAAGGATCGAGCAATGTTCTTTGCCTTCAAAGGTTTGAGGAGCCACTGGTGTGGCAGAGCACACCCAGACCAGTGTCGTTGCAGGGCTTTGTCAAAACCCTAGGTTGCCATTGGGGAAGCTCCGCTCCTCATTGTCACGTGTCTCTCATTCAATCTCTCTCTTTACATTGTTAATACTATTCTTATTTTAAATTAATTGATTTAAATTTTTATTATTTTTTCATTATTTTAATTAAATTATTATAAATCATTTTAATTAAATTATTATATGTTTGATTATTACAAGTTTCACTCTATTTTAATTAATTAATTATTATTATTATTATTATTTTTTAATTAATTAATTAATATATATATAATTTTTTTCCCCTATAATTATGATTTATTTTGTTGATTTCTATTTTTGCAACTAAATAACCATTTCTATTATATTTTTTCTAATTTAAATTTTATTTAAAATTATATATATATATATATATAGATATGTATATATACATATATATGTATATATGTATATGTATATGTATATATATGTGTATGTATATATGTATATGTATATGTATATGTATATGTATATATATATATATATATATATATATATATATATATATATATATATATATATATATATGTATATATATATATATATATATATGTATATATATATATAGATGTATATATACATATACATATATATATATATATATATATATATATATATATATATATATATATATGTATATGTATATATACATCTATATATATATATATATATATATATATATATATATATACATATATATATATATATATATATATATATATATATATATATATATATATATATATATATATATATATATCTATATATATATGTATGTATGTATGTATGTATGTATGTATTTTTTTTTTTAATTCTTTTACTTATAGAAATTGACTATCTAAAATTTATTAATTTATTTTATTTTGTTGAATTTCTAATGTCTCCACATTATTTATAGATTGTTAGATAATGACTCCATCCATGTCTTGATGATGAACCACAATTAACGGATGATGCACCACAATAGACATGTTAACCCTTTGAAACCTAGGCCCCTTAAAACAAACTTTAATCTGAAAGAGTCATCACCTTCTTTATGAATTAGAGAACACCTGAAATATTTATAATATATATTGAACCTACCTTTAATATAAAAGAGTGTCATCTTCTTTATGAATAAGATAACACCTGAAATATTTATCATATATGTCGAGTTTGAAATGAGTTATGGTTTTTGGGTATGTGGTGTTAATAAGCCATGGTCTTGCCCTATGATATTGTAACAAAGCCTAAATTATTATGAGACTTAGCCAATAGATACCTTTTTTAGATGATTTTTTTTAATAATTGCGGTGGATGCGTTCAACCTGCTCCTCACTTATCCAGGCAAGCTCCTACGCCCAGATAAAGGGAGGTGGAACATTGTCAATTATTTGTCTCCTATGTGTTCTTTGTTCTTCCATTGAAATTCAAATTCAAAAACTCAACTACTATACTTTAATATACATGAAATGACACAAATCCAAACCAACAACATATAGTGATAGTAGTGGGTCTTTTGGATCTTTGGGCTTTATAACATTCTAACCAGTGCTCACGACCCAACCCAACCCAACCGAGGCAATTAAGTGACGCTACTCTTCTATTATCTAATTACAAAAATGGAAATTTATCTATTTTGTAATGCAGTACAACATTAACTACACATTTATCTTCATCCTTTGATTGGTTTCTATTTTGTAAAGTAGTACAACATTAACTACTCATTCTATGAGTTCATCCAAAGAATGCTTGTCTCAACAATGAAGCTAACGACCAAAAAAAAATCAAAGATGTCAAGAGTTGAAGATGGTTTTAATGACCATATTCCCTTCATGCCTTCAATATTTTGAGATTCTTTCACGTTGAATCCAATGCCATTTCTGAGTATGCTAAGGGAACCATGGTTGTATACTCCTGAACAAGTTACAATTTGTGCCCCTACGGCACTTGGTCTCTTATCAATATCAACAACATAAAATTCCATGATGGGACCGATGTTTACAAATGTTTCCACAACTTTCACATTTGAATTACTTGTATCAGCATTAACTGGTTGAAGATGCAGTATTATAAGTTGCAAATCTCCATAGCTAGACCCAACATACACAATTTCATCACGGACTAGTTAAGAGATTGATGAAGCAGCACATGTACTGCCTAGAAAACGTAAATCTAGACCAATAACCATATACTCATTTTCATGAATTATGAAACGTAACCATATGCTCAACTATTATCAAAGAAAATAGTGGTTGCGACATACTCAGCTTCTGCTGTTTACAATGACACTATCGGTTCAAAGCCCATGAAATGGATTCCATACTCAAATGAAAAACATATCCTCACGTGATCTTTCTGTCATCAACACTTCCTACCCTATCATTGTCACTGTATCTTAAAATCATTTGTTGTGGATTACAAAATGCCATACTCCTTTGTCCCATTGAAATAATTTAAAATTATTTTCGCATCTTTCCAATGTGTCTCCTTGGGTGTCTCCATGAAAATCAACACCAAACTCACTACATACATTATATCAGGCCTATTTGCAGTAAAATACATTAGGTTTCTGATCACGTTCTTGCATAATGTCGGATTGACATTGCTACTGCAATCTTCCTTGCTCAACTTCAACCCCATGGCTGTTGGAGTTGGTGCTTGCTTGTTGTTTTGCATATTGAACCTCTTTGAAATGTCTGCAACATACTTTGCTTGAAAGATAAAAATGTCATTTTCTATTTCCTTCACTTCTATGCCCAAAAATTATTTTAACAACCCTAAGTCAGTAATTTCAAACTCACTTTTCATGACTTCTTTGAAATCAACGATGATGAAATCATCACTCCTTGTAAAAATCAAATCATCTACATGAAAAACAACAATAAGAAACTTACTGTCACTTTATTTAATGTAGAAAGTAAGTTCACCATCACATTTTTCGAACCCATTGTCCATCAAGTAAGCATATATCCTGCTATACCATGCTCATGGTGCTTTCTTCAGCCCATGGAGAGCTTTCCACAACCTATACACATTTTCTTCTTAGCCTTCTATCTCATAACTAGGAGGTTGCACAACATACACCTCCTCTTTTAGCACTCCATTCAAGAACGTTGATTTTACATCCATTTGATACACTTTCCATTTATGTTGCGTGGAAATTGACAACACTGTATGCAATGTCTCCATCCTCACGACTGGCACAAATTTTCCACATAGTCTCTTCCAGGTTGCTGCTTGTATCCTTTGATAACTAGCTTTGATTTATGCCTTTCAATCTTGCCTTCAATATTTCTCTTGGTCTTACAGACCCACTTCACACCAATGACTTCTTTTCCTAGTGGAAGGTCTACTAACTCCCATGTGTCATTCATTTCTATTGCTCCTATTTCTTCATCCATTGCTGCAACCCATTTCTCTTATTTGAATACATATTCAAAGTGTCTTGGGTCATCTACATGATAAAATAATGAAAATAATGAATTTAGATCAGCGTTGCTATCAAATTCATCTTGCTCATATATTTCACTTAAATTTCTGAATTTGTATCCTCTTATTCTTGTAGAAGATGGGCTTGGTGTTGTGCTTGAAGTAGATGGAGTTGTGAATCTTTGAGGATTATAATTAGTAGCAACATTAGCTTTGCCCCTTTCACTCTTCTTCTTCTTAGAATTATTGGGAAATTTATTCTTATAGTAACCCACGTTGACTTTAAATTATGACTTAAATGCAATTATGAAGATTGATACTAGTTATATTTTTCAATGACTGGAAGGTGAATACAGAAGATAAAGGAAATTATAAGTAGAAGGTGCCAGTAGATATTGGACCCATACCTACAGCTAGTGATGCAGGAGCACTATGCTCAAGGAAATACTTTGTATGTAAATAGACATATGGGGGTCTCATGTTTTTTATTTCTTACGTAGTTATTAATATTTGAGCGATTTTTAAATATATTTAGTGAGAAATTGTAAATGTTACCAAATCATTGGAGAACATGAGGGGAAGTTGATTAGCTAGGAATTTGAAGAGTCATTTCAGTGAGTTAGGGATTTAGGCTAAATTTAGGACATTGAGAATCCCAAAAGTTTGGTTTAGCTATCAAAGAAGCTGAATCGATTCATTAGTGTGTTCTGTATAAATGTAAGCCTCAAAAGGCATTAATGGATAGAGGAGGAGAGCTGAAGAGCTGGAGAGTCAGAGTAGGTTGTAGAAGGGCCATTTGATTTTAAGATCTGGCCGAGGACAAAGGGAACTTTGTAAGTAATTTCATTAGGTATATATAGAAGAATTTTTTCAGCATTACATGAACATTGGTGGATGTAATTTCTGTATGATTGGGCTCTGAATTTCAATAGGAAAATGTATAGGAATGTGTAATATATACTCTGTAATTTGGGGTTTAAATGATGCTCTGTATATAGTTGGAAAAATCGTTGTTGATTTATGAGACAGTATTAATATTGATCCTGTGGGTTTAATTTTGAATGCAATAAGGGTTTGCATCCATAGTCGAGAAGATTGGGTGATTTTGCATATAGTTGAAGTAAAATTGAGGGTTCTATTGAATTCTATTGTGAAATTAAATATATACAATTCATAACAAATTAACTGGTTTTATATGAAGCATTTTGTTGAAGAGACTCATAATCTGTTATGGACACATTAATGAAAGCACAGATCTTGGAAGCAGATGTTCAAGGGAGAAAATGATGGTTCGTTGAGCAATAAGAAATTTCCAAGGGTTAATTTTTGGGCTTGTCAAGTTGATAGGGACGCTGGTCTTCTCAAACCTCGAGAAAATGCGTGGAAGAAGAACAATTTTGTTATATGCTTGAATTGAATTATCGTAGAGTGAATTGAAGTCGTGGAATGTTTGATAGTGCTGTGAAAATGGTTGGTATTATGGACACAAAGTGAAGGAGCAGAACCTTGTGTTGAAGGCGCGGAACTATGCGAGGCATAGTAAAAGCAGTTTTTAAAACCAAATGTGGTTTTCACATTGTTATTAGGTGGTAAGCGGATTCTCTGAAAAAAATGCAACAATGTTCTTCGAGTGACGCGTGGCAAAGGTGGTTTCCAAAAACCACGAGTTTCGAACTTTTTCTGGGTGTTAAAGTGATGTGGGGAAAATTTTGCGATTACCGTTCGATCATGTTGGCAATAGATCGAAGGGTGTTCGCATGAGCAAGTCACATGGTTTATAACGTAAGGTAAACCTTGTATATTGTGGGTCCGAACGATATTCCAATTAATTTTTAATATTGCTGGGTTAGGTTCTAGTATCAAACATTCACATTTGATATTTGAGGTTTAATAACCTGTTGTGGGCCAAGAATTCTATTGGGCCATAAATAAATAATATGATTGATATTTTCGGTTTCGAGTAATGTTGGGTTTTTAATGTGGCCCCGTTGTAAATTAAAAGAGCCAACTTCATTCGATGATTGAGTGTGATAGTGGAATGCTAAAGTAGGGAGAGTTATAGTTTGGGTTTCAATCCAAGGGAAATCTATATATTTTCATGTCCATAGTTGGAGACCGAAGGCTTGGTGAACCATAAGTGAAGGTGAAATTTGGTTTAATTCTATATGTAGATCTGTTATATACATATGGGGTTTCATAACCTTTGATAAGAAGCTTCCGCATTTAATTGATTACCCAGATTGAGATTATAATTGGGCACATACACTTTTATGCATAGTGGAGATTATGGGTTTTATAACCATAAGAAACTTTGAATTAATATCTCAAATCTCAGATTTGAGATATTAAAAACTTCCAGATTTATTTATTTAAATTGCCAGCTCAGAAAATAGAATGTTGAATTGCCTAGATTGATAATTCTATTGGAGTTTAAAATTTGAATGCATTATTATATGCATGAAAGTGGAAAATGTGAGTTTAGCAGGGTACCCTAGCTATCATGTGGTATTAGAGCTAGAATAGCTCTTTGAAGGTTCAAGTTTTTTTGAATGCATGTGTAATGAAGTAAGATCAGATTTTGAAATTGATAAAGATTGCAGCATACAGAGGTGCAGTGTAGGTGAAAGAAGAAGCAAGATTCTTGAAGGTGAGTTGATGAGAATTATTTAACTGTGGTTTGAAGTATTGTTTTCAGAACTCAGAATGCAGGAAAGTGAAGAAATCTCAACAAAATAAAATCACAACTTTAAGAGCAGTGATGAAAGGGTCCAACAGAGGATTCTAAAGTGAAGAAGAAAGTGTGGCAGAACCTGGAGAATTCCCAACAGAGGTTGAATGAAAAAAGAACATATGTGTTCTTGAAAAGTTGTAGAGTGAAGCCTAGATAGAGAAAAAGAGAGTGCTCAGAAGGTTCCAGCGGATAGGGGACCAGTACTTGCCAAAAGCCCAGATCCGAAGGAAAGGGTTGGTGAGGTAAGTGGCAGCAAGAGAGCTTGCTGTTGCAGAAGCTTGGTGCAGCTGATGAGTGAGGAACTCATGGAAAATAGGATGACTTCCAAAAGTCATAGAGGAGATAGCAGAGGTTCTGAGAGAGGCCACAACAGAGAAGAGGAAGAAGATGCCAAGGCAAATGGCATATGACAGCAATTAGCTGATGCAAAATATTGGAAGGAGGTAGCTGAGATAAGAGAACAATTTAATAAACAGGAAAAGAGGATAGAGGAAAGCCAGAGAGTTGGTTGGCTCATGAAGAAGAGAGTAAAATGGCAACCATTACAGTTGAGGTTGAGGCAAAAGGAGATTGCCTTACTGAAAGAAGAACTCAGAGCAGTTGAGTTGAGAAAAGAAGTTTCTGGTTGTGAAAAAGAACAGAGTATAGGTGAAGAATACAGATCTATGAAGGATATTATGAACCATGATGAATATTTAAGGCAGTAAGAAGTTTGTCTTGTTGAAGAGAAAATCATTGATGATTTTCTGAGTTATTGGGCAAGTCCATACCAGCTGGATGATGTAAAGCCTTGTATTTTTGAACCTGACAATTGTGAGGTGGTCACAGGTTCTACAGAGGAAGAGGAACTCAGAGTTCTTGAGTCAAGGATGGAATTTGAATATTCCACATGCAGATGTGTTCAAAGGGAAGTGCTTGAGAAAGAAACCAAGACTAAAAATTCTTGTGGTTTTAAAACTAAATAGTTGTGTATGTTTGCAGGTACATCACAAGGAGATGAACATGCTTTAAATTTTTTTGAGGAGGAGAAATTGAATCTGAAATATGTTTAGATCAATGCTGAGATAGCAAGATCTCAGGAGAAATTGAAGACTAAGAATTCTAATGAGGATATTCAATAGAATATAGAGGCAAGAGATGAAGGACCATCTGATGATCGACCAAGAACAAGTGAAGGCATAAAAGGTTGGGTGAATTTCCCAACATCTACTCCAATTGAAGTTGTTGAATTGTATAGAAGATTGGATTTTCAAAGAAGAAAATTGGAGAAACAGAGGACCTATGCACATGATAAATTGTTGAAGAAGAAAGAAAGAGAAATTTTCATGAAGGAAAATCAGAGAGCAAAGAAGCAAAAGCAATAGCAGAAGAAATACAGAAAGAGAATGTAAAAGTGCAGCTAGTGGAGCAAGACAGAATAAGATATGGAAGCTTGGTGAAGTGCAGAAGAAGAATATTGTAGCAATTGATCAACTACAAAACAAAGTGTGGGATCCAGGAAGACAAGGATGAAAGCACATGATCAGGAGATCATGAATATTTTTAACTTGGGGAGTCTGATGCAGGAGCACTAGGCTCAAGGAAATACTTTGTATGTAAATAGACATAGAGGGGTCTCATGTTTTTTCTTTCTTATATAGTTATTAATATTTGAGTGATTTTTAAACAAATTTAGTGATAAATTGTAAATGTTCCCAAATCATTGGAGAACATGAGGGGAAGTCAATTAGCTAGGAATGTGAAGATTTAGTTCAGTGAGTTAGGGAGTTAGGCTAAATTTAGGACATTGAGAATCCCAAAAGTTTGGTTTAGCTGTCAAAGAATCTGAATCGATTCATTAGTGTGTTATGTATAAATGTAAGCCTCAAAAGGCATTAATGGACAGAGGAGGAGAGCTGAACAGCTGGAGAGACAGAGTAGTTTGCAGAAGGGCCATTTGATTCGAAGATCTGGTCGAGGACAAAGGGAGATTTGTAAGTAATTTCATTAGGTATATATGGAAGAATTTTTTCAGCATTACATGAAATTGGTGGATGTAATTTCTATATGATTGGGCTCTGAATTTCAATAGGGAAATGTATAGGAATGTGTAATATATACTCTATAATTCGGGGTTTAAATGATGCTCGGTATTAATATCGATCTTGTGGGTTTAATTTTGAATGAAATAATGGATTGCATCCACAGTCGAGAAGATTATGTGATTCTGCATATAGTTGAAGCAAAATCGAGGGTTCTATTGAATTCTGTTGTGCAATTAAATATATACAATGCAAAACAAATTAACTAGTTTTATATGAAGCATTTTAGTGAAGAGACTCATGATCTGTTATGGACACATTAACGAAAGCACAGATCTTGGAAGCAGATCTTCAAGGGAGAAACTAATGGTCCGTTGAGCAATAAGTAATTGCCAAGGGTTGATTTGTGAGCTTGTCAAGTTGATTAGGACACTGGTCTATTCGAACCTAGAACAAATGCATGGAAGAAGAACAACGTTGTTATATGCTTGAATTGAATTACCGTAGAGTGAATTGAAGGCACAGAATGTTTGAAGGTGCTATGAAAATGGTTGGTATTATGGACGCAGAGTGAAGTAGCAGAACCTTGTGTTGAAGGCGCGAAACTGTGTGAGGCATAGTAAAAGCAGTTTTTAAAACCAACTGTGGTTTTCGCATTATTATTAGATGGTAAGAAGATTCTCTGAAAAAAATGCGATAGTGTTCTTCGAGTGACGTGTGGAAAAGGTGGTTTCCAAAAAAAATTAGTTTCGCACTTTTTCTGGGTGTTAAAGTGATGTGGGGAAAATTTTGCGATTGTTGTTCGATCATGTTGGCAATAGATCGAAGGGTGTTTACATGAGCAAGTCGCGTGGTCAATAATGTAAGGTAAATCTTGTATATTGTGGGTCCGAACGACATTCCAATTAAGTTTTAATGTTGTTGGGTTTGGTTCTAATATCAAACATTCATATTGGATATTTGAGGTTTAATAACCAGCTGTGGGCTGAGAATTCTATTGGGCTGTAAATAAATAATATGATTGATATTTGGGGTTTTGAGTAATGTTTGGTTTTTAATGTGGCCCTGTTGTAAATTAAAAGATCCAACTTCATTCGATGATTGAGTGTGATAGTGGAATGCTAAAGTAGGAGAGTTATAATTTGGGTTTTAATCCAAGGGCAATCTATATATTTTCATGTCCATAGTTGGAGACCGAAGGCTTGGTGAACCGTAAGTGAAGGTGAACTTTGGTTTATTTCTATATGTAGATCTGTTATATACATATGGGGGTTCATAACCTTTGATAAGAAGCTTTCGTGATTTAATTAATTGCCCAGATTGAGATTATAATTGGGCGCGTCCACTTTTATGACAATTAATACTAGTTACATTTCTCCACACTCCCTCTTAACTAGGGAGGTATTCATAATTGTTAAATTGGTATAAGGTTGAACTCAATTTGAATTTTTTGTAAGAAGATTATAACATAATACACAATGTTATGGATACCCTCACTGTCGAGGTATCCTACCAACAGGGACTAAGGTGCCATATATAAAATTTCCAGTATAGGTACCATCAAGCCACATCCTTGGTATCCATAAAATAGGATATGGATTCCATCTAAGCCTCCATGCCCTTACAAAAACCCTTATAGAGATCCAAGTATCAACACTAAACTGAAGCTCCATGCCATACCCTCCCTCTGGTATCTAGAAATCAACTATGATCTCAATATTAACCAAAACATGATGTCCTCCCAAGTATCATCACCGAGGAAATTTTCTAATACTTATCTCTCCCTCTCAATAAAATCATAGATATATAGTAATCTAAGTGTGCTCCTAAATAAACTAACTTATTGTTGGGAATATATTTTGTCAATTCATCAGCTACTTCTTCATATTTTGGCATGTATTATAGCTTCATGACCCCAATAAATATTCAAACTTTTAAATTATATGTTATTTTATGCTAGCACAATCTTTGGGGTCTTCAATTATTTTTATGCTTCTTTGGTTAGAAAAATATCCAAACATATCTTGGTAAAATCTTCCTTCTTGAAATTTTACAGCAACACCAAACTCATCCTCAACACTTTCCAAGGCATCCAATTCTTGTTCACAACTACAGAAATCATAAGTAATCATATATAGTGATTTATCCTTTCTTCGATCTTACTCTTTCTTCAAAGTATTTAGTATAGTTGTCACAATATTATATCCTTCTTTACTGAGGAGATATACACTTTATTTATGCAAGCTTCTTATTTACTATCAATAATTCAGCCATACAAGTTCTCTCTTTCACACTATTATATCATAAGAGAACTTGAATCTTCAGAACAATGTTCCTTCTATATTCATATGCAACCAATTCATATATTAATCCTCAATGTCATCAATATTCTTATAGTTCCATCTTTCCATCATGATAAACATCATTATTAAGTCATCAAAAAATATGAGGTAGGTTGGAATCTTAAATATATTGAATATTATATACCTACAAATCTTCAATAGTAAGTATAACCAAGAACTTAAATGTGATAATCAAAAGAGAAGTAATCGACTAGATTTACGTTTTCATGCTTTATACTTTTACAACAATCTTTTGCTAGGGTTATGTCAAAAACCATAGATACCATAAAAATAAACCTTAAATATTAAAAATATTAATTAAGTTAGCATTTCAATCATAGAAAAATCATTTTACATCTAGGGTTTCTAGAATATCTACTAAAGTTTCATTGTAAACCGTAGATACAATTATCAAAACTTTAATATAATAGCCAAGTTAGGGTTTCAATCATACAATATCATATACACCTACGATTTGATTCCTATAATTTTACATTAACTATTATAATGGTTTTTTGATAACCCTAATTCACTAAACCCTAAAGAGATAGGGTATTATCATATGTTATAGATATCATCAACAAACCCTAAAAAGTTAGTGTTTTGTAGTGAACCCTAAAGTTTAGGGTTTTACCAAAGTGAAAAAAACATAGATAATGAAATAAGGGTTGATTTTATTGAAATATTATTCACCCTAAATAAGAATGTTGATGATTCAGAACCCTAGACATGAGAGAATTAGTAATATAAGACTTTTAAATACAAAACGATAGTACCTTCTTATATGAAGAATATCTGCAAAAAATCTTGTAATCTTAGAAATACCTTTAGTTTCTCCTTTCACAAACCTTGTAGGGTTTCGAATTGAAGGGCTCTCTCTGTAACAAATATTATTTATTTGTAAGTGAGTCTCTCTCTAAAACTATCCACAATCCTTCTTACAAGTACCTTTTCGATTATACCTGCAAACTTTCCTTCAAATGAAAACACAAGAGAAAGAATTTTTGTGTAAAAGTGGGGAAGATCTCTATTGATCTTACATCATCATATTATTGTGAAGGATTCTTTTAATTCATGAAAATAACTTAAGAAAAAAAACATATTAAATTTTTAAACCATAGAAATAAAAAAGATTGATCCTAGAGACAAGCATAAGAGAAATTGTACAAGAATCAATACAATAGCCTATACTATAAGTAAAGGATATATGAGACTTTATAGAATAAGTATTTAAAATTAGGGACTTCATTTTTAGACTTATTTTGAGGATTATCATTAGTAGCAACATTAGCTTCGTCCCTTTCACTCTTCTTGTTCTTAGAATTATTGGGAAATTTATTCTTATAGTGACCCATGTTGACTTTAAATTATGACTTAAATGAAATTATGAAGATCGATACTAGGTATATTTTTCAACGGCTGGAAGGTGAATACAAAAGATAAAGGAAATTATAAGTAGAAGGTGCCAGTGGATTTTGGACCTGTACCCAGAGCTAAAAGGACACTGCTTGGGTTGAGGAGTAAATAAATGAAACATTCTCATTAGTTTCCTGGTAGTAAAGGAGCATAATTCTTAGGGAGGAGCTACTAGAACTCTAGTTCAAAGTTAGCTTATATTATACTTCCAATATGTCATGATACTAGAATTGTGAATGTCTTTAGCAATGGCTAATACAATATGCACTTTGACCTAAGAAACAACCAACACTTGATAGTAAACATGACTACAATGATTATAATAACATCATAAATATATTGTTGTGAATTATACAAATATTATAATAACACCTAACACTTTAATGATAGAGAACATGTATTTTTATTTAAATCTCTATAATTGTGATGTGACAAAACAAACAAGATAAGCACCCTTTATTCTTCTATGTTTACAAATAGAAAGAATTTTCAATAAGTTTTAATCTTCTATATTCTCAGATATTTGTTGCTTTGGTTGAGCAACTCTAAATATTAAGTCATTTACTAAATTATTTCTAGACTCAACATTCTAGAGAAGACATACCACAATACTTGTTATTGTCTTTTCTTCAATTTTAAGTATTGATTGTCCCTCTTATATTTCCTTACATCCTACATCAATCTCTATAATTTCACCCTCTCTATGTTGTTTTTCATGCACTTGAAATTTCTATATATGGAAGAGATCCAAGTCCTAGAGTTTTTAACAAATGAATCCTTCATAATGAAGAGTATCAACTGTGCATTTATCTTTATCTTTATCTTTGATTTTCTCATAACCACTTGTTTTTGGGGATTGGTTTCTACTATTTGAAACTTACAGCTAAATTAAATATACTTTAATATAATTTTAAATTAATATAATATTAAAAACAATATACAAAGTTTAACATAATAAGATCTTAATAAACTTCATATATATTTTTTTTAATTTCCAAAACTAATTGAAAGTCAACAATTTTAGATGAAAATAAAAAACAATATAATCTTCTTTGGATATGTATAAAAATATTATAAAATAAAATTTGAAAACAAATATTTATAAAATATTTTAATTTTGAAATTTGAACACGTGTTATTGATAAGGCATGGTAGTATCTCATGGTATTGTAACAAAGCCTATTTACAACTTATTAATATCAGTGGTAAAATAGGGTTAAATATCCATGGTTAAAAATCTGTATATGGTCAGTATCTAAGCATCACATCTATACCATTGCCACTATTGATTACTTCCATCAAAGGAAGTTGAAGGAAGCTATAGAAATTGAGAAACATATTAACAATTTGAATAGAAATGAAGCATGTTATAAATTTGAATAGAAAATAGAGGATGAAGATTAATAAGAGCTGGTTCATGTCATATCTTCCTAAATATTTTATTTTTATTTTGTTTATTTAATTATTTAATTATTTAATATTATTATTTTATTATATTTTCTTTTTATTATTACTTTAAGTTTTCTTATTATGAATGAATGAATGATATTTTATCGTCCACGAGACTAAAAATAGTCTATGGGACCACTAGCTTCCTTGTTTTTTGCCTTTTGCAATTCAATCCTTTTCTTATTCAAATTGACAATGAGATGACCCAACCTTTTAACAGCTCCTTCACTGAAAAGATAATTCTATGGAATTGATGTTAACATATTGCGGTAACTGTCCCTGGTGTCTTTGAAGTGCCACATTCCAAAATGAAATGTTTTTCTAATTCCACTGCCCCAGAAGTGAAAAAAGTACATACCCTTTCCTCCCAAGCTTCTTTAGGTCTCTTCCACTGCCCCGTTTCACACCGAAGTTGATGTGAGTTAGTTCTTAATAGAGAAATAAGAACCTTTGCTCTCCATGGATTGCTAGCTCCAATATATTATTTTTGTTGGAGATCACAAGTGGGGTTGAATTCCTGAACATAATACTTCTTCTTTCTACCCATCTCTTTTCCCCATATACCCTTACGGAACTTCGCTAGCACAAAATTATTTAACTCCTTGCTATTTTTGGGACATGCATTCAGGAAAATATTATATTTTTGCATCCATTTGTTGTTTTATCTCATCCATGATTTCTTTCTTTCACTCATAACTTCATTGTAGATAACTTTCAACCATCTACCTCCTCCCATTTGCTCAATTATTTTTAGATACCTTATAAGACAAACCATGGCAATTGATTGGATGGGAGTTGCCCCTGTTTCACTCAACATTATCTCATAGAGAGCTGAACTTTTTATTTTGAACTTGCTCATGATCGAGCATTTTTGAATTTTTTCAAATTGTTTCCATTTTGAAACAAGGATGCTGCTAGCCCACAACTCACACCCATATAATAACACTGGACAAACTAGAAGTCCAAAAATTACTTTGATCATGTTCCAATCCTATAACTCTGCCTCTCTACATCTATTTTGAAGTGCATATAGTGCTTTCCACACTCTTAAAATTATTTTCTTTCTGCAATTTTCCTAATTAAGCTTGTTGTTGAAATTGATCCCAAGGTACTTGTATTCATTTACTTCTTGACGAATGTTGTCTTCAAAGAAGAACATATCTTGGCTTTGCTTCCTTTTATTATATAAAATCATTATTTTGGTCCTATTGGTATTACTCGTTCATGCGATATCTTCTTAAATATTTTATTTTTATTTTATTTATTTATTATTATTATTTTATTATATTTTATGTTTATTATTACTTTAATTTTCTTATTATGGTTATTTTTTTGAGGTTAGTTTCTTATTTTTAACTCTTTTAACTTTTATCTTTTTAAGTTCTCTCTTTACATTGTTTTTTTTTTCTAAGTAAGTCTAATTTATATTTATAAAACATATAGTACATGGATTGTCTGGCCTCTGGAATTGCTGGACTAGCAAATTCTAGAGGAATTGTTATGAAAAAGATCAAAAAGGTGACTGCCCCAAAAGGGGAAACCAACCAAGTTAGTTTTACTACAACTACCCACCACGGGGAAACCAACTTCATACAAACAGAAGTGATAAATGTCGAGAATGTCTAGGAGCATCATAAGAAACTAGAAAAAGAGTCTCAAACAGGAAATAAACCTGAATAATTAGGTGTCATTTCCCAGGGGAGGAATCTCCTCCACAATGAGACACCTGTACTCCTCGATGTCATCAACATTCGTGTCATGGGGCGCTGCATGTGCAGTAATGTTGGTGGTGCATGCACTGCCTAGGCCACCATCATCACCCAACCATTCTTCACTGCTGCTGTCACTACCAGTGAAACCATTGTTTGTGCTACCTTTGCTTTTGTTGCTAGAGGCGAGAGCACCTTGAACGACCGGGTGAGAAGAATATTTTCCTGAATGCAAGAGAGGCGTCAAATCTGAAGTAGCTTTTTTGTGCAATTTCCTCGGATGAAGGCGCTCAGCATTGTAATCTTCCTCCTTAAAGCTTATTGAGATGGTGGCAGTGATGCGAGGTTGGTCTAGGGTGCAGGTGTAATGAAATTGAGTAGAGTTAGCAGTCATCGAGGAGGGTAGCATATCCAATTTAGGCAGCGGTGGGGAAGAATTACTGGTGGGGAGGTGCAGTGGTGGGGAGGAAATGTGAACAGGATTTAAGGAGCGAGACCGTCTCGAGGCCAAGTATCAACCTCTACCGCTGCGAGTAGTAGTGTAGTGCCCATAAGAATCTTCAAGCGAGGTATAGGAAGAGTCATAATGATTGGAAAGCGGAGGCCTAGACACCCTGCCTCACCCACTGCCTCGACGGCAGTGCATACAGTGGCGTCTAGGCATGGTGGTGCTAGTGGAGGCACAATTGAAAGGATGAGACCGCTGGGCCGAAATAATAGAAGGTTGAGGAGTCGAGAGGGCAGAGAACCAAGGAGTCGAGTGAGCAGAGGACAGGGGTGACTTAGAAACAAAATTCAAGCTGTAGTGAAGGTTGTGGGAGATATGGAAGCTATGAGCAAGGTCAATACAACATAAGAGACTGCAACGCATCCCTATGGGTGTTCTAGAGCTTAGCTCTGAGACCACAGGGGGATAGATACAACTTGAGGGCAATGGCAATGGAGGAAGGCTAATGTGCAAGGTGATTTTGAAGAATGAAGGAGTGAATTGACAGTCGAGCAGAGTAAATGAGCTTTTGTGGGTGCAATTGGTGTAAATAAATTCCCACAGCTTGATCCCATGTGTGACCATGTGGCAGAGCCATGTGTCACGCCATGGGCTTGCCGTATACCAGCCATCAATGGTCACCTGCATCTGGGATTGTTGTGTCCATGTGGACCAACTTAGTGCATTCTTGTATGAGAGAGGATTCATGAAGAATGTTGAGGGGGCCAAATTAGATGGTTTGATCACAGTCCAATCTCGTATTTGTAAGAAAATCCACAACTTTATTACCAAACCATTTGACATGCTTTAAGGAGATCGCCCAATTATGCTTCAACCAATGTTCTATGAGCTCAAATATAGTCGCTAGATGCCAGATTTTAGCCACCTTGGTGGCCGAAGCACCCATGAGGAGATGAATCGTTGCGTTAATGAGGATTTTAGAATCTCCTCTTATTTAAATAGGAAAATAATTGTGCTTCCGAGCAAGACAAAGACCTTGCCATAAACCTTCCATTTTAGTTGAATCTTTTGAATCCCATCCTATGGATCCATAGAATATCAAAAGGGGGTTGCTAACAGAGTCACGAAATATGCCACCAAATCCTGCAGCTCCTAGATTTCATTTGGAGGCACCATCAAAATTCATCTTGATCAATCCAGCGGGAGGAGGGATCTAATTGCTGGGTGAATCCTGATGAGTGGGAGGAGTGCTAGTGCTGGAGGGGTAGAATGGTATTGAGAGATGCCGATTCTCCCAAATTAGTTTCTCCTGATCTTGAGTTGAAATTCAGATTCTTGCCAATGGTGAAGGGCTAGTGTTTCTTCGAGATTGATGTAGAGGTTGTTTCATATGGTATCCAGAGGGGTGATCTGATTCTTGAATATTATTTTTTTCCTTTCCTTTTAGACGGTCCATAGGAGAAGGCCCGGGAGAAGAGTCCAAAGAGATTTTAATAACATGTTGTTGTAAGGTGCCAAGGGCCAATTGCGAATGGTGCTGACAATATCTCCTGGTATTCTACTCGAATTTCTGCACCTGAAGATAATTTTTTCCCATAATTTGTTAGCTAAGATACAATTGTCCACTAGATGTTAGATTGTTTCATTTTGCATTGAACAGTTGGGGCACCGGGAGGGTCTGATAAATCCTTTTTTTAAAATATTATCCCAGGTTAGGATGTGTCTATGGCATAAGAGCCAGAGAAAGGTGGAGACCTTGTGCCAAATACCAGGTAGCCAAATTTGGGTCCACAGGGGATATTTTAGGTCCTGGGTGGGATACATCAAAGTGTATGCTTCTTTAGTAGTGAATGTGCCTTGAGGAGTGTATCCCCACCTAAGTAGATCTGTTTTTCTGCCAGTTTTCGAAGATCTGAGCTGCTGGTGTCCATTGACAGTATCCCTGTATGGTGGGGGGTACCCAGAAATTTTTGAATTTTTTGTCCAGTTGGTTGATCTGATCCACATGTTGCTAAGGCCATATAAGAGTTGCTAATTTGTGCCTTTGTTGCCAAGAATCAGCCCAGAAAAGTTTTGTACCTCCATCTATGACTTCCCAAAAGCTGTGCTCTTAAATGAGGGCTCGGTGTTGTTTGGCTGCATTCCATGATCCAGGTGGATATTGGTGGCCACCCACCTATTCCACTTGGGGCCCCACCATTGTCTCTTTCAGTTTTTCAGTTTCGGCACAACTTACTATTTTTATCAGTTTTTCAGGTCCTGAACTTCCGGAGCCATTTTCAGGCCCTAAACGACGTTTTTTGGGCATCGCACCTCTAGGGAATATCATTCCGTTTTGGAATGATATTCATGGTGAAAGTTGTAGTCCTCGGAGAGATCTTTTTAATGATGTATCATGTGCAACAAATGGAGATAGTATGCCAAAGTTACGTCCCTGGGAAGTTGAAACACCAATTTACCCAAACAGGGCCCATAGTTTTGGCGCTTCATCTCCTAGGGTTAGGTTTTTGGATGTTTAGGGTTCTCCATTATTTCTAAATAATAAATAGGCCCTCGAGCCTCATTGTAACTTAGTTTAGAGGCCTGTAGCCACCACATCTCTCCTCAGAGATAGCTAACAACACCCTAGCTAGTTTTATTTCCATTCTGTCTGTAAGCAAATTTCATTTCTTTGATATTAATGAAATGAAGTGTTATTTCCACTGCATCTCTGTATTTATGGTTATGTGTTTATTTTTTTGCGTTCCTGCATAAATCCGGATCAGTGGTATTAGAGCAGGTCTGCTTTTTCTCGATCCTTCTTTGCATGTCCCCAACGAGGTCGGGGTATAAGGAGTTAGGGCTCGATTTGGTGGAACCTTTGCAAGATCAGCCTCACAAACCCAGACGGACGCCCATGGGGGATGAAAAGAAAGATGAGGGCGCAGGAGATCCTATCAAAATATTACTCAAGGAGGCCCTCTAAAAACAAAGGAATGCGATGATGGATAGCTTTGCCCAGATCCTTCAACGGCTGCCCACCGGCGGCGCATCTGCATCCAGCAACCACTCTAGAGGTGCGACTCCTTTTAAGGTACAAGTAAATTTTGGCATTCCCATATTTGAGGGTCAAATAGATGCAGATGCTGTAGATAGATGGTTGAATCTATTAGAAGGATATTTCTCGGTTCATGACTTTTCCGACAGGGAGAAGAATATTTTTGCACTCCTCAAAGCTACCCCCCATTTCAAGGACTGGTGGGAAACCCACTGTGAGAAAAAGGACAAGACATAACCCTCTTTGTTCTCAGTCATACCCACTTGGAATCTTTCCGAGACGCTGTCAAGGAACAATACTATCCTGTGGGGAGCTATGAGGACAAGTACATATAATGGACCACGCTGTGGCAACAAAGGGATCAAGATGTGCATGAGCTGACAAATCTATTCCATACCCTACACACCAAGTTGGGTATCAAATATTTAGAGAAACATCTGGTGCTAAAGTATTGAATTTGTCTACACAGATACATTCAGGAGGAAATGGAGTTCCTCGACATCTCCTCGCTTGGTACGGAATACCAGTATGCTGCCAAGATTGAGCAGAAATTAAAACAGAAGAAGTGATACTTTGTATTTGCGAATCAAAAGCAAGGGAAAGGTGCTCCCAAATCGCAGAACAAAGGACAGAGCCAAGGCATGGTGACTCAAGACAACCTGTCGAAGCCACAAGCAAATAACAACACTGCAAAGCCAAAGAAGGACATGGGAAAGTGGTGTGAGTTCCATAAGAGCTCCACTCACAATACAAGTGAGTGTCGGGCCAAGTAGTCGCTGGTGACCGAGATGCGGGTTTCTGAGTCAGATGCATGCTCCAACTGTGAATCAAAACCTAACAAGGGGAATGAAAAAGGGAAAAATATTATTAATGTGGAGCCCAATGCCACTATTACCACTACAAAGATCCAGAAGGAGGAACCAAAATATTCAGAGGAGGAGGAACATCTCTTCCACTCCCAGATGTGGGTAAAGGGATCCCCGGTATAGTTCATTATCGACAATGGGAGCCAAAAGAACCTCATTTCGGCAGATGCTGTGAAGTGTTTGGGCTTGCCGACCACAGCTCACCCACATCCATACACCATCAAGTGGCTTCACCAAGGACGAGATCTCCACGTCAACCAGCAGTGTCGCCTTCCCTATAGCATCAAGCCCTTCACGGATGAGGTATTATGTGAAGTTCCTCCTATTAGTGTTTCTGATGTATTATTAGGACAACCATACTTGTGGAAGCGTCATGCTGTGTATGAGTCTCAGCCTCGTGCTGTTATTGTTACTTTCGGAAATAAGTTGTACAGGATACCAGAGGTACCACCTCCTGCCACTATCTCTTTGGTTACTACAAAACAATGCAGTAAGCTCATTTCCCAAACCAGGAAATTCATTTTCCTGATGATCCACTGTTGAGCTAATTTATGTACCTAAACTAACACAATTATTTATTATCAATCCGGGTTGTTTATGCTTTGAGGCAAATTCACTATATGTGAAGATCAGATATAATCAAACCTTGAAAGATAATTTATTCAAAAGCAATACATCCTACAACTCTAATTCAACTTGTTCAAAGTAGAGGAAAAATATTAAGATGGTTCTTGACTCAAGAAGTCCACCTTTGCCTCAACTATCACTTAATGAATCAGAGATTAAAATCAAGAACTTAAGATGGATAAATTATTAATGAAAGAAACTCTTAACTTAAGAGACACATAAGGTATTCCATCATAATTCATTCATCTCAATATCAAAATCTCAATAAGAAACTACTTGCATACAAACAAAGAAAACTAGTTTTAATTCATCATTTTAGTAGAAGGGATGCTCAACTTGAACACCTGTTTTTCCAACTCGATAAAGTGATGAATAAGCTATGAAATAATGAAATCAATCATTATGCATGAACCATGAAGCAATCTGAAATAAAGCTTTGAAAAACCAGTTCTACAATAACCAGATTACAAGGAAATAAAACTAGTTAACAAGGAAGTGTACTTAGCTTGGAATGGGGGCCCTCCACCCTTGCCTTGCACACTTGAGAGGTGATCTCAGAAGCTTAAATTCAGTTACACATCCATAGCATTGAACAGAAAAATAATAATAACACAAGTCTTCAAATTAGCTCCTCAATCCAAAGGTGTCACATCATAAAAGTATATTAAGTTAATACATAAGCCATCAAAGTTTTGGCTTTAAATAAGAAGTCTCATGAAACAAACTGATCTATATTCACTCAAACAAACCCATCTACTCTCATCCACCTATCTAAGTCGAATTCATTATTCTTATCCCAAGAAATATGACCAATCCCATAGAATCTCAAAACTGCCCTATTTCTATGGGATTTCTGAATGACTAGTCATGGTTGACTAGCACCAAATGGGCCTAATAAAGCTTGTTCTGTTCATACTAAGCATAGCTGGCTTAATCCTAGTTCCCAAGCTGTCCATCCATGCATTCAATTCGTGCCCAAGTGTCCTGCAACCACATCAACCATAAAGCTATTACGGGAATTTCTGAATCTGCCAATTTTGCACTAAAAACCAAACTTTCATAAAAACTTTAGAAATTGAAAAATTAAAATTAAATACCTTAATAGATATCAAATATACATCAAAATGGAATAAATGAAGGGAAAATGGATGGGAAATAGATGGATTAGTAAGTTTCTTTGAGCAAAATAAGACCAAAACTAAGGCCCAACATCTCTCCCTTGCTTATCATCAAGCATGTCCCCATGCTTGCCTATTCCTCTTTGAACTTCTTCTTTCTGTAGTAGATGTTGTACCTGTAGATGCTTCATGTTGTGCTGCCCTGGCCAAACAATCCAAACCTGTGTCATGTCTTTCCCTGAACAAAGCTGCTTTGACCTTCTGTTTTTCATACTTTGCCTGCCACATATTCTTTTCCTTTAACCACTTAAATGCTTGTTTAGAAAGTAGATCATTTTTCCGTTTCAGTCTCCCCAATTCTTCTTTTAATTTTTCATTTGCCTTAACCAATTTAGCATTATCTTTCTTATTTGCCTTGTTTTCCTCTTTTAATTGTTTCTCCACAATTTTGCTAATTTCCAATTGGTCAGTTAGGTCCCTGATTCTTCCAACATTGATTTCTTTTTCAAAATCTTGCGTTGTTTTCATAAGTGATGCTGCTGCTGCATCATTATATGAAGAATCCTCCTCAAATACTTCTTGTGCAATGTCATTTTCTTCTTGTTGTCTTGGGAAATATGTTTCTTCTTCCTTGTCTAAGTTAATGGGACTTTTATTTGTAAATCTTCTAGGAATAGACATAACAGATATTTCATTTTCCATGGCCATGTTATTCTGCTGTTTAGCTCTTGTTCTGGGATACAAGGGTGAGTTCATCAATCCTATGTTTTCCTGCTCTGTTTTATCCTGTACTTCCTTAATCTATTCAATGAACTGATTTTTAGACATGAACTCTCTCCATACTATGCCCTGTGACCTCACCTGATACTCAACTAGGATTTTGATCAATCCTTGATGGTAAATCTGTCCTGCTTTAGGCCTGTGTTCATGTTTTGCTGTTTCAATCATTCTCAAGAGGCTCTTATATAGGAAGTAAGGCAAGTTAATCCTATCCTCTCCCTTAATATGTTGTAGAAGTCTGACATGATACAAGTGGGCAACACTATATCCTCTATCACAAGTCAAAAACTTTTGGATGATCAAGACCAATTCTCCCCATGGTTCATTAAACCACTCCCTGGGTATCCCTTTTGTCCTATCAAATGTCCCCTTCCGGTTTTTCTCAAGGAAGAAAGTCCACGCTTTCTCCTTGAAGTGTAGGCCTTTGTAATACTTCTCCCCTATCATTGGCAAATCTAAGGCTTTGGACAAGTATTCTTGGGTTACCGAGACAATGATTTCTCCTACTCGAGTCTGGTCTTGACTGAAATTATTTATAAAGTCTTTGGTTATCTCCTCAGAATGGCCATTAAATTTCTGTAAGAAGCCTATCATCCCTGCCTGATAAAGTTTTTCTATAGTCTCTTTTCCCCAGCTTTCTATCTGAAATTTTGGCTCTACTCTGTTTGTCATTGTTTCTGTAAACTAATCAATGTAGGCCTCTGCTGTTACTAATTTCATTTTGACAATAAAAATAACTATTGTTCGTTTTCAAAGAAAAATTTTTAAAGCAGAGAAGCTTACCTTCCTCCTTTCAACAATTAAACTCTGACTTCTGTTTACTCTTTTCTCTGCAGCAACACTGTTTTAATTCCCTGTTCAAACAACCAAACACCTGTATACCCCCGTCAATATGCTACTCTCTGTTCTTGAAAACAAAATACATATGCAAACAGTGTTCCATGTATGCTCAACGCCTTATACTGTTGCCAAAATCAAACCATAAATTTACTGTGTATAAGGAGTGTTTCAACTACAGTGTATGCATATGGCTCTCGGCCTCAAAACGCAAATGATAAAAACACAGCGCATTTAAATTGAGTTTTTAAACGGTTCGGTAATCGAACTCCCTTTGGCAACAAAAATGCTTATGGCATGGCTCGTTCAGCCCTTCAAAACTTCAATCCCCTGTTTCGATTAAAACAATAAATAAATGCGCAAGCAGCAAGGGTTCATAACGGAGGCATACGACGTTTTCATGTTAACTGTTTGTTAAAATATTAATGGAAACAGTGCGCATAATTCAATCAACAATTGCAGCATAAACACGCCATAACAACCATATTTCGGTACTTCCTCTGTTCATAGACTTCATTATGAACACGGCACATAATGCCAGATCCTAACGTGTTATACATGCAATGAATTCACATCTAAATGATGCGCGATTCACTTAATAGTTTATACCATGATTTACGCAGTGAATCCATTGATTTAATGCTGTGGTTTCGGCATTACCTGCTGTCAACGAGCGCTTGAGGAATATCCGGCGCTCCAAATCCCTGTTTAACCGTTCAATTGACTGGTGGCAAGAGCAGAGTAACATAACCATTAATTAACAGATACAACGCATACTTCCACTGTTTGCCGAGCGTAAATAAACTTCACTGTTACCTGACTGGATCCCGAAAATCTGCTATCTCTGAACGTTAAACCCGGAACGATTTCCCTTCTTAAATCCGCCTTCTTGCTTCTCTGGGATGATTTTCACTAGTTTGCAGCTTCAAACGCCTTCTCTCTGAGCTCTTTGGCAATGAGGACTGAGGTCTAAACGGTCATGAATTGACCGAGTTCATGGGTGTACTGTGCGCCTTTGTTCATTGGTGTTTGCAATACGTGGTTGGTATGGCCGTCCTCTTTGACCAGTCACCCGACTATGTCATGAGGATGCCAAATCATCGTTTTATTTTGAATGGTATTCACATATTATTGCCACCGTCGTGTGCTCATGCGTGCAATGATATTCCAGCATTGTGTATGCAATTATCATTTGTCAATACCCCGTCGCAATACTTATATGCACAGTCGTGCCATATGGTTTGCGCGTGGCCGTCCACCGTTCCTTATATCATATGCGCCCTTTATACCATATGCCTTCACTTATTATAACATATGCGCCCTTTATACCATATGCCTTCACTTATATCCTATACCATATGTTTTATACCATTGTATTATATGCGCTTTGAGTTATGATATATATATATATGACTATGGCGCATGCATACCATTTGGACTATGGTATATATTTATTTGGATTATATAGCATATCTTTATAATTTTAAAATGACCATCTTAGGTCATATTTAAAATTATCACCATTACTAATGCTTGAGTTGTATGTGCAGGTTGAAAAGTTGTCCTAGTTTGGTCTTTTAAGCTCTTAAAGAAAAATACTTAGGGGTTAATGAAAATAATAAATATGTATTGAAATGAAATGGAATATGATGTATAAGGGTTATAGGGTATGTATAGGGAATATAGGATATGAAATGACAATAAATATCCTCAGGTACTAATTTCAACTTAACAAAAACTAAAAATTTCTAAGAAAAATTTGAATTTCAAGCACAAAATGACTATACATATACTCCCCTGGATGATGTCTGTACAAGTGGAATGAAATCAATTGATCAGATGTTGTAGATGGATCAAAAAGTAAACTTTATTGCTGCTCCTTGTTCTTCATGCTCTGTTTCTTGAATTGAAAATTCAGGTCCCTTTGTTATGATTCTTTGTTTCAGGTCCCTCTGCACTGCTTACATAATATACACATGTTGTTTTGACATTGGCAGGTCTTTCAGGTCCCTCTATAATGATTTCTTATTTCAGGTCCCTCTGTTGAAAATGCAAGTTCCTTTTATACTTCAGCTTTCCAGCTAAAGATCTGATGCAAGTCTCCCCCTTGTTTAAGATGTGACTTGTCCTCAAGTCAGTTATTGGTAGAGAGTACCTGTATTGAAATTATGTGAGAACAGTAGAACAAGAAAAAGGAATTCATAGAGTCCAAGTTGCCCTGGTTTTCCTCTATGAATTCGTGTTTGCTGAGTGCCAGTTACCTGGTTTTCACTAGCAAACAAATTATTTTTTATTATTATTTTTTTATTTTATTTTTTTTATTATTATTTTTTTATTATTTTTTTTTATTATTATTTTTATTTATTTTTTATGTGTTTTTTTTTTATTCAACTACAGGACTGGAAGATGGCTGAGCTTGGTGTGCCATGACTTCCAGTTCTGTATCTTCTATCAGTTGTTTCATAAATGCTTCTTTACTGATAGGCTTATTATAAACTTTGAGCCTATGTCCATTCACTATAAAGGAGGTGGAGTCCTGGTCGATTGTCTTGATTTTGACTGCTCCATTGTCGAAGATTTCGTCAATTTCATATGGGCCTAGCCAGTGTGTTGTGAACTTTGCTTTGAAGTCTTTGAACTTGGAGTCAAAAAGTAATGCCCAATCTCCCTTGCGAAATGTCTTTGTTTTGATATATCTGTCGTGCCACTTCATTCTTTGTTGTTGCACCAATGTAGTATGTTCTATGGCTTGTAGACGATGCTCATCTAACTGATTCAGTTCCATGATCCGCTGCTGTTGTGCTTCTGTCAGGTCTAGTCCTAATTCAGCTGCTAGTCTGTATGTTTGTATTTGAAACTCTATAGGCAATAAGGCCTCTTTTCCATATACTAACTGGTATGGACTAAAACCAGTTGTATTCTTCCATGTGATTCTATAGGCCCATAGTGCATCTTGTAATTTTTCAGACCAATCTTTTATGTTCAGCTGTACTGTTTTTGTCATGATATTTTCTAGGACTTTATTTGTTGATTCAACCTGCCCATTTGCTTGAGGATGATATGGTGTAGATTTCCTATGTTTGATCTTGTATTTCTCTGTTAGATCTCGTACCATCTTTGATGTAAATTGTGTTCCTTGATCTGTTACAATTTGTCTAGGTACCCCATATCTGACAAATATTTCTTCAAAAAGAAAGGTGACCACTGTTGCTCTGTTTACTGCTTTAGCCTCTGCCCACTTGGTTACATAATCTGTACATACTAAGATGTACTTCTTTCCATTTGATGGTGGATTGATGGGTCCAACAAAGTCAAGTGCCCATTGCTCAAATGGTTCTATGAGGACCTGTGGCTTCAGCGGCATCTCATCTCTTGTAATTGGTCTCCCTGTTCTTTGGCAACTGTCACATTGCTTGACATATTTCTTAGAGTCTTTGAAGATGGATGGCCAGTAGTAGCCCAGTTGCAGCACCTTATATGCTGTTCGTTTATCTACAAAATGGCCACCACATGGTTCATCGTGACATGCTCTTAGAATGTCTAATATTTCATCTTCTCGCACACATTTTCTAATTATCAAATCTGAACTAGTATAAAATAAATCACCATTTACCCAACTATACCTAGAGCTTTCTCTAACAATTTTGTGTCTTTTCTTTTTAGTGAATTGAGTTGGAAACTTTCCAGAAGATAAATAGTTTGCAATGTCTGCAAACCATGGTGTTCTTACTGTGATGGCAAACAGGTGTTCATCGGGAAAGTTATCTGCAACCGGAGTTGGATCATTGGGTGAATGTATGCGGGACAGAAAGTCAGCCACTTGATTTTCCTTGCCTGGCCGGTCTTGTATTGTGATATTAAATTCTTGCAATAACAGTAACCATCTTGTTATTCTTCCATTGGTTATAGGTTTATTCATCAAGTATTTGATTGCTGAATGATCTGTATGAATGAAAACTTGATATCCTGTTATATAATGTCTGAATTTGTTTACTGCATGTATAACGGCTAACATTTCTTTCTCTGTGACTGTGTAGTTCAATTCTGCAGGTGTTAGATTCTTGCTTATAAAATATATTGCATAATTGAACAAGTTCTCTTTTTGTCCAAGAGAGGCACCTATCGCAGTATCAGATGCATCAGTTGATATATGAAATGGCAAAGACCAGTTTGGCCCACGGAGAATGGGTGCAACTGATAATTTTTCTTTCAGATTTTGAAATGAATTTTGACAGTCATTTGTCCAGTGAAATTCAATATCTTTTGCTAATAGTTTAAACAGAGGTTGGGCTATTTTACTGAAGTTTTCAATGAATCGTCTATAATAGCCTGCATAGCCTAAGAAACTTCTTACCTCTTTCTGTGTTGTAGGAGGCATTAAGTTTACTAGGACTTGAATTTTTGCTGGATCCACTTTAATTCCTGAAGCAGAAATATGGTGTCCCAGAACTATTCCTTCTGTCAACATCATATAGAATTTCTCATTGCTTAATGACAAATTTGTTTCAATGCATCGTTTTAGAACTTTCTCAAGATTATTTAGGCAATCATTATATGTATTTCCATAAACTGTGAAGTCATCCATATAAACCTCTACACATTCATGAATTAGATCAGCAAAGATTGCAAGCACTGCTCGTTGAAAAGTTGCAGGTGCATTACATAAACCAAATGGCAAAACATTATATGCATAGGTTCCCCATGGGCAAGTAAATGTTGTCTTGTCTTGGTCTTCTGTTGCTATTCTTATCTGGTTGTATCCGCTAAACCCATCCAAGAAGGAGAAAAATCTTTTTCCAGCTAATGAGTCTAACACTTGATCAATGAATGGTAGAGGAAAATGATCTTTTAGTGTAGCTTTGTTTAGTTCTCGATAATCCACACATACCCTCCACTTTCCATTTTTCTTTGGTACAATAACTAGTGGAGAAACCCATTGACTATCCGAAATAGGATAGATGAATCCAACATTTAACAATTTTTGCAGTTCTTCTTTCACTATTTCTTTCATCATAGGATTCATTCGTCTTTGAGGTTGTCTTACAGGTTTGATTTGATCATCTGTATAGATGTGGTGGACACATGTGCTAGGATGAATTCCTTGCATGTCAGTATAATCCCAGGCAAAAGCTTTTGAATATTTTTGTAATAATGCAATTACCTCTTGCTCTTGTGCTGATTGCAACTCGTTTCCAATGTTTAAATGTTTTCCAGGATTTACCTCAATTGTTTTTATTGTTGGATTGGAGATTGTGTTTACAGGAAAGATGTCTATAAAAGATTTCCGCAAAGTTTGAACAGTGCAAGTTTCTTGAAAGCATTGATTCAAAAGGTTATTTGCAGCTTCATATTGGACTTCTCTAAGCTGCTCTGAAATACTTGGTTCTGAAATGAAAAGATCCATTAAGTCTTCATTCTCTTCTTCTTCTCTTAAATCAAAGAATTGATTTATACTTAAAACTGATTTAGTTTGTTGTTTTTCTTGAGCTTCAAGTACTGATTCTAAAGAAGTTGATTGTGCAGGTGAATAAAGAGCAATGTGTTTCCTTTCATCTCCATGTGAAATAATCATGCTTCCTGATCTGCATCCTATGAAGGCATCGACGGTAGCTAACCATGGTCTGCCTAAGATTAGAGGATGTCCTCCCAAATTTGTTTTTGGTTGCAAGATAAGGAAGTCAACAGGATACTCCCATGAATCCAAAGAGACTATGATATCTTCCAATATTCCTTCAGGAATAACTTTAGATCTATCTGCTAGTTCTAAGATTGTAGAGGTTGATCTAATGTTGTTCAAATGCAAAGTTTTCATTGTCTCCATTGTCATTACATTTATAGCTGCTCCCAAATCTATTAATGTGTTTGGTACTGAGAAATTATTTATTGATATAGTAACCATAGGGATACCAGGATCAATATATTTTTCTACTATGGTTTGTGTAGACATGAGACTTGCTAGTTTACCAATGACTTGGATTGTAGTAGGATCCTTCTTCTTTTTCTGTAATTTCTTAATGCACAATTCCTTTATTGTTTTAGCATATATTGGTATTTCTTTAATTGCCTTCAACAAAGGAATTTTTACATAAGCATTTTTTAACTCATCTAAAATATCAAATTCGGGAAGGGTTATTTCTTTTTGTTGTTCCACTAACCTTTCAGGATAAGGTGGTGTTTGTGTTGTAATGTTTGTTCCTTTCTGAATTTGTATCTTAGTTTGTGATGTTTCAGGTGATTCTCCTTGTTCAGTTGGTTCTTCTATGATTGGAGGAGAATCCTTTTTAAGCACTTTTCCAGACCTTAGATGGACTTCATTAAGAGGAAGAATTGAATATGTGGGAAAACATGTTGCTTCCTCTACAGTATATGCAGCTTTTTCCACCTTATGATTCGGATTTGCAATTGGTTGTGCTGGTAATTGAGTTGGTCTGGGCTGATTTGTGGGTAGCTGCAACTGTTGTGGTTGGGTCAACAACGGTGGAGGATTCTGCTGCGGATATGGCATGGATTGTGGATATGCAGAATGTTGTTGTTGAAATGGTATGGATTGAGGATATTGCGGATATGTAAATGGTTGTTGATATTGTTGCTGGTATTGTTGAGGTTGCTGGTTTCCATAACCATATCCTCTCCAACCTTGTGCAGGTTGTTGTGGATATTGTTGTGGAGGCCAAGCTTGCCATGGCATTGGAGGGGTCCAAGGATTTTGAGGTGGATAGAGGTAATTTTGTTGAGGAAATTGTTGCTGATTTTGTTGAGGCATCCTAGGTTGCCATGGTCTTCGTGGTGCTACATAATAAAAACCTTCTATTCCTGGCACTTCTTCCATTGAATTCATTTGTAATTCTTTCAATTTTAGACAATTTTTTGTGGAATGATTTCCTGTACAAAGACCAAAAACCTGAACACTCTGAACACTATCCAAAGGACATTCTCTCAATGGATGCTTCTTTCTACATTTGGGACAAAAGATTGCTAGAGCTTGTTCTTGTTCTTCTTTCTTCTTATTTGCCTTTAGCACATCCACTTGTGTCCCTAATGTACTCAAGAGATCTGTTTTGAAGTTTTCCAATAAGCTTCCTATTTCAGCTCTTGTTATCCCTCCTGCAGCTGACTTTGCTGCTTTTGAACTTACTTCTCTTCTTCCTATTTTTGCTCTTCCTCTAGAATATTTTTGACATAAGTCAACAATTTCTTCGAATGGTAGGTTTGAAATGTCTCCTTTACCCATCACATTCAAGATGTCAAGGTATTCATCCCTTATACCCTTGAGAAAGATTGTTCGAATGGTTTCTTGATTTAGAGAGTGTTGTTTAGATTTCTGTAGATTATATAAAAATCTTTCCAAATATTCTTCTAAACTTTCATCTTCTTGTTGTGTCATTCTAAAAATATCTTCCTTTGAATCTCTAGATCTACAATAAGCTTGATATTTTTTAAGGAAGACTGATCTCATATCATCCCAAGAAGCTATTGTTTGTTCTCCTAAACCCATAAACCATTTCAAAGCTGCTGCTTTTAATGTTGCAGGGAAAAGATGAAGTTTATGAATGTCATCAGTGTATCCATATGTTCTACATAGAATATCAAATTCAAACATAAATGCATCAGGATCTTCCGTGGACATTCCATAAAAATTTGGCAATACAGAAAGTGGAATATTTTTCATTTTCACTTCTTCTCCTAATATTGCACTTGTGTCTATTATTGGAAAGCCAAAGGTAGTCTCTTGATCATTACCATCTTCTTGTCTTTTCCGATCGTTTTCCATTTTTCTATCATTTTCTTGTTTTGCGTCCTCCTCTCTCTTTCTTCTCCATTCCATTTGTTGTCTTTCATATGCAGCTCGTTGTTTAGGAGTGAGAATAACATATCCATGTCCCTCTTCTTCCATTGGTTGATTTGTTTCAATTTTAAGTGGACTTTCAGGTTGGTCGAAGATAGGAGGATTTATGGATGGAAATAAAGATTTTTTTCCTTTGATAATTTCTTTTTGTTTTCCAGAATTTGAAGATTGTTTTTGCTTTGCTTCCCAAGCTAACAAATTTTGCCTCTCAATCAAAGTTAATCTTTGTCCACTTCTTTGTTTTTCTGCCAATTCCTCAATTATTGGATTACCAGTAACTGGGTTGTTTGATGATCCTATCTCTATTTGTGGGGGGGTTTTAATAAATCTACCTTGAGGATCTCTATGTCTAGGCATAAAGAAACATAACTAAAAAGTGTAACTACTGTTTTTTTGTTTTTTTTTTTTTGTTCTTTTTTTTTTTAACTTTCTATTGACTATGCCGATATTTGCCTCCCCGGCAACGGCACCAAAATGTTGAGCTAATTTATGTATCTAAACTAACACAATTATTTATTATCAATCCGGGTTGTTTATGCTTTGAGGCAAATTCACTATATGTGAAGATCAGATATAATCAAACCTTGAAAGATAATTTATTCAAAAGCAATACATCCTACAACTCTAATTCAACTTGTTCAAAGTAGAGGAAAAATATTAAGATGGTTCTTGACTCAAGAAGTCCACCTTTGCCTCAACTATCACTTAATGAATCAGAGATTAAAATCAAGAACTTAAGATGGATAAATTATTAATGAAAGAAACTCTTAACTTAAGAGACACATAAGGTATTCCATCATAATTCATTCATCTCAATATCAAAATCTCAATAAGAAACTACTTGCATACAAACAAAGGAAACTAGTTTTAATTCATCATTTTAGTAGAAGGGATGCTCAACTTGAACACATGTTTTTCCAACTCGATAAAGTGATGAATAAGCTATGAACTAATGAAATCAATCATTATGCATGAACCATGAAGCAATCTGAAATAAAGCTTTGAAAAACCAGTTCTACAATAATCAGATTACAAGGAAATAAAACTAGTTAACAAGGAAGTGTACTTAGCTTGGAATGGGGGCCCTTCCACCCTTGCCTTGCACACTTGAGAGGTGATCTCAGAAGCTTAAATTCAGTTACACATCCATAGAATTGAACATCAAAATAATAATAACACAAGTCTTCAAATTAGCTCCTCAATCCAAAGGTGTCACATCATAAAAGTATAATAAGTCAATCATAATAATAATACATAAGCCATCAAAGTTTTGGCTTTAAATAAGAAGTCTCATGAAACAAACTAATCTATATTTACTCAAACAAACCCATCTACTCTCATCCACCTATCTAAGTCGAATTCATTACTCTTATCCCAAGAAATATGACCAATCCCATAGAATCTCAAAACTGCCCTATTTTTATGGGATTTCTGAATGACTAGTCATGATTGACTAGCACCAAATGGGCCTAATAAAGCTTGTTCTGTTCAAACTAAGCATAGCTGGCTTAATCCTAGTTCCCAAGCTGTCCATCCATGCATTCAATTCGTGCCCAAGTGTCCTGCAACCACATCAACCATAAAGCTATTACGGGAATTTCTGAATCTGCCAATTTTGCACTAAAAACCAAACTTTCATAAAAACTTTAGAAATTGAAAAATTAAAATTAAATACCTGAATAGATATCAAATATACATCAAAATGGAATAAATGAAGGGAAAATGGATGGGAAATAGATGGATTAGTAAGTTTCTTTGAGCAAAATAAAACCAAAACTAAGGCCCAACATCCACCCCCATGGCAAGAAGAAGAATGTGGCCACGACCTCCAGACAAGGCTCCTCTGCACAACAACAAAAAATGGATAAGGTTGTGGAGGAGTACGGGGACATTTTCACCTCACCCACAGGGGTTCCTCTGCACTGTCAGGTCAAGCACCCGATTTATCTGACCCCAGGTGTGCTGCTACCCAACGGACTGATATATCAGCGCTCTCTTCTAGAGAATGATGAAATCAAGAGGCAGATTTAGGAGCTATTGCAGAAGGGTCACATCTGACCAAGTTGATCACCCTGTGGGAGCCCGATCGTGTTGGTACAGAAGAAGGATGGGACGTGGAGACTCTGTATTGACTATCGGGCACTAAACAAGATCACTGTCTAGAATAGGTACCTGATCCCATAGATTGATGACCTTCTGGACCAACTCAAAGGTGAAAAATATTTCAGCAAGATTGACTTAAAGTCAGGATATCACCAGGTGCCGATTGAACCCTCCGATGTGTGGAAGACTACCTTCAAAGCCAAGGAAGGCCTTTCTGAATGGTTGGTCATGCCTTTCGGGTTGACGAATGCTCCTGCAACCTTCATGAGGATGATGGATGACATCTTGTGGCCATTCACCAACTCATTTGTAGTGGTGTACTTGGATGACATTCTGATCTTCAACCAGACTTGGGAAGAGCACCTTCACCAAATCCGACAAGTCCTCCAAACACTACGGCAACACAAGTTGTGTGCCAATCTGGATAAGTGCACTTTTGGCATGAATTAGGTTCAATATATAGGATAAATTATTGATGAAAGGGGGGTGCATGTGGATCTAGCCAAGATCCAAGTCATTCGGGATTGGCCAGCCCCAACTACTATAATAGAGCTTTGCAAGTTTCTGGGTCTTGCTAACTTCTATCGGAGGTTCGTGTTGGGATTCTCTCATATCACTTAGCCCTTGAGTCAAGTCACCAAGGGAGGAGCAAGAGAAAAATTCTTTTGGTCGGAACCTCAACAGAAGGCGTTCACAGAACTGAAAAATTGCCTCTGTTCTGCCCCAGTGCTCACTTTACCAGACTTGCAACAACCATTCGATATCAAGACAGATGCCTCTGACTATGCTATTGGGGCAGTTCTTACTCAACAGGGACATCCAGTGGCATATCACAGTGAGACATTGTCTGACAGAGTTCGCAAGTATCCCACTTATGACAAAGAAATGTATTCCATTGTGCAAGCTTGTCGACAATGAAAGCATTACATTTTGGGGAAGGAAAAAATCATCCACACAGACCACTGGCCCCTGTAGTTCATACAGACACAAGGGAAGTTGCAGAATGATCACCATCAGAAGTGGTCCACATATCTACAACAGTTTCATTTGAACATCAAGTACAAAAAGGGTAGCACCAATAATGTTGCAGACTACCTTAGCCGACCGCTGATCGTGGTGCTCACCATCTTTCTCAACTCTTGTGGGCATGAGACTTCTAATTGGCCGCTTCTCTATGAGAGTGATCCATAATTTGGCCACACTTACAGGGCACTCTTGGGGGGTACGCAAGTTCCCAATTTTCACCTCCAAGATGAAATTTTATGTCACCTGGGACTTTTGTGTTCCTTCAAGCGAGCATGACAAGATGATATGGGAAGCACACTATAGTCGAGTCACTGGGCATTTCGGGGTCGAGAAAACAGTAGCAATCCTGCAGAATTATTTCTATTGGCTGAACCTTCGAAAGGATGTCGAGAAGCACATCAGATCCTGCACTGCTTGTGCCATTGCCAAACTGACCATCATGAAGCAAGGCCTATATACTCCGCTACCTACCCCTAGTCGACCTTGGGAATCCATCTCCATGGATTACATGTCGGGCCTGCCTTCTAATAAGCATGGAAATGACTATTTTTTCATGGTCGTCGACACATTCTCGAAGATGGCCATCATGGTGGCTTGCAAGAAGAATATCACAGCAGAAGCCACTGCTAAACTCTTCTTTGAACGAGTGTGGGTGCACTTTGGGATCCCATAGTCTATCATATCAGATCGGGATAGCAGGTTCCTCAGCACATTTTAGTCCAGCCTCTGGTCAATGTTGGATACCAAGCTCACCAAGTCCATAGCTTTCCATCCCCAAACAAATGGCCAGACAGAGGTCGTCAATAGAATTATTGTACACATTCTGCGCATGTACAATTCAAAGCATCCACGCACATGGGAGGAGAGCCTCCCATATATACAACATAGTTATAATCGGTCTCTCCACAGTTCAATCGGCCATAGCCCCTTTTAGGTGGGCTTGGGATTCCAGCCACTATGTCCTATTGACGTATCCATACCATTTGCAGCTGCTCAGGCCAATTCAACTCATGTCCAGTCTGAAGTTGAAAAACCAAGTAGCTTCATTGAGCGCATTCAACACATCCACCAATAGGTTCATGATATATTGGACAGAGCCAATGCCAAGTACAAGCAACGCCATTATCAACACCGGGTGCCACACAACTTCCAGGTGGGCGACAAAGTATGGCTACATTTGCAGAAGGAGCGCCTCACTGGACCCCGCCGCAAGCTTCGCCCGCTCTGATATGGACCATACACCATCACCAAGGTTGTAGGGAACAATGCCTTTGAGCTTAGTATTCCACCATTCCTTGGTCTGCACCCAGTCTTCAATGTGGATCGCCTTCGTCCTTACTTCCCACCTCTACTGGACACCTCAGACATTGCAGAACAACTCACATCAACAACGTTAAACCCAGACTGCATGAAACAAGCCACCATAGATTGTATCATGGACATGAAAATAAAGAGCACTCGCCAACATAATATCCAACTATATCGGGTTGTTGAAGCTGGCCAACTCTTGCACCAAGGCAAGTGGTTCACCAGGGACCAAGTTCAGCAGAAGTTTCCTCATCTCATGGAGGAACTCAATGCAATGGGGACCATTGCTTCCTGAACTTCCGGAGTCGTTTTGAGGCCCTAAATGACGTTTTTTGGGCATTGCGCCTCTAGCTAATATCATTCTATTTTGAAATTATATTCATGTCGAAAGTTGTATTCCTTGGATAGATCTTTCTAATGATGTATCATGTGTGTCAAACGGAGATAGTATGCCAAAGTTACGTCCCTGGGAAGTTGAAACACCAATTTACCCAAACGAGGCCCATAGTTTTGGTGCTTCATCTCCTAGGGTTAGGTTTTTGGATGTTTAGGGTTCTCCATTGTTTCTAAATAATAAATAGGCCCTCGAGCCTCATTGTAACTCAGTTCAAAGGCCTGTAGCTGCCACATCTCTCCTCAGAGATAGCTACCAGCGCCCTAGCTAGTTTTATTTCCATTCTGTCTGTAAGAAAATTTCAGTTCTTTGATATTAATGAAATGAAGTTTTATTTTTGTTGCATCTCTGTATTTATGGTTATGTGTTTATTATGTTGTGTTCCTGCATAAATCCAGATCATTCCATATAAGAGAGCCCATGTTAGTTGTTGCCAGCCTGATAAGATCTTCTGGGGTCTATTATTGGCATATTTGACAATCCAGAGAATTTCCCAAGGTGTATGTGGAAAAAATAACCATTTCCACCAAATTTGGGTGCCCATGACTGCATTGCTTGATGCATATCTCTTAGGCCTAGACTGCCATCCTTTTTTGGCGTGCATACTGTTGACCATTTTACCAGAGCCCATTTACGATTTTGACCAAAGGAGCCCCAGAGGAAATTACGTTGCATATTTTTGATCTTTTTGAGGACCCATTTTGGTGTAGCAAGAACTGAGAAGAGATAGAGGGGCATAGAATATAAAACCACTTTGATAAGGATGAGACGGCTAGCAATATTAAGGGATCTATAGGTCCGGGAGGAAAGGCAGGCTTCAAGTTTCTCTAGGAGCTCTTGCTAGGAAGAGAGACAGATTGTTGAATCGATCAAGGATGCTCCAAGGTACTTGGCAGGTAGAGAAGCTATAGTGAAGCCAATAATTCTAGCAATTTTTCTTTGGGTAATATCAGGGGTATTGAAAAAAAGATCTGAGATTTTCGAGCATTGATAGAGGTACCAGAGGCCTCGAAAAAGTGTCAAGCAGGGATTTAAAGGTGAGAGATTCTTGAACTGAAGGGTGCCCGAAAAACATATTATCATCTACAAACTGTTGGTAGGTGGTTGGCTGGGAGCCTTGGATAGAGATTCAACAAAGGTTATGAGTGTGAAGAGCATTTTGAATGAGACGTCCTAGCCCTTCTGCCATGAGAACAAAAAAGGAAGGGGGAGAGGGTATCTCCTTGGCAAATTCCTCTAGAGGGGGAGAAGGCACGAGAAGGGATTCCATTGATGATAATGGAATAGAAAGGGGAAGAAATTAGATTCATAACCCATCTAATCCAAGAGGGACAGAAACCAAAAACTGTAAGCATTTGCTTGATATAATTCCAACTTAATTTGTCAAAAGCTTTGGAAAGATCAATTTTTAGGAGCATACCTGCCTTATTTGTGTGTTTTAGGGAGTGAATGACTTCATGAATGAGAATGATCCCATATAGAATCTATCATCCTTCAACATATCTTGTTTGTTCCGGCGAGATGAGAAATGGAAGAAGATTCTTGAGCCTGTTGGCAATTACTTTAGAAATCACCTTGTATATAACATTGCAAAGTGCAATGGGTATATATTTATCTGAGGTGTTATAATTTACTTCTTTTGGAATGAGAGATATAAAGGTAGCATTGAGATACGAGAGCATCCAATGCAATGCTATACATTCCTCTACCAACTTCCAGACTTCCAATTTGATGAGGTCCTAGAAGTGATGGAAAAAATTACAAGTAAAACCATCAAGACATGGGGCTTTGCCATCTTTGAATTGTGCCATAGCTTGTTCAACCTCCTGAAGGGTGACTGGATGGAGGAGCATCATGTTATGTTCTTCTGTTATGATCTTAGGAATATGCTGGAGGACCTTACTGATAGCTGGTTGTCTGCTTTCCCGGGTTTCTTGTAGAACATACTTGAAATGATTGAGAAGATCTTTCTCAATATCCTCATGATCTTCTAGTCTTTATCCTTGCTGATTCTGTATCTATGCAATCCGACTGTGCATTCACCTTTGGATGGTTGAGCGGTGAAATAATTTTGTGTTTTTTTGCCCTTCCTTCAGCCATCTTATTCAAGATTTCTTCTTCTAGAGAATTTTCTCTTGGGTTCTTATTTCTTCCAGTTGGGAGAGAAGGCTCTGTTCCTAAGTGGCTAGAGACTTTTTTCTTCCTTCATTGATTATGCATTGCTAAAATTTAGACATGGTTTGTTCCAGAATCCTCTGTTGTTGAAAGATGTTCCCTAATGTGGAGTGGTTCCATTGCTTGATCTGTGTTTTGATATGTTTGAGCTTTTTCTAGTTTTGATACATTTTTGAACCAACTAGAGGTGTGAAGCTTTTCCAAGCATTTGTGACCATGATTTTAAATTCAAGATGAGTAAGCCAAAAATCTTCAAATATGAAGTTACACTTAGTCGTGACTCCAGGACGCAGCCATGTAAAAGAATATGCTAGTGGTCAGAGCCAGATAGAGGCTATATGGAGGAGTGAATGTCTCCTCCTAAGTGGATAGCATTATCCAAGATTAGGAAGCAATCAAGCTTGGAGGCAATTTTATGGGATCCTGTGCACTTATTGTTCCATGTGTGCATGCCATTGGAGAAGGGAAGGTCAATTAACTAGTTTCTTTGGATGAATTCCTTGAAGTGGTTGCTTTCCATTTCTAATTTAGTTCGTCCTCCTTTCTTTTCTTCTAGCTTGGTAATCATATTGAAGTCTCCCCCGATTATCTAGAGTGGATGTCTTCGGTTGGAATTGAGGATTTCCATGGTGTTTAGCAATGCAATTTTGTGCATCAGATCTTGAGGGAATTGAACATTAGAGAGGTGTCCATGAGTGTTGGAGCCTATAAGATGGAAAGTTTCTTGTATGAGATTATGTGAGGCATGGAAATCAAGAGTGAAATGATTTTTGGATCCCATGCAATATCTAGGCCTCCCGAGGCTCTAGAGGTAACTACTGCAACTGTGTGGCAACCAGACCATGATTTGGAGATAATGGAACTAAGGGTGTGGTTGTTGCATTTAGTTTCTTGCATGAAGAAGACATAAGGTCTTTCTTGCTGTATCATATTTTTAATCATCCTATGTTTCAAGGGGCTATTGAGCCCTCGAATATTCCATGATGTTATTTTCATTGGGAACTATTTCAGATCAACCGATAGAACTTAGTCAGCTTGGGATATCTTCCAGATTCCACCATCATTTCCCCAATAATGATGGTCCTCTGCAGATATGTTCTTCTTCCCCTTTTCTTTGTTTCTTTGAATATATTTTTTTCATCCCAATGACTACCTGGTTGTATGCCAATTGATCTTTGCTATTGCACACGAAATAGAATCACCTCTAAGTTGTCTATTTGTCTGTCAGATATTTTATCATATTCTTTTTGTTTATAGGCCTGCTCCAATACAAGAATGTCCAGATATCCAAGGTCAATTATTTCAGGTTCCTCTTCCATATGGCTGGAATGACTTCCTTCTGGTACTGATCCAACAGTGAGGGGGTTGGATTGAGATAAGCCATCGATCTCCATGAGATTAGGCTGCTAGATTACCAGATCTGAGTCCTTACTAAGACTGGGAGTGAATCTTATGGGTTCTTCAGGAGCTTTGGTTAAGGTCTAGGGGATTAGGGGGTTAGAATAAGGTTCAGAGGTGGAGGGCTTAGTTTTTTCCCCAATTTTTCACGAAGGTTCACTTTCTCGCAGAGGTTGATTGGCTAGGATATCAAAGGTATTAGTAGTGGAAGGGGCAGTGGAGGCATGAGGAGGAACTTTGGGGGCAAAGGGAGGTTTATTATGGTGCTTTTTGTGGCTGGGGACTTTGGTAAACCCCTTTACATAAAATTTTTCAGAGGTGGCATTGGTTTTGGAGGGATGATTTAGCAGACAGTCCTGAAAGAGATGTCCATGAGCATGAAATTTTATGCATCGAAAGGGGACATGCTCATAATCTATGGTTTGTATCATTCAAATTCATCATGACAGAGACTTACCGAGTCTATGAGTGCCTTTTCCAGATGCATGTAGACACAGATTCTAGCGTAAAAAGTGTATCTTATGAGCTTTGTTTCCTTAGCAACCTTGATAAAATCTCCTAAGCCATTTCCTATGTCCTTTAGAGATTCTTCATCCCAATATTCCAGGGGTAGGGAGTACATTCTGATCCAAATAGGGGCCCAACAGAAATCTTCTTTGTCTGGGTTGAATCTCTCAACCCAGTCCCTGAGATATAGACCTGTTGAGTTGAAAAAATAGGGGCCTCCGTCTATGATACGGTTTCTGTCTTCAATATAGTTAAAGATGGCATTGAAGAAGCCTTTTGGCCCTAACTATAGAGTAACATGTCCCTTTGGCTTCCATTTAGAGGCGATCCAGCCATGGAGTGCTTTCTCAGTAGACCAAAAGCCTACAAATTTGACTATGAGTGCATGGTCTTTCATGTACTATATTTTTGTATTGATACGGTGGCTAGGCAAGTCAATCTTCGGTCGTTCTGCCACGATAGGGAGACAAGTTGCACAATTTTCCTTTGGCTACTTCATATTGCATGCAGGCTCCTGATACATGTCGCTTTGCATTGCTGTGGATTCAGTCTGGGACTCTGCAGAATCAGAGGACAGAATCTGAGAAGCGTTAGGAATAGCAGCTTCGTTATTGCCGGAGGGGGCAGGGGTGTTATGCCCTCCCACTGGAGTTTTGATTGAGTGAAGTAAGGGATCGAGCGGTGTTCTTTGCCTTCAGAGGTTTGAGGAGCCACTGGTGTGGCACAGCGCACCCAGACCAGTGTCATTGCAGGGTTTGTCAAAACCCTAGGTTGCCATTGGGGAAGCTCCGCTCCTCATTGTCACGTGTCTCTCATTCAATATCTCTCTTTGCATTGTTAATACTATTCTTATTTTAAATTAATTAATTTTAAATTTTTATTATTTTTTTTCATTATTTTAATTAAATTATTATACATCATTTTAATTAAATTATTATATGTTTGATTATTACTAGTTTCACTCTATTTTAATTAATTAATTATATATATATAATTTTTTTCCCCTATAATTATGATTTATTTTGTTGATTTCTATTTTTCCAACTAAATAAATATTTCTATTATATTTTTCTAATTTAAATTTTATTTATATATATATATATATATATGTTTTTTATATTTTTTTTACTTATAGAAATTGACTATCTAAAATTTATTAATTTATTTTATTTTGTTGAATTTCTAATGTCTCCACATTATTTATAGATTGTTAGATAATGTCTCCATCCATGTCTTGACGATGAACCACAATTTATGGATGATGCACAACAATAGCCATGTTAACTCTTTGAAACCTAGGCCCCCTAAAACTACCTTTAATCTGAAAGAGTCATCATCTTCTTTATGAATCAGAGAACACCTGAAATATTTATAATATATATTGAACCTACCTTTTATCTAAAAGAGTATCATCTTCTTTATGAATAAGAGAACACCTGAAATATTTATAATATATGTTGAGTTTGAAATGAGTTATGGTTTTTGGGTATGTGGTGTTAATAAGCCATGATCTCGCCCTATGATATTGTAACAAATCTTAAATGCGAATAGATACCTTTTTTAGATGATTTTTTTTTAATACATTAATTTATTTCTCACAATTTAATTTAAAAGCCACATAAAATAGCATCAACTAATTAGGAAAAAAATAATTTACATTTTAAACAACTAAAAATTATGCTTTAATTTTCAAAATATACGGTTTAATATTTATTTTTTTCAAAACTTTAATAAACTTGAAGTTTAATACATTTGAAATTTCTATATAAGGAAGAGATCCAAGTCCTAGAGTTTTTCACAAATGCACCTTTCATAATACATAGTATCAAATGTGTATTTATTTTTATCTTTATCTTTTGATTTTCTTTATAATGTGGATGGTTTATTATCACCCTCTCTATGTTTTTTCAAAGTACTTGAATTGTCTTTTTGAAAGAAAGATCCAAGTCCTCTATCCTTTCACAAATTTCCCCTCCATGGGAAACATTAAATATGCATTATCTCCAGCTTTAGATTTTCTCATAACCACTTGTTTTAGGGGATTGGTTTCTACTATTTGAAACTTACAGCTAAATTAAATATAGTTTAATATAATTTAAAAGTAATATAATATTAAAAACAATATACATAGTTTAACATAATAAGATATTAATAAACTTCATATATTTTGTTTAAAATTTCCAAAACTAATTAAAAGTCAACACTTTTTTATGAAAATAAAAAACAATATAATCTTCTTTGGGTATGCATAAAAATATTATAAAATAAAATTTAAAAACAAATATTTATAAAATATTTTAATTTTGAATTTTGAAAAAGTATTATTGATAAGGTATGGTAGTGTAGCATGGTATTGTAACAAAGCCTATTTACAAGTTAATAATATCCGTGGTAAAATAGGGGTAAATATACACAGTTAAAACTCTTTGTATATTGTAAGTATCTAAGCATCACATATATACCATTGCCATTGTTGATCACTTCCATCAAAAGAAGTTCAAGGAAGCTATATAAATTGAGAAGCATGTTAACAATTTGAATAGAAATGAAGCATGTTAGAAATTTAAAGAGAAACTAGAGGTTGATAAGAGTTGGTTCATGCCATATCTTCTTATTACTTTATGTTTTCTTATTATTTCTGGTTCATGCGATATCTTCTTAAATATTTTATTTTATTTTATTTTTTTATTTATATTATTTTATTATATTTTATATTTATTATTAATTTATTTTTATTATTATTGTTATTTGTTGGAGGTTAGTTTCTTATTTTTAACTCTCTTAACTTTTATCTTTTTAAGCTCCTTTTTTACATTGTTAATACTATTCTTATTTTAAATTAATTAATTTAATTTTTTATCCTTTTTTTCATTATTTTAATTATATTATTATATGTTTGATTATTTGAGAGTTTAAGCTTTTGTGATCCATATCATATTAAAATAAATCTTTGGAAATCACATGAGAAATTTTAGAACCGACAACATTTCGAACTACTAATTGACTGATGAAGTATAGTTAGTAGTTGAAACGCGTCGGTTCTAAAATTTCTCATGTGATTTCCCAGAAGATTTATTTTAATATGTTTGATGTTTGCTTGCCAATGTGTCTCCTTATGTTTCTCCATGAACCTCGACACCAAACTCACTGCATACATTAACTCAGGCCTAGTTGCAGTCAAATACATTAGGTTGCCGACCGTGTTTTTGCGTAATTTCGGATTGACATTGCTATTACAATCTTCCTTGCTCAACTTCAACCCCATCATTGTTGGATTTGGTGCTCGCTTGTTTTTCTTCATATTAAACCTCTTTAAAATGTCTGCAACATACTTTGCTTGAGAGATAAAAATATCATTTTTTGTTTACTTCACTTCTATGCCCAAAAAATATCTTAACAACCCCAAGTCAGTCATTTCAAACTCACTTTTCATGACTTCTTTGAAATCAGCGATGAGGAAATCATCACCCGGTGTAAAAATCAAATCATCTACATACAAAACAAAAATAAGAAGCTTACTGTCACTTTCTTTGATGTAGAGATTAGGTTCACCGTCACATATGTCAAACCCATTTTCCATCAAGTAAGCATCTATCCTGTTATACCATGCACACAGTGCTTGCTTTAGCCCATAGAGAGCTTTCCACAATATATACACCTTGTCTTCTTGGTATTCTATCTCATAACCAATAGGTTGCGCAACACACGCCTCCTCTTTCAACACTCCATTCAAGAACACTGATTTTACAGAAATCGACAACACTGTACGCAATGTCTCCATCCTAGTGACTTGCGCAAATTTTTCAACATTGTCTCTTCCATGTTTTTTCTTGTATCCTTTGACAAATACCCTTGCTTTATGTCTTTCAATATTTCCTTCAATATTTCTCTTGGTCTTATAGACCCACTTCACTCCAATAACTTCTTTTCCTAGCGGAAGGTCCAATAACTCCCATGTGTCATTCTTTTCTATTGCTCCTATTTCTTCATCCATTGTCGCAACCCATTTATCTTCTTTGACTACATCCTCAAAGTGTCTTGGGTCATATACATGAAAAAATAATGCAAATAATGAATTCCGACCAGCACTACTATCAACTTCATCTTGCTCATTTATTTCACTTAAATTTATTAATTTGTATCCTCTTATGCTTGTGGAAGATAGACTTGGTGTTGTGTTTAAAGTAGATGAATTTGCAAATCTTTGAGGATTATCATTAGTAGGAACATTAGCTTCGCCCCTTTCACTCTTCTTCTTCTTAGAATTATTGGGAAATTTATTCTTATAGTAACCCACGTTGACTTTAAATTATGACTTAAATGCGATAATGAAGATTGATGCTACTTATATTTTTCAACGACTGGAAGGTGAATACAGAAGATAAAGGAAATTATAAGTAGAAGGTGCCAGTGGATATTGGATTCATACCTAGAGCTAGAAAGACACTACTTGGGTTGAGGAGTAAATATATGAAACATTCTGATTAGTTTCCTAGAAAAAAAGCAATGTAATTCTCTTGGAGGAGCTACTGGCACTCTAGTTCAAAGGAGCTACTTTATATTATGACTTAAATACAATTATGACAACTAATACTAGTTACATTTCTCCACACTCCTTCTCACTAGGGGGTATTCATAATTTTTAAATCCATATAAGGATGGCCTCAATTTGAATTGTTCTTAAGAAGAGTATAACATAATACACAATGTTATGGATACCCTCACTACCGAGGTATCCTACCAACAGGGACTAAGGTGTCATATAGAAAATTTCCAGTACAGGTACCATCAAGCTACATCCTTGATATCCATAAAATAGGATATTGATTCCATCTAAGCCTCCATGCCCTTACAACAACCCTTATAGACATCCAAGTATCAACACTAAACTGGAGCTCCATGCCATACCCTCCCTCTGGGATCTAGAAATCAACTATGATCTCAATATTAACCAAACCATGATGTCCTCCCAAATATCATCACAGAGGAAGTTTTCTGATACTTATCTCTCCCTCTCAATAAAATCATATATATCTAGTAATCTAAGCGTGCTCCTAAATAAACTAACTTCTTGTTGGGAATACATTTTTTCAATTCATCAGCTACTTGTTCATATTGGCATGTATTATAGCTTCCTGACTCCAATAAATATTTAAACTTTTAAATTATACGTTATTGTATGCTAGCACAATCTTTGGGGTCTTCAACTATTTTTATGTTTCTTTGGTTAGCAAAATATCCAAACACATCTTGGTAAAAGCTTCCTTCTTGAAATTTTACAGCAACAAAAAACTCATCCTCAACAGTGGTATCAACTTTTAGGGCTTTACTTATAGATTCTTGATATGCCACTTGGTGAGACACCTTCGCACTACCTATCCGGGTCGAATACTGTAATGTTCCAAGATTTTCATGAAGATAATTGGAACATTAATTTTTACTTATTTAATCTAGGAGGTTAATAAAATGGGTAAAATTCCCATGAGTAGGAATAAGATCCTTCATAATGTGAAAAGGATCATTGGATTAGCTTATTTTTCACCTTTCAGTGTGAAAAGGGGCAATTTGCATTAGGACAAGGTCAAGTTTGACCAAGTCAACAATGTTGCCTAAGAGGTGTAGCTTGCATGGGAAGACAACGCAGTTTTGGAGGGAGAAAGATTCCTTGTGGATGAAACCCTAATGTGTGGTGTCTAGGGAAAAGAGGCATTCACTTTCATAAAAGGAGGAATGCCATAGTGAGATATCTTAGTGAGATATCTTTGAGCATTTGATCATTTGTCTGCTTAGACATATTTGCAGCTTCGACTGTTCAACTGAGTTGCAGTGCTGTTTAGCACGAGGGATTCCTATTTAGGATTTCCTCTCCTTCTTGAGAGGCCTCTTGAAGGATTTCACTTCATCTTCTCCACATCTTGGCTCAAGGCCAAAGCCACTTCCATCAGCCATTGTGTTATTTCTGCGGAAGTATAATGTAGTGTTGTTGGATGTTGCAGTGGAGGGTTCCATAACACCATTCCTTGTCTCATATTTCAGAGGAGGGAGATTATATTCCTCGTGAAGATTACTAAGGAAGTTTTTCAAAGCTATATTGCAGATTTGGCATCATGGCCAAGCATCTCCCATCATAGACAATGCAGTCCATTCTCCATACTGTGGTATTCCAGTGCACACTTGCAGTGAGGGGTTGCACCACCATTTTGGAGGAGATCTTCAGTGTCGGGATCAGCCTTGCACTTGATAGATCTGTTGGAGGAGGTTATTTTAGATTTCACATCATCTTCATCCATCTCCAATATTTCAGAGTTGCAGCTGTTGCCCAGCAACTCCGACATTTCTACAGAATTGCCAATTATACATGTATTCTAGTCAATCCTCCCGGGGGTTGTTATATTAGTGTTTTCAGGGGTTGAGAGCTTTCTCCCCCTCATTTCTTTGAGCTGATATTGACACATCATTCTATTATCATGTATTTTGTTGTAGTGTCTTCTATAAACTGCATTATTTTAGCCAGGGCTTTTCATATGTAGTGGTGCTCTTGTATTTTCTTGTATAGGCTCTATTAAGGCTTCCATTGCCTGGCTGGAGTGACTGATTCCTCCACACATTGTATACATTTTATGCTATATCATATATTTTTTGGCTATATGTTTCTTCATGTGTTCACAACTATAAAATAACGATGTCATTCCATTACTTGTGCTTATAATTGTAGCAGTCCCTCATCAGGCATTTTATCATGACATCTAGTAGTGGGAGATTTGTTTAACCACTCTAGAAGGATTTCTTTGGAGCCTCCACTTGGATTTTAGAATTAGATTCTCTTGGTTTTAATTCCTTTAGTAGCCATTACTGGAAAATCTGTTTTCTAGTCATGCCTTGCTAGCTGTTCCATATTTGGAACATTACAGTGGTATCAGAGCAACTTTCTTGGCTCAGCTTGTGAGTCTAAGCCCAAGAAGATCATAAGATTGGAGAGGATGAGTTTTATCTTAGCATATTTCAGATCCATGAAGAACCTCCCCAAGGAGGATAAGAAGAAAGAAGAGGAAGAACCATGCACTTCCTATTCTCATCAAGCAGAAAAAGAAATAAGCAGGAGAGAGACTCCATATTTTGGAGAAGAAAAAGAAAAATAAAAAGGGGATAAGCTTACAAAAATTCTTCCTAAATCTGTACATATGATTCATAAAGAATTCGAGGAGATCTAGAGGGACATGTGTAAATAATCTCCAAGAAGGTTTGTACCAAAGGAAAACTCTAGATTTGCACATAAGGAGTGTGAGCAAGCAGCTACACACCATCTTGTACAACACAATCACATGCCCAGGATTGTCAAGAGAGAGATGGCAAGAGAAGAAGAGGTTGATAGGAGGGAAACACTTACTGATTTCTTGAAGGAGTATGAGTCTCAAACTCAGAAATTCAGAAATCATCTTAGTTTTTCAGAGTTTTGGAAGATGAAGGTGAAGGAAAAAGAGCACAGGATAGATTTCATCTATCTACCTTTGAAGGATCACCTGTATATTAATCCAAATCTTAGGTGGAGGAGTTAGAGACCTTCTTGCAGCAGCACCAAATGCTGGAGGATGAAGCCATCAAAGTGGCAGCACAAAATTTGAGAGGTAAGGCTCATGCTTGTTGGATATTTGAATCCTTTTCTTTGAGAAATGTAAACATTGCATCTTATGCTAGTTTCAATAAGGCATTAGTGAAAATATTTGATATAAGGATTCATGAAACAAATTTGATGGAGCAAAACTAGAAAAATAAAGTAAAACCCTTGCATGAAAACTTGCACCATACTTTGCAAGAAGAAAGGTTTTCATCTCACACCTTTGAGCAAGGAAGCATGGAGATCACTTTTTCAAAAAGGGATCCAATCAATGGAGAGTTTCCCACTCATGTTGCAAAGATTAAGGGCAACAAAACTGTTAGATCTGGAGTTGATTTAGCACCTCATGCAGAGGAAGGGGGAGCCCTTGCTCCAAATAGAGGGATGCTTGCATCTTTGCAAGGAATTCCCTAGGATCTCATGTGTAGAGATCAAGGCACAACACATGCTCTACATGTACCATTGTTGAGGAGGTGTGGAACCATGGAGACACAAGGAGGATAGAGGGAAGAGACCCATAATCATAAGATGAGGATTACACATCCCTATTCATTTTTGGAGGTTGACTCACCTAAGAAGGTGATTGGATTGCGCAGTGGAAGCATGGACATATTTGTTCATTCATCTATTTAGTCATCTCTTGATGATGATGTCTCCCTGCATGGAGACATTGTTTTGGGGAGACCATTGGATCAGCAGAGGAGGATGATGCTTCACCTGTTGAGGCACCACTGAGTCATTTCAAAGGACTGGGAACCTTGGGAGGTCATTTTACAGTGCTAGGAGTCTTGGGTAGACTCAAGGAGAGAGGGAGCATTCCCTCAACATCATCTTTACCCACTTCCATTTCAAATTCTACGTTGTGGAAGAAGCAGCAGGGGAAGGATAGAAACCTTCCAAATTTCATCTTTGGCATGGGATATGTCAGAGAGGAGGATGACCATATGACAAATGCTCTTCATGAGAGATCATCAGCGCTGTCACTATGGAGGATATATCCATATTGGAACTCCCAACTGTTGGTGGAGTATTCCAAGGATCTTTTCACTTGCATGATCTTAGATGACCAGTTGCATGAGGAGGGATATTCAGTCAGAGATGGGGTCATCTTTTATCATGGCAGGATATTCTTTCCTAGAGTTTCCAAGCTCAAGGAGAAGTTATTACATGCAGCTCATGAGGAGTTCCTTTTCAGCCATACTTATTGTTTGAGAGCATACCACACCATCATGGAGGGGTATTTTTGGATGGGCTTTGAGGAGGAGATATATCAACATATGAGTAGATGGATGGACCAGATATAGATGGAGGAGATACATGACTCTTCGGGAGAGTTAGCACAGCCACCTCTTTTCTCTTTGAATATGAGAGGAGACTCATCTATGAGTCACTCCATTTGTATGAGTAGAGAGTATGGTAATAGTAGTCATTATTGTTTACATGAGCATTTATATGGTGTATGTATATGTCCCTTAACCACACATGTGCAGGATGATGCTCCAAGGAGGAGCATTCTTTTTTCTAGACCACATAGTCTAGTTGAGGCCATAAGAATGATTGATGGTAATTCCCTAGGAGGACTTGGGGAAGATAAACATTATGGAGGACATACTCATGGTAAACCTTGCATTATTCACTTCCCCCATACCTATGAGGAGATTGGAGCAACAAGAAAGTGGTTGAGAAGCCACTCATTTTATCAGTCTCTATGGCAGTTGAGGGTCAAGCTGCATTGGTTGCACTTGAGGGACCATTGTCCTTCTCATTTGTTGCATATGGAAGTAAGTATGATTCTCATTTTTTCTCCCTATGGCTCTATTGTTTATGTTCTTATGAGGATCATGCTTGGGAGAGAGACACATTGTGTGGATGTGTCCTTTGAGGGAGAAATTCCTCACACTTCTTGCACTACATGTTCTAATGGGAACATGGGATATGATATGGTCACCTTGATAGCACATTTGTCTTTTTATGAGGTGTTACACTAAAATTTGTCACCATGACATTTTAGTACTCCCTTAGAATTCTAAAACATCAAATTTCCTAAAATCAAGCCTTGAAATTAAGAGAAAAGCTCATAAAAGTCTTAAAAACACTTGTACCACACATTCCCTTAGCATTTCCTGCGGTATCGCAACTTTTTTCTCTAAAGCATGTGGAGCTAAATGCACTTTTTCTTCATTAAGGGTGTGAACCCCTGTAAAAGGTAAAATGAAGGTGGAAAGTAACATTTAGAAACCCATTAGTCAAATCTAGAGGCTTCTAGAAGCAATTATTCAGTCGAAGGTTCGCTCCTATCATGTATGTTCATTCCTCCATTATGGAAGCCTACCCCTTGATTTATGGAACCCAATCCCTTCAAAAGAGAATTATATCCCTTCTTATGTGGAACCAAAACCTCCCCTCTTTTCCTATAAATTGAAGCCATAGTGCAACTTCAAAGGTTATAGTTAGTGAGTTAGACTTTGAGAATTTTTCAGGAGAAATGTTGTAGAAATTCATACTCTCTTAACTAATCATTATATGGGAATGATTACACACCCATTTGCATTTTACCTGAGAGAGTGCAAATCTTGTCAGAGTAAAGGAAATGCCTGTTACAGACCCCAGGAAGGCCTGTACGACATCAAGGTGGACACAGTTGTAAGGCTCTTATTTATTAAAGATAATACGAATGAATATTGTTTTATCAATGAGTTTTTTAATTAAGTAGCTTATTTATCATGTTTTATCAATGAGTTATTTAATTAATTAGCTTATTTCTTGAATTCCTTGATCATCTTGATAGATATATGATTTGTGAATTATTTTATACTATGTAGGTGCTATTAAACTTTCCATGTTTGTGATTGCAGATCTCTGAAGACGACTCTTTAAAGCAACTAGAAACAAGATTATTACAAATAGCACTGGACTACAGGTAGGTTCTCAAAACTCCTGTTGTAACTAATTAATGAATCAAATATTGTCTATAGAAAATAGTTTTTATTTGTCTATTTGTTGCTAGTTGTCCATAGGACACTTGGGAGGTCTGTCTTGTCCACAAGAACGACTTCTCCATCCAACATGAGGTGAGCCATATAATGGAGGAGATTCCATATGATGATGACTTCCAACTCATCATATATGGAGATACATGGTCCAGCCTGCTTTGCAGCATTGGGGAAGATATCTTTGGAGGTCTAGTCCTCATTTTGCCACTTGAGGGAAAACTTATTGCAGCCCATGGACAGCCAACACTCTACACTTATCATATGTGGAGAGATGGACAACATGGGGTAGGCTGCATTTTCTACCATATGCATATTTTCATCCCACCTACTTTGCTGGAGCCAAAGGTGGAGGAAAGTTTCCAGGAGTTGCCTAGTTGGAAGGTGACTCATTTTTCATGGCTTATAGCTTGGGGATGGAGGATACATATGGGAAAGATTGTTCCCATCAGATTTCAGATCCCATTCCTCAAGGGAACCTCTAGAAATCACCTTGTTATCCTCTTGAGTATCTCACCTTTACATGATGATGGCTTGATAGCTACCTTGCATGTTGAGGAGGAACAATGTGGAGGCTTGATAGATGAGATAGAATCACTTTACTTAGAGGAGATTATCATACTTGGGTTCTACAGGGTGAGGAGGAGAAAATAATTTAGTATATCCTTGCACTTGCTTGAGGACAAGCAATCTTTGAGAGGGGAGGACTGTAATGTTCCAAAATTTTCATGAAGATAATTGGAACATTAATTTGTGCTTATTTCATCTAGTAGGTGAATAAAATGGGTAAAAGGACCATGAGTATGAATAATATCCTTCATAATGTGAAAATGATCATTGGAGCAGCTTATTTTTCACCTTCCAGTGTGAAAAGGGGCAATTTGCATGAGGACAAGGTCAAGTTTGACCAAGTCAACAACACTGCCTAGGAGGTGTAGCTTGCATGGGAAGACAATGCAGTTTTGGAGGGAGAAAGATTCCTTGTGGATGAAACCATAATGTGTGGGGTCCAGCGCAAAGAGGCATTCACTTGCATAAAATGAGGAAGAGGCAGCCATAGTGAGATATCTTTGAGCATTTGATCATTTGTCTGCTTAGACATATTTACAGCCCCAGCTATTCAGCTGAGTTGCAGTGCTGTTTAGCACGAGGGATTCCAATTTAGGATTTCCTCTCCTTCTTGAGAGGCCTCTTGAAGGATTTCACTTCATCTTCTCCACATCTTGGCTCAAGGCCAAAGCCACTTCCATCAGTCACTGCGTTATTTCTGCTGAAGTATAACGTAGTGTTGTTGGATGTTGCAGTGGAGGGTTCCACAACACCATTCCTTGTCTCATATTTTAGAGGAGGGAGCTTCTATTTCTTGCGAAGATTAGTAAGGAAGGTTTTTAGAGTTGTATTTCATATTTGGCATCATGGCAAAGCATCTCCCATCATAGACAGCGCAGTCCATTATCCATACTATGTTATTCCAATGCACACTTGCAGTGACGGGTCGCACCACCGTTGTGGAGGAGGCGGGGATCAACCTTACACTTGATAGATCTGTTGGAGGAGGTCATTTCAAATTTCACATCATCTTCAGCCATCTCCAGTATTTCAAAGTTGTAGCTGCTGCCCAACAACACTGGCATTTTTGCAGAATTGCCAATTGTACATTTATTCTAGCCAATCCTCTTGGGGATTGTTGTATTAGTGTTTTCAAGGGTTGAGAGCTTGCTCCCCCTCATTTATTTGAGCTGATATTGACATATCATTCTATTATCATGTATTTTGTTGCAGTGTCTTCTATAAACTGTGTTATTTTAGCCAGGGCTTTTCATATGTAGCAGTGCTCTTGTATTTTCTTGTATAGGCTCTATTGAGGCTTCCATTGCCTAGCTGGAGTGATTGATTCCTCCAAAAATTGTATACATTTTCTACTATATCATATATTTGTTGGCTATATGTTTCTTCATGTGTTCACGGCTATAAAATAATGCTTTCATTCCATTACTTGTGCTTACAATTGTTGCAGTCCCTCATCGGGCATTTTCTGCGAACATCTTGTAGTGGGAGATATGTTTAACCACTCTAGAAGGATTTATTTGGAGCCTCCACTTGGATTTGAGACTTAGATACATTGATATAAGGGATCCAGGTCTTAGTTTCAATTCCTATAGCAGCCATTACTGGAAAATGAGTTTTCTAATAATGCCTTGCTAGTTGTTCCAGATTTGGAACATTACAAATACAGTCGGCTTGACACTCTCACTGGAGGTGAAAAATTACTCCATCGTTGAGGGCTATGAATGAGAATAATTCGAACGATACATCTTCATATTTACCAGATATTCCTATTTCCTCCCTTATTCGATTTACTCCTCCTACTCAGTCATCCTTCCATGTTTTGTCCCCCTTTGATTTGTCGGTAAGGGCTCAGACTCTTGAGTCGCCAACATCTGTTGTTGGTATTCCTCCTATAGAATACCCTCCTACTAGACCTAATCCACCCTCATTTACTTCTCCTCTCGGATCCTCATTACCTCTCTCCTCAACACTTCATTTTATCCCTGCTTCTCCAGCTTCCCCCTCCTCCCCGTACCAAGGACTAGAGGCTCTATTCTTCTCGGATTCTTTTGGGATGGAGCCACTATCCATCAAAAAATATTTCAACTATCAATGGGAGAGGTTAGGGATTGTACCTCCATATCCCTCTTTTGCATATTAAAAGCACTCTATTTCTAGGAATAAGAAACCCCTTAATTTCAAGAAGCTCTCATATGTTCTTTTTGAGGCCTCACATCCCAGAGTATCTGCTTCTCCTAACGTTGATATTCCTGTTATTATCTCCCCGGTTAATCGGGTCCTTAGAGAAGACATTCTCGTCTTTCTGGTTACCCTATGATCATTCTATCATACAATATTAAAGGATTTGGGGACTCCCACAAATCCTGCTCCCTGAAAGGCCTCATTCACGGACTTCATCCAGACTTGATTTTTCTTCATGAAACCATGATTTCCAAAGAAAATCTTGGGAAACTTTTCTCAACACTTTCCCTGACTGACATTTTTGTGCTTTATAGCCATTATGGTTTATCTAGTGTTGAATTTCCATGATCTTGGATCTAGGATAGAATCTTAAAATCTCTGACGCTACCAAACCAAGAATCTCAATGATATTACTTTGCACGGTGGAATATAAATAACAGTAAATCACATATGCACATAATATAGAAAACATTTTACAATTTTTATCCCAAAATTTATATATTAAAAAAATATAATACAACAATATAGGGCTCTCGTACTAGGGATAATGGTCCTCATATATCCACTCTTACAAGATAAAAAAAGAAATACTTTAACAATATGGTTGTAGCATGCTCCCACAGCTCCTCTCAATCATACGATGTACATTCCTGGTCCTTTGGCTCCCGATCTGCATATCCTACCTTTATCAATGCTCATAGTCCATCAGGTCACTAAATCTCAATTGTCAATATGCTCACTATTTGTGCCTTAGTCCATCAACGACACAACACATTGAGACTCTTGTCAAGTTGTTCATAGCACCACTTGTGAACAAATATCAATCTGTCCACTACTCTTCCTCATCTACTTAAGGAATTAGCCCATTATGGTCTTCCTACACTAATCCGATAAAGACCAAGATAGCGTACAGAGGGTTGCCACCTATCACCACAAATTTTCCATCTCCCACAATGAACACGAGCTAGGAGGACTACCCATCATCTGTTATAGAATTCCTTCTCCACACATAAGTCTCGAGCTCCAAAAAATGCTCTTGGTTAATTAGACCCTTGATCTCCAATAAATACCACTCTAGAAACTACCTTTGTCCATTAAGGTGTTGCACATCGGGATCCAACTCAGACACTATCACATTGTCATCCAGCATACCATAAGTTCCAAATCCATGTCCACACTTGGTCTACTCTCACACTTCCCTCCACGAGTCCATGTGTGACCAAGTTCATGTTGTAGCATTTTCACCTAGTTAGGACATCCAATCATCTAGGAAACCCTTCCACATGGCTCCTACATGCTCCTCAAATCAGTCCTCTCTTAGGACACTACATCACTCCATAGCAAGATCTACTCCTATTTGGAGTTCCTTCATTCGCAAGGCAACTCCAACACTTGGCTCCCAATCTGCCAATAGACTTCTCTAAGTCACAAATAATCACTATAAAAATTGCCACTAGTTAGGGCATTTAGCCACCAAGTCTATCCCTCCACTTTGGCTATTACAGGCTGCACTATGACCGATCCAAAATTGACCCAAAACATGGATCCAAAACCTATAATAATGTCCTTAAAAACATACCTTAGCTCATTTTTTTGAGGTTCCTTGATTGCTACAATTCTAGACTAGTTAAGGCACCCAACTAAAGTCCATAACAGTCCTCAAATATGGCCTAGAATTGCACCCTTTCTTGTGGTTTCCTTCTCCTAGCAAGCTCCAACTTCACGTTACCTTGTTCCTTCCACCAGAACCTCTAATTAGACCTTATGGCCCTCTTGTATATCCTATAATAGGCCTGCGATGGTCTCTAAGCTTGTGTCTTTCTACAACAAGCCTTCTCCTTTCTTCGGTAGCCCTTTTTAAGGGTATGAACCTTCCTTACTGCCCCCAAAATAGTCCACTCTCCCTCGGCCTCCAAGAGCAGGCCTACAGACTTGAAGACAGTCGTTCGACCTCCACCATGTGACCCAAAAAAAACCTCCAAATCGCCTTGTTGTCTGTTCCTCCTTGTTGCAGCTAGGGCAGAAAATTTGAGCTCCTTTCTTGTGTATATGTGTTGCACGATAAAATCCAATTCACCCTCATTACACCTTCTATTTATACCAAAGAGAAGGGCTCCAAAACACATGATTTATGGGTTTCTACAACTTTCATAGTTCATATTTACACCAAGCCAACCTTGACACACGTGTAAACCCCAACCATATCTTCAAAAATTCATAACTCTTCAACGACAACTTGGAATAGCATGATTTTTTATGCATTGTATTCGTCTCAATGAGAACTATCATCCTAATCCATCACATGTCAAAAAATCATCATGGTTTTGGCCAAAATTATAATGGGTGCAAAACCAAAAGCTTGGGTTCCAAGCACACAAGTGACTCCCATGGCACATTTCCTTCCAAACCCCGAAGCCTACGGCTTGGGTTACCTCCCAAGCTACCAAAAATAAACATATATTGGATTGGTTGTGACTTCATAGCCCTCATGTCTTGATATTTCAGCTTACTTGACACACGCAGGTATATTACTCATAGTAAATTCTTAGGGCTCCTCTACCCAACTAAATATCATCAACATGTACGAGCCTTATTCTGGTAGATGATCAATTTGGGAACATGTCACAAATTATATAATTTTGGACCTATCTTCACTTATTGTTGTCGGAGATCTCAACTTGAATGTAGATGTTAAGGATAATTAGGTACATTAAACGAAGGCTAACACTTTGGAGTCTTATTTTAACGATCCATTATACTCCTTGTCTCTTTGTGACATTATCCCTTCCAATATTTTCCCTACCTAGAGTAACGGTAGGACGAGAAATGATTGTGTTTCAAAGCATTTGGACCGCTTATTGATCAAGGATATTTTGGCAGTGGGATTGAAGGACCTATCCTCTTTGGTAATCCCCTCTTTTTTCTCAGATCACCTTCTAGTTTCTCTCTCATGGGATGGGGAATCTAGGAAGAAGGCCCTACATTTCAAATATAACCATACTTGGTTAGAACATGCAGAATTCTCGGAAATTGTACTGAAGGTCTGGTAGGAAACTCGAGTGCAGTCTAGCCATATGGAAAAAAAAATCTACAAATTAATTTTTTTTTTTAAAAAGGTGTGCAACTAGATTATGAAGCTAAAAACAGAAGAGAATTGGAACCTAGCCTCCATAGAGGATTCCATTTTAGATCATTTTGATCTGAATGATCCACTCTACAACTGTGTTGCACATAAATTATAGATTATGGAGTTGGAAGCTAGAAATCATTCCTTCTAATCGACAAGGAGATTAAAAATTTGGGATGTCTGGGTAGCGGTCGGTGACAAGAACACGAAGTTATTTCATAGATTTTATACTATGTGAAGGAAAGAGAATGGCAACTGGAGCATTCGAGATGTCAAGAATTCCATCTACACATCTCAAGAGGATATTGAACAAGTCACATATCGACACTTTAAGGTTTTTATTAGCCAGAGAAAAATCATTTCGAGATCAAATGGAATTCATTAACTCATTACCTACAATGTTCTAGGAACAAGAGAACTCGGTCCTGGGCTGACATGCTATGATAGAAGAAATTCATTGTTTTCTTCTTGCTTGCACCAAGGACAAGAGTCTTCACTTGGATGGGTGGGGAGTTGAACTGAACTTGAATTTCTTTGATATTATGTCTAAAAAACTACTAGAGGTGGTTGAGGAATCTAGGGTAAAAGGTCACATCTCAGGTGCCATAAATGCTACATTTCTAGCACTAATTCCCAAGATGAAACATCCTGTCACATTTCAGGATTTCCAACCCATCTCATTTTTAAACATGGTATATAAGCTAATCTCCAATCTCATTGCATTTAGGCTGAGGTCTTATCTGATCGTTCACGTCTCACTAGAACAATTTGGGTTCATTGAGGTGTGGCAGATCTAGGATGCGGTGGCCACTGCGCAATAATGTCTACATACTATTAAGGTAAGGAGACATAATGCATGTCTAATGAAAATTTATATCTATAAGGCTTTTAATAGCATAGACTGGGAATTTTTGAGAATAATCATTATAATATTGGAATTTCTAAATATAATGCCAACTGGATCATGGCATGTGTGAAATCTGTTAATTTTTCAATTATCATCAATGGATTTCCCACTTATTTTTTCAAAACCTACATAGGTTTGTGTCAGGGGTGCTCTCTATCATATATTCTTTTCATACTTGTTATGGAAGTGCTTATTAGGAATATTATTGATTACATAAATAGGGTCATAATCATTAGAATTAAAATGACCCGTCAAGTCTAGGTTACTCACTATATGTTTGTCGATGACCTGCTTTTCGGAGGAGTCAAAAAGGTCATTGAATGGAAATATTATCACCACATTCTCAACTCTTTCGTATTTGCTTTAGGTCTTTATATGAAATATAATAAATCAGAATTAATAGTTGCTGATGTGGAAGCGAGTGAGGTTGAACAAATTAGCAGTCTTTTTGGAGTCTCAATTCGGCCATTAGACTATGGGTTGACATACATGGGATTCCATATCAAACTAAATGTCTATTTGATATTAGATTAGGGATGGATCATTAATAAAATTGATCACAGGATTAATCAATTGGCCCACAGGTGGATTACATTGGGTGGCATACTTATTATGATCAAGTTAATTTTATAATCCATATTTGCTTTCTAGATGCACCTTTAAATTTTGTTGATGGCCATCTGCAAGAAGATTGACACAATTCTGGCTAGATTTCTTTGGTCTAGTTATGATGCACAAAAATAATCCATTTTGTACGTTTTTCCACCCTGGCCAAATTTTTTTATTGTGGGGTTTTTGGGATTCTAGATACTTTATCCTTCAACAGAGCACTAATCTGCCTGATTTTATGGAGAGGACTAACTGGCAGGGGCATCTAGTCTCAGATTATCCGAGGTAAATACATAGCCTATAAGGAACTATAAGATTGGATTAAATATGGGGTTAATCAAAAACCTTATTCCTCTTTTATTTAGAAAAGCATGATGAGAAATAGGCATTGGATGTTCATGGGTCTATGTTGGGAAGTGGGGGTAACAGGACAGGTGTGGGTCCAAACATCATCAAAGGTCTAATGGGCACACATTTTTTGTCGGTTCCTCTACTCTAGCATCTGCATGGTAGAGGTATGTACTCTATATCTCATATAATTTACCATATGAATCCATATCCTCACATCCAATTATGGTTTCAAGATTTAGACATTGATCGCACTCGTTCATTGACTAATGGTACCTATACATCACTCAGGTTGAGGTTGTTGTAATTCAACTCACTGAAGAGGAGGACCTATTGACCTAGGTTGGGAAAACCAATTAGAGTCATATCATGATTAAAGAAATTTATAAGTTCATATCCAACGCATCTCATGTTGTTGAAGCACCTCATTGGCTTCACAAGATATGGAACTGGGATATTCCATTGAAACTAAAATGTTTCAGCTCGTTGGCTCTCCACGATAAAACACTCACATGGGGAAACCTCTCTCGCAAATGTTTCTAAGGCCCTGGCATATGTCCTCTATGAATGCTAAACTCATATGATGTGTCTCATCTTCTTATCAACTACCTTATTGCAAAAAAAAAATTGGCTCTCTGTTATCCATATTTTTAAGATCAATGGGAACTGGACACACCTTAACGTGGATGCATGTTACAAGTTAAGGTTCACTTCACAGCAGGAATTCTACTCCTTACCCTTTTACATCATATGGGGCATATATAACTATAGAAATAAAAGGATCTTTAAGAAAAATAAAGTGGATATTATACACACTATCTTGGGGATCGCGAAATACTCTTTTGATATTAGACCCAAGAAATGTGATATCAAACAGAGACATATTTACAAAAAGGATGTGTGGCAAAAGCTACCGGTTGGTTTTTTTTATGGTGCATGTAACAACAATCATTGTGGATGTCGAGCACTCATTGTTAAGGAGCCAGGATATTGTCTTCATTTTTTGTGGGAGGGAGGCAAGGGCACAAACAATCATTCAGAAATTATAGCTCTTTGGGGTCTCCTTTTCTCGACACAATGGCATAACATCAAAGACATAAAGGTATTCAGAGATTCAAAATTTTTCATCGATTGGATCATAGGACTCATATTTTTTCAACCACCAATGATGTCCTATTGGATGAAGTGCATATGATGTATAGAGCGTACATTTCATCGTATCTCTTATGATCACATATACCAGGAACAAAACTCCATAGCAGACATGATCTCCAAAAGAGGTGTGACTGGTATTCCTAGGGTCATCCATTATGCTTCTTACAAGCAAGACAGTAGATTTGATTATGAATTCATTCCCATTTCTTCAATGACACATCTTAGAATTTGATTCTATGAAAGATATCATGTTTTTTGAAGAAATATTTTACGATTGTAAAAATTGCTAAATATATTTTGAAATGACTCATAGTTTTTAAAATTTTCCTTTTTCTTTTTAGAACAAGTCACTAGGTCGATGTTTTGTATTTTTTATAAATTTAGGATGAATAGAAACGACAAGATCCAAGTATATGTACTCTCTTTTCCACATATAGAAGAAAACGTGCTTTTTCTTCTGAAAAAAAATGACAGTAATATATATTATTTTGCTGGGACAATTTATATATATGATAAGGACGATGAACCAATGAAAAGTCAAATTTTGGTATTTTTAGTTGAAAATGGAAAACTCCGGCTCGTTAGTGAAAATGAGACAAAGGGTGTGGTATTGAATACCAATTCATTAGATGGAAAATTGGTTGCAGGAATCAACCAAAAAATTGATTTGTACAAATGGATAACCCATGATGTTTCGATAGACCTTGAATGTGAATGTGAATCTGAATGTGTATATTATGGCCATATTGTTGCTTTCAAATTTTAGACTCGTGGAATTTTCATCATCATTTATGACTTATGGACATCCATATATGTGTTGGAACAGAACACGTCTCCTGACAATAGAAGTGTATTGACAGAGAGGGCTTGTGAAGAAAGTGAAAAATGGATGAAAGCAGTAGAATTTTTGGATGATGATATATACTTAGTAACATGTGTGAGAGTATGTGAGTGGGTTAGGGCATGTATCTCTTACTCTGCCTCATGTGTCTCACTCAGAATAGTATGGTGGCATTCCTTCATTTATATTTGGGACACGTAGCGATATGATTGGTGTTGTTGTATCCCTTCTCGATTGACAGTATCGTACTCGAGAAATTGCAATAAAACCTTGTGAAGGTAATTGAAGGAGTAGGTGGGTTAAGCCATGAGCATTGGCATTCATTCAGCAATGGAATGGAGACTCAAGAAGCCAAAACAAACTTTGGATGGTGATTTCATTGAGTCATTTCTAGACCTCAATACAAAGAAGAAAGAAGAGATGGAAACTACCATGAATGTTTCTGAAGAGGAGTTATCTTGTCTAGTGGCATCCCTTAAGCAATTACATTGATTTTAAAGAATCTTCTTTTTCATTAGTATTTGATCTGTTATAGCTTGAAAAACGTGTAGGCAACGAGTTCCTAGGAGCCAAAACGTGTTCCTTCATGTGCATGACTCGAGTTCCTAAAAATAAAGACAAGTTCCTATAATTTAGGAATCATTCCCTTAAAATTAGGATGAGTTAGGGTGTAGTTAGCTATTTTTTTGAAATTGAAAATCGAGATCTTGATTTTCTATTGTGAGTTGATTAAGGAAAAAAACAAGTGATAGAGTTTCAATTTTTCAACTTGAAATAAGACAAGTTTCATGAGAATTTAACTCATGGTAACTCCATCAATTACAAAATCCTTCCTTAATTAGAATATTCAATAATTTTAACCATTCGAATTGATTTTAAAAGGAGCAGAGGAACAAGTTTCATCACTATTTTGGTGATCATGAGTTGGTGAGACCAAGTAATAGGAAGCATGTGTTTGTGTAGGGAGCTTATGAGAGGAAGAGTGTGCAAGAGAATCTTATGCACATGTTAGAAGAGGGAAACAAAGATCAATAGTTTTGCAAGAGTTTTAAGCTTAGAACATGCACAAAAGACATGTGTGTATTTCATATTGAAACAATTGTATTTTGTAAGATATCAATTTCTCAATTTCTCTATCAATAAAATTATCAAACAAGAATATTTTTTTCTCAGTTGGGTCCCTATATAGTTTTATGTTGTTGAATTATGTAATTGTGATTTTATTTATGTTCTTATTCCACTACATTTAGTAGATAAATTATATGGTTATTTGAGAAGAAATTATATTTCATATTGCTCATATTAGGAGAACAAAATTTCATGGATTTTATACAATGGATTTCCTAGACATCTCCTTACTTAGCACCGCATACTGTTATGTTGTCAATATCGAGAAAAAAATTAAACAAAAGAAGCAGGACTTTGGATCTACAAATCTGAAGTAAGGAAAAGGCATCACCAAACCATGGAACAAAGGACAGAGTTAACGTGCATCAAAGCCATAAGAAAATAACAACACCACAAATACAAATAAGGAAACATGAAAGTGGTGTGAGTACCACAAGATCCCCATTCACAGCACAAGTGAGTTTCGCACCAAACAGTCACTAGTGGTCGAGTTGAAGGCTCTAGATTTAGATGCATGTTCTGACTCAAATTTAGAACTCAACAAGGGGAATTACAAAGGCAAGCATATTATCGATACATATCTCGGCGCCACCATTGCTACCACCAGGATCCAAAATATTAAGCCATAAGATCCAGACGAAGGGGAGTGTCTATTCTACCCATATGTGGGTGAAGGTGTCTTCATTGCAATTTGTTGTCGACAATGGGAGAGAAAAGAACCTCATCTCAGTAATGGTCATTGAGCAGTTCAGCCTACCGACCATACCACACCCGAAGCCATACACCATATTGCCACCTTTCGTAAAACATCAAGCCCTTCATGGATGAGGTATTGTGTGATGTTTCTCTTCTTGAAGTCTATGATGTGTTATTAAGACAACCATACTTATGGAAGAGACATGTTGTGTATGAGCCTAGGGAACATTCTGTTATTATTAGTTTGGGTAGTAATCTGTACATGATACTAGAGGTAGCCCCGCCTACCACCATCTCATTGATATTTTCTAAGTGATGTAGTAAGATCATCTCTGAGATTGGGAAATTTGTTTACTTTATGATCCACTCTCAAAGTAAGGGGAATATCGTGGCCACATCCATTACCCCTGAGAAGGGTTCCACCACATAGAAAAATCAGGTGGTTAAGGTTGTGTAAGAATACAAGGACATCTTCTCCTGACCCATAGTGGTACCTTTGCACTGTCAGGTCAAGCATTCAATCGATCAGGTGCATGGAGTGCCCCTACCCAATGGGTTCAATATACCGCCACTCTATTCTAGAAAATGAATAAATCAAGAAACATATCTAGGATTTCCTGCAAAAAGGGAACATTTGGCCAAGTTCCTCACCTTATGGGAGCTCGATTATACTTTTACAAAAGAAGGATGGGACCTGGACACTCTGCATTGATTAGATCGAGCATTAAATAAAATCATTTTCATGAACATGTATCTAATCCCACGGATTGATGACCTTCTTGACCAACTCAAGGGTTCCAAGCACTTTAGCAAGATCGATTTAAATTTTGGCTATCACTAGGTCCCAATAGATCCCACAAATGTATAGAAGCCACCTTCAAATCTAAGGAGGGCCTTTTTGAGTGGTTGGTCATGCCTTTCGGGTTGAAAAATTCCCCTGTAATTTTTATGAGGTTGATGGATAACATCTTGCATCCCTTTACCAAATTTGTCATGGTTGTATATCTGGATGACATCCTCATCTTCAATAAGAATTGGGAAGAGAACTTGCAACAAATTTGGCAGGTCCTTCAAACCCTGCAACAACACAAGTTATGTGCCAACTTGGAGAAATATACCTTTGGCATGGTCCAAGTCCAATAAATGGGTTATATCATTGATGAATAAGGCGTTCATGTGGATCCATCTAAGATACAAATCATTTAGGATTGGCTAGCCCCGACCACTCTAATATAACTTCACATATTTTTGGGCCTTGCCATTTTTTATCGGAGGTTCATGTTGGGATTATGTCATATTGCATGGACTTTGAGTAAAGTTACCAAGAGTAGGGTGAAATAAAATTTTTTTTGGTCTGAGTCCCAACAAAAGGAATTCGTTGAGTTGAAGCATCACCTTTGTTCAGCACCAGTGCTCACACTGCCAGATCTATAGCAACCATTTGAAATCGAGACAAACCCCTTCGACTATGTTATTGGTGTCATTCTGACCCAACAAGGGAAGCTAGTGGTCTATCACATTGAGACACTTTTCGATACAAATCAGAAACACCCCACCTATGATAAGGAGATGTATTCTATCATGTAGGATTTCTGGTAATGGAAACATTACATTATAGGGAAGGGGAAGATCATCCACATAGATCACCGACCTCTTCAATTTATATAGGCACAACAGAAGGTGTAGAATAATCAACATAAAAAGTGGTCCACTTATATGAAACAATTCTATTTTAACATTAAATACAAGAAGGGAAACACCAATCATGTTGTAGATTGCCTCAGTCGAATCCTAGTTGTAGTGCTGACTATTGTTCTCAGCTCTTGTGGCCACGAGACCTCTGAATGGACACAACTATACAAAAATGATTCAAATTTCACCACCACATACTAGATGCTAGTGGATGGAAAGCAAGTTTCAGACTTCCAAATCCATGATGCATTATTATGCTACCTTGGCCACCTTTGTCTTCCTTTAAGCAAGCATGTCGAGCTAATTTGTGAGGCACACTATAGTCAGGTCACGGGACACTTTGGCATGGAGAAAATTGTGGTAGTACTATAGAAGTATTTTTATTGGCCAAAACTCTGAAAGGATGTTGGAAAATATATCACATCTTGCACTGCCTATGCCATTGCCAAACCTACCATAAAAAATCAAGGCCTATACACCCCTCTACCTACTCCTAGCCAGACCTGGGAATCCATCTCCATGGAATATCTTTCTGGCCTCCCTCTTACCAAGAATGGTAATGTTTTTATATTTTTAGTCGTGGAAAAGTCTTTTAGATGGCTATATTGATGACCTGCAAGAAGAGTATAAAAAAAAGGAAATTTCCAAACTATTATTTGAACGAGTATTGGTACATTTTGGGATTCCATTGACCATTATATCATACCAGGATAGTAGGTTCCCAAACACATTTTAGTCAAGCCTTTGGTCATTATTGGACACCAAGCTCACCAAGTCAACTGCATTCCATCCGCAGATTGATGGCCAGAGAAAGGTTGTCAACAGGATGACTATGCACATACTGTGCATGTACAACTCCAAGCATCCATGAATATGGGTTGAGAGCCTTCCCTATGTGCAACATGAATATAAGATAGATCTCCATAACTTGACGGACTATAACCCCTTTCACATGGGTCTAGGATTTCAAACGTTGTGCCTAGTTGAAGTTTCCATGCCTCATGCGACTACACAGAAACAAATCCACACCCAGTGTTCAATGTGGACTGCCTTCGACCATACTTTCCACCATTCTTGGACACATCAGACATTGTCGAACAATTGAGACCAACTAAGCTCAACCTATAATACCTAGAACAACCCACAAATGATCGGATTATGGACACACAAATTAAAAACACTTGTAAATAGAGGATCCAACTATAGTAGCTTGTCAAATCTTAGCAACTCATGCACCATGGAAAGTGGCTCACCAGGGACCAAGTTCAGTAGAAGTTTCCCCATCGCAGGGATACACTCAATGCAAAGGGGACCATTACTTCCTAAGTGGGGAGGATTAATCCAAGTGGATATTTGTTAGGTCCCTATATTACTAGTATAGTCCCTTATTTTTGTTAGTGTAACCCCCTTATTGTTATTATTGTACCCTTTTAACCCCCATTTTTTTATTATTGTGCCCTTAAATTATTATTGTTAGGTCGACTAGGATTACATTGTGGCCCACTAGGATTACATTATGGCCCCATGGACTCCTATATATAGAAAGGAGGTTTTGTAAATTGTATCATCCAAGAATTGTTCATTTATGTAATGTATTTGAGGTTGTCCCCTCGAAGTGGCTTATTTCTAAGGCGTTGATATCTTTTTCTTCTATTTTTGGAGCTGGTTACACAACATTTGGTATCAGAGCTTGGGATTCTGGGGTTTCACTGCTCCAAACAGGTCATCGTGGAATTTTCGCTATAACTTTTTTCTGCGAAGTTTCAGAAGCTAAAAATTTTAGGGTGCGAAGCTGAAATCCTGAGGAAGATTGTCTAAAAATGTCAGAGCTTGGTTCGCAATATTTTCGGAGATATCATCTGTGGAAGTTAGGCCTTTGTTCAAGCTCCTAAACAGGTCATCGTGGCATTTTCGCTATAAATTTCTTTCTACGAAGGTTAAGAATCTGAAATTTATATGGTGCGAAGCTGAAATCCTGAGGAAATTTGTCAAAAAATTTCAGAGCTTGGTTCGCAATATTTTTGGAGATATGATATGTGGAAGGTAGTGCTTTTTTAGGCTCATGAATTTCATCTCAAAGAGGTGATCGTGGGAAAAGTTCAATAACTCTCTCTCTGGGCAGTGGATTTGAGTGCCATAAAAATTGTTCGCAATTACACGGATTTTAGTTTCTTGGCTATAAATTTCAGAGACAAAGGATGAAACAGTGACACGTGGCAAGTCCTACAAGTTTGCTCTACTGAACCAGTCCAGAATTAGGTCATTGTGGGAGATTGGACACAACTTTGTCTTGGGGAATCCAAATTAGATCAGACCTATGGCATTTGAAAGAAGCTTCAGAGGGTTACTACAGGGCTGAATTTCAGATATTGAATATTTTCAATTACAGAGATAATTCAATTTCAATATCGAGCTCCTCAAAGAAAGTAAAATGTATCAATATTGGATTCTAAAATGGCGCCTAAAAATAATTCAACACCCATTAAGCCTTCAGAAGGCTCTACCATAACTCATGAAGATGAGGAATTGCAACATGATCTATCAAAATTACAAGAGAAAGTGCAACAAATTTCACTCTCGCAAAGAGAAACAAAAAATGAAATGGAAGTTTTGAAGAAAAGCATGGAAGTGAAGATGGACGGTTTGAAGAAAGGCATGGAAGCTAAGATGGATGGTGTGGAAGTGAAGATGGATGGTTTGAAGAAAGGCATGGAAGCTAAGATGGATGGCGTGGAAGCTAAGATGGATGGCGTGGAACCTAAGATGGATGGCGTGCAAGCTAAGATGGATGGCGTGGAAGCTAAGATGGATGGCATGGAGGCTGGCATGGAATCTAAGATGGATGACATGGAAGCTAAGATCGATGAGAAAAAGGAAAACATGAAGAATTTTCTAAAAGAAGACATGAAAGGTTTGACAAATTTGATACAAGAAAGGTTTCCTAATGGTGAAATGATAGTAGAAGAACCTCATGCTGAGAACAAAATAAATGTTAATTGTCATTTCATTAACTCTAATGTTGGCGGGAAGAACCACCATATTCCAAAGATGGATATGAGGAAGTTTGATGGAAAGGATCCTGTAGCATGGATACTACAGATGGAGCAATATTTTGATCTCTATAACGTGAAAAACACACAAAAGGTACGCATTGAAACTTTACATTTAGAAAAAAATACATTTGTATGGTATCGATGGCTTTGCCCCCGTAAAAAAATTGTCACTTGGTCAATTTTTACAGAGGAAATGATAGCACATTATGAGGATACAAAGAGCAACACCTTCTTTAGCCAATTGATAAATCTCAAACAAAAGGGTTTAGTGGGGCAGCACATTGAGGACTTCCAAAAATTGAATATAAGGGTAACTGATATTCCAGAGGAAAACAAGATTGATCTCTTCATAGGGACTTTAAAGGATAACATCCAACATGAAGTTCGCATTTTGGAACCTGATTCATTGGAGAAGGCATTCGGGTTGGCAAGAAAAGTTGAATGTAAAATTATGGCGACAAGGAAGCCTACCACTCAATTCTATAAAGAAGGAAGTGTTGCTATGCCTAGATTTCCACAACCTACAAGGTTGACACCACAAAAATTGGAAGAAAAAAGAGCAAAAGGGCTTTGCTACGGTTGTGATAGAAAATACACTAAAGGTCATAAGTGTGCTGAGAAGAAACTATTTTACATAGATTGTGAAGAGGAAAAAGAAAATGAACAAGAAGAGGATATACACCGGGAACCAGCCCTAGAAGAGGAAGAAATGAATCCGACCATATCGTGTAATGCACTGGCAGGAATTACCACTCCTCAAACTCTCAATATAGAAGGACATATCAAGAAAAAAAAGGTAATAGTGTTGATTGATTCAGGTAGCACCCATAATTTTATTCATTGTAAGGTAGCCAAGGAATTAAATTGTTTCCTATACCCAGCACCAGAATGTCAAGTGATGGTTGCAAATGGAGGAACTATAAATTTCTCTGGAAAATGTCATAATATCAAGCTAACCATGGGGGAATATGTGTTGACTAGTCCAATACTTTCCATTCCTATGGGAGGTGTTGATGTTGTACTAGGAGTACAACGGTTACAATATTTGGGGACGGTAGTTTTTAATTTTCAAGAACTTTTCTTGAAATTTTTTTCAGAAGGAAAGGAAGTCGAATTACGGGGTATTGAAGGGAAGCCGGGAAGGATAATAAGCTCTAATGTCATGACAAAGCTTCTAAATAAAGAACAACGAGGCGTAATTGCATAATTATGCTCACTAGACGTTCCGACATCAAAATCATCTATTTCGGCAGATCTCCAACAAGTCTTGGACAATCATTCCAAGGTGTTTGAAACTCCCAAAGGACTCCCACCTATTCGTGATCATGATCATGCTATTCATTTGATTCCAGGAAGTGTTCCTCCAAAAATCGGGCCTTATAGATATCCTTACTTCCAAAAGAGCGAAATTGAACGTATGATTGCAGAAATGTTAGAGGCGGGTATAATTCAACCTAGTCAAAGTTCTTTCTCTGCTCCTGTAGTATTGGTACACAAGAAGGATGGATCATGGCGAATGTGTACGGATTATAGGGAGCTCAATAAGCTCACCATTAAAGACAAATTTCCCATTCCTGTGATTGATGAATTATTGGATGAATTACATGGAGCAATTTATTTTACCAAGTTGGATCTTCGTTCAGGATATCATCAAATTAGAATGAAGACTGAAGATATTCCAAAAACAGCATTTCGAACTCATGAGCGTCATTATGAATTTTTGGTCATGCCTTTTGGTCTTACCAATGCACCTTCTACATTTCAAGGGTTGATGATTTCCATTTTCAAACCCTTCCTTAGAAAATTTGTGCTAGTATTTTTTGATGATATACTAATCTACAGCAGGTGTTGGAAGGATGATGTTGAACATGTTGACAGGGTGCTCAAACTATTGCAGGAGAAACAATTATATGCAAAAACATCCAAATGTTTCTTTGGAGTACAAGAGGTGGAATATCTGGGTCATATTATATCTCACGAGGGTGTTAAAGTAGACCCTAACAAAATTAAAGCCATTAAGGAATGGAAAGTCCCCAAGACAATAAAGTAGTTGCGAGGATTTCTCTGGTTAACAAGATATTATCGCAAGTTTGTTAAGAATTATGGAATAATAGCAGCACCTCTAACAACATTATTGAAGAAAGATGCATTTTCATGGACTCCTGAAGCAACTAAGGCCTTTGAACATCTTAAAGAGGCAATGTGCCTAGCACCGGTCTTAGGTACGCCAGACTTCACAAAAACCTTTATTGTGGAATGTGATGCCTCAGGAAATGGAATTGGTGCAGTTTTAATGCAGGAAGGAAGACCCATTGCTTTTGAAAGTCGTCCAATCAAAGCAAAGTATTTACAGAAACCTATTTATGAGAAGGAAATGTTAGCAATACTGCATGCACTAAAGAAATGGCGAACTTACCTAATGGGAAGACACTTCAAGGTAAAAACTGATCATGATAGTCTTAAACACTTTTTGGAACAAAGACTATCTTGAGAAGAGCAGCAAAAATGGGTCACAAAGATGTTGGGTTATGACTTTGAAATAATCTACAAAAAAGGAAAGCTTAATGTTGTTGCAGATGCACTCTCAAGAAAGAATGAAGAGGTGGAAGCATTGCTTTGTGCCATTCTATTATCCAACCAGATTGGATAACCGAAGCAAGAGATGAATGGAAGAAGGACAAAGATGTATGGACACTCATTCAAAAGTTGCAGCAAGATCCTAGTACATCTGATACATTTAGTTGGAAAAATGATTCCTTATGGTACAAAGATCGCTTATATCTTTGTAAGAATTCCCAACTGAAACAAAATATTCTTCGGGAATTGCACACTTCTCCTTTAGGAGGACACTCAGGATTTTTAAAAACTTACCACAGGGTGAAGAAAGATTTTTTTTGGGATGGCCTTAAATCTGATATTCAAAAGTTTGTGGCGGAATGTTTGGTTTGCCAGCAGAATAAAGTGGATACAATTAAGACCCCAGGACTTCTACAACCTTTATCCATTCCAGGTCAACGTTGGGAGGAGATTTCAATGGATTTTATCACAGGTTTACCTAAGTCCGAAGGAAAGAGTGTCATCATGGTGGTAGTTGATAGACTTACCAAGTATGCACACTTTTGTGCAATATCTCATCCATTTAAAGAAAGTACAGTTGCTACTACATTTATGGACAGAATTCAAAAGCTACATGGAAGCCCAAGGGTTATTGTGAGCGACAGAGATCCCATTTTTACTGGAAATTTTTGGACGGAGTTATTTTCTTGTTTGGGTACTCATTTAGCTCATAGCTCATCTTATCATCCTCAATCTGATGGTCAAACTGAGATAGTAAATAAATGTTTGGAAGGATATCTTCGTTGTTTTGTATCTGATAAACAAACACAATGGGTCAAGTGGTTACCTCTCGCTGAATGGTGGTATAACACTTCCTTCTATACTGCAGCAAAAATGACCCCATTTATGGCACTTATGGATATCATCCACCATCGATCACATCATCTTTAAGGGAAAATTTGAAGGTTCAAGCAGTGGAAGATCACATCGAGCATCAGCAAGAAGTTCTCCAACTCTTAAAGGATAACCCGAATTTGGCACAAAATCGAATGAAACAACAGGCAGATCAACATCGCAGCGAGAGAAGTTTTGGTATAGGAGATTGGGTATTTTTACGGCTACAACCATATAAACAAATGTCCCTCAAGCAAGCTAAGAAGGATAATAAATTATCGCCAAAGTACTATGGTCCTTACAAGGAGTTGCAAAAGATTGGTACTATGGCATACAAATTGGAGCTTCCTGCTTCTTCGCGAGTACATCCAGTTTTCCATGTTTCATGCTTAAAGAAGGTTATAGGTGAAAATCTTCCAGTTCAAACAGTATTGCCAGAACTTGATGGGGAAGGGAAAATCATATTGGAACCTGAAGCAGTCATGGAAAAAAGAACTCGACAACCACGGAATCGATCAATTTCAGAGTATCTCATCAAGTGGAAGAACTTACCCACTGAAGATTCTACATGGGAGGATGAGAATTTTATACAGAAGCACCCGGAGCTACTCAAGTGTTGAGGACAACACTTTTTTGAAGGAAAGGGGCATGTTAGGTCCCTATATCACTAGTATAGCCCCTTATTATTGTTAGTGTAAACCCCTTATTGTTATTATTGTACCCTTGTAACCCCCATTTTGTTATTATTGTGCCCTTAAATTATTATGGTTAGGTCGGCTAGGATTACATTGTGGCCCACTAGGATTACATTATGGCCCCATGGACTCCTATATATAGAAAAGAGGTTTTGTAAATTGTATCATCCAAGAATTGTTCATTTATGTAATGTATTGGAGGTTGCCCCCTCGAAGTGGCTTATTTCTAAGGCGTTGATATCTTTTTCTTCTATTTTTGGAGCTGGTTACACAACAATATTGGTGGCCACCTATCTGTTCCACTTAATCCCCAAAACAGTTTCTTTCAGTTTCCTTAATTGTAGCATAATTTACTATTTTTGGTAGTTTTTCACGTCTTGAACTTTCAGAGTTGTTTTGAGGCCGTAAACAACATTTTTTTTAGAAAACGTGAATACTTCTATACTATAATAGTATAGACTATAATAATTGTAGTCAAAAGTTATAGTCCTCATATAGATCTTTCTAACGAGGTATCATACACATCAAATGTAGATCATATGCCAAAGTTAGGACCCTGAGAAGTTGATGTACCAACTAATTATACCAACAAGGTCGACAAAGTTTTGATACTTCATTTCTTAGGGTTAGGTTTTTTGATGTTTAGGGTTTTCCCTTGTTTCTCAATAATAAAAAGGCCTTCAAGCCTCATTGTAACATGGTTCTAAAGCATGTATTCATCACATCTCTTCTAAGAGATAAGCTACCATCGCCCGAGCTAGTTTATTTTAATTCTACATGTAAACAATTTTTAGTATTTGTTATTAATGAATTGAAGTTTAGTTTTTAATGTAGCTCTTTTATTTAATTTTTTTGTGCATAAATCTGGATCAAAGATTAAATTAAAACTTAACTTTACTAATTGACTAATGTGTGAATAAAGGTTTGATGACTCTATCCACATAGATGTTTGTAATTTAGATGTAGGGGATTCCAAAATTTACCTCTTCTTGGAAATTTTTGGGGCTATTGTAACTTTTAGAACACATTATTTTAATAATTAATTAACTATTTAAACATTTATTATCGATAATAAATATTTAATAATCATACATGTTTTATTAAATTGAAAGAGTGGTTGAAATTGTTGTTTTTAATCACATAAATGTTAATCTTATTCACTTTAATACTTGAATATAATAATAATTAAAGTATGTATTTTTTTGATAAAAAGTTAAAGTTTCAAATTAAAATGAATTTTGGTATGTATGTCTTTGTAATTATTATTCTTATTTTTTAAGTTAGATATACTAATAACTTATAACCACTCTATTATTCTATGCCTTATCACATAGGTTCAATATGTCTTGAGCATTAACCTCACTATTTTAAACCTTATCACATGGGGTTGCCAATACCTCTAAGGCATTGAACTAGTCAATATGTCTTGTGCATTAACCTCACTATTTTAAGCCTTATCACATGAGCCTGCCAATAAAGGCATTGAACTCATCATTTTAAACTTTATGACATGGTGAACTCGTCATTTTTAACCTTATCACATGGGACCAATATGTCTAAAACATGAGAGTGAAGGGTTACCTACTCTTCATATCTTATCACAATAAGTTAAGCATGTAAAGTTAATAAATAGAAAGAACCAAGAAATTAGACTATTAACCTAAAAAATAAGGCCCCAAAAAAAGGCCCCCGAAATTTGTTTTTATCATGGACATAAAAACTAAACTCAAAATAATATTATATAATGGTTGGTTCTAATGGTCTGGGGTTGTTTAACGCTAGCTGAACGTCAGCCGCATGACTATAAAATATGTTCAACATGTAGGTATAAAAAAAGGTATATGTTCTCCTTGGAATGGTGTGACTTTTGGTGTAATTTTTACGATCATAAATTTTCCTCTTTGAGCAGAACATGAGGTGAGTTGCAAAATAATCGTCATATGAGATAATATATAGATATATTGACAGGTAGTTCTTCGGAATTGGAGTGATCTTGTAATTTGGGTTCGATTTGGTGTAGCCTGGATCTAAGATGAGTACCTGGAACTACGTTGCAACTGCTCAAAATCCCACCACTGTGACCCATTCCTGTGCGGGTAACTTTACTGGTCCTGACGACATTAACCTCATCATAGGAAAATGTACACGAACTGAGATTTGTTCTCTCTGCACCAACGTCAACCACTGTTTGCAACAAATTGTAGAAGCACCAATCTATGGCCGAATTGCGGCGGTGGAGCTTTCCAGACCTAATGGGCAGCAACGGGATTATCTTTTCATTTCAACAGAAAAATATAATTTTTGTGTTCTTCAATGGGATGTCAAATCTGGTCAGTTTATCACGAGGGCAACGGGAGATGTCACGGATCCCATTTGCAGGCGTCTTGCAAAGAATGGGTAGATTGGTATCGTTGATCCACATTATAGGGCCATAGGATTCCATGCATATGAGGATCTCTTCAAAGTTATACCATTGGAATATGACAATGGGTTATTACAACCCATGAGGGACTCTTTCGATATCTGGCTTGAGACGAATATTTTAGTTTTGGATATCAAGTTCCTCTATGGTTGTTTGAAACCAATAATTTCCATGTTGTACCAAAAACTAGGTATATCTATTCTTAATGATATAGATGAAATCCATGTGAAGACATATGAGGTTGATCTGAATGCCAAGACATTTAATAAGGGGCCTTGGTCTGAGCAAAGGTAGATCATGGTTCTAGTCTTTCAATACCTGTTGCCATGCCTTTAGGAGGGGTTATCATTATTGTTGAACATAAAATAGTTTTTTGCAATGCATCTGTTTCCATTGCAATTTCAAAATGTATGACTATTAGTAAAGCATATGACAGAGTTGACGATTGTAGATACCTATTGGGTGACAATACATGCAAGATCTATTTACTTTCCATAATTCATGAAGATGAGCATATGGTTATTGGTATAGATTTACGTTTTCTGGGCAGGACATGTGCTGCTTCAACAATCTCTTACCTAGGTGATGAAATTGTATACGTTGGGTCTAGGTATGGAGATTCACATCTTATAAAACTGTATCTTCAACCAGCTAATGCTACAAGTAGTTCAAATATTGTGAAAGTTGTGGAAAATTTTGTCAACATTGGTCCCATCATGGACTTTAGTGTTGTTGATATTGATAAGAGACCAGGTGCAGGGGCACAAATTGTAACTTGTTCAGGAGTATACAACCATAGTTCCCTTCGCGGACTTAGATATGGCGTTGGATTCAACGTGAAGGCATCTCAAAACATTGCAGGCATCAAGGGAATATGGTCATTAAAACCATCTTCAACTCCTGACATCTTTGATCATTTTTTGGTCATTAGCTTCATTGTTGAGACACGAATTCTTTGGATGGACTCAGAGAATGAGCTAGAAGAAACAGAAATACAAGGATTTTCCAGAAATGCTCAAACATTATTTTGTCACAATGTTGTACATGACCAGCTTTTTTAGATAAAATCCAGTTTTGTGAGGTTAGTAAGTGCGTCTTCTAAAATTATATTGTTTGAATGGAGAACACCTCATGGATTATCCATAATCCTAGGAACAACTAATGCCACCTAGATTTTAATAACCACTAAAGGGGGTCATCTATTCTACTTGGAAATTGGAAAGGAAACATGGGTAGAGATGAAACATTTGGAAATTGAGTTTGATGTATCTTGCCATGACCTAAATCATTGTGGTGATAATCCCAATCGGAGTGAATTTACAGCTGTTGGAATGTTGAAAGACAATAGTGTAAGGATTTACTCTCTTCCCAATTTAAAGTTGCCAATTACAAGCTCCAACTTTGCAGAAAATGTTCCACCTCGATCTGTTCTTCTTTGTAGATTTGAAGGGACTTCATACTTGCTATGATGTCTTGGTGATGGGAATTTATATGAGTTTAAAATTGATATGAGAAATGGAAAGAAAGAGCTTTCTGTTATTAACAAGATCCAGTTCGGTACAAAAGCAATTAACTTTACCATGTTTCGCTCTAAGAACAAGACGCATGTTTTTGTATCATCGGAGTTGCCTACAATAATTTGCAGTGACAACTGTACATTGGGACATATGAATGTCCATTTCACAAAAGTTAGTCACATGTGTTCTTTCAATACAATTTCTTTTCTTGACACCATTGTGTTTGTAAAGGAAGAAAACCTTATTATTGGGTCAATGGATGACATTCAGAAACTTCATGTCTCCTCTGTACCTCTTGGGGAACTTCCCTATCGTATTTGTTATTAGGAGCAATCCCACACACTCACAGTTTGCACCGAGAAAAATGGCGAACAATTTGGTGCATCTTAGAAAAAGAGAAAAAGAACCAACAATATTAATGATTATGATGAGAGAAAAAGAGCCAACAATTTCAATTTCGTGCATCTCTTCGATGATAAAAAACTTGTAAATTTTTCATCATTTTCACTTAATGCTAATGAACAAACATGTTGCATACTGAGTTTTTCATTCACGAGTGACGGAAATTTCTATTATTGTGCGGGGACAATGTATATGAATGATGAGCAAAATGAAGATGAACCAACGAGTGGTCGAATTTTGGTATTTTTGGTTAAAAATGGGCAACTCCAACTTGTTAGTGAAAAGGAGACAAAGGGTGCAGTATTCAATCTCAATTCATTAGATGGAAAATTGCTTGCAGGAATAAACCAAAAAGTCGAGTTGTAAAAATGGATAACCCATGATGATGATGGTGGTTCGGGAGAGCTTGAATGTGAATGTGTACATTGTGGTCATATTGTTGCTCTCAGAGTTCAAACTCGTGGGAGTTTTTGTAGAAGTTTCTGATTACTTCTAAACAACAACAGAGAATGAAGATTCCCTCTACAACACAGAGTTTTCAAACTTAATTTGCAGAATGAACAGAAACAATTTAGGAAAATTTTCTTAATTCATAAAAGAATAAAAGAAATACAAAATCAGCAATCTGATTCTTCCTCCTTGAGAGGGATTTACAAAGTGTAACCGTGGACTGTTAAAACAATAGTGCTCACACAACTTTTATGTCCTGAAATCTGCACATACAGTTCTTACAAACCTGCTATGTAATTAGCCTGCAGGGTTACAACAATTTCTCTGTTTCTCATAATAACGTCTTAATACATAAAAACACATTCACAATAAAACATTCATTCACTCATTCTTACAATAGCCTTCTGGCTCTTTCCTTTTATAAGGCATGGTTACAATAAAAACTATTAAAATTACCAATAAAAATAGATCTCAAAATATATGAAATCCATTTGTGAAACTTCATCACATTCATAAGTCAATTGGCGATCGGCATTTCAGCGGCCAAAAGTTTATGACCTTTGTGCTTTTCGATTTCGATTTGTGATTTGCGATTGGGCAAGGCCTATATCGCATCACATCATTGGAAGTGATCAATGCAATGCAAGTAGGAGAAACATTTGTGATTGCGATTGCGATCGGCAGTCGGCTTGGGATTGCGATTGCGCAATTCTTTACGGATTTGCAATCCTTTGCAATTTGCGATTGCAATTGAGGTGGGACCTCATCGCATCGCAACATCGGCTAACACGGTTCATAGTCCTTTGTGGACGATCAAATTGAAACTTGCGATTATGATTGGAGTGGGGTCCACATCGCATCAGAGATCGGCAATTGTGCAACAAGTATGAAATAAACTTTTGCGATGCCACGATTGTGATTGAGGTGGGACCTCATCGCATCACTAAAACTCTTCGGTGTGCACAATTTAAGTTCTTTGAAAGTTTTTCAATGTGATAGTTTTAGAACTATAGTTGCATTGCATCACTGCATTTGCATTGCAGCGAACTTATGCCGCCTCATACATTAACTTCGCCGATATGTTGGTAAGGCTTTAAAGCCTGTTTCAACTTGTAATCAAAGCTCTGCATTACTAGTGAGACTTTGAGTCTGAACCATTAACTCTACTCCTAAGAAGTCGGCTATCGCCTTAGATAAATATCTAGGGGCCAATTCTTATCTGCTATTCACTTCGCTTGTGCGAGCTTTCCAATCCTTTTGCAATTACTGTTGATTGATATCAGTAGCTGGAATTAATTTCAAACACTCCCCCTTAATTTCAAATGTTGGATTTTTCTTCATACCCAGGCATTCCCTGAAATGATCAAAGCTTTTCTGCACTAGTGGCTTTGTGAGGATATCTTCAAATTGATCTTTTGTTATAAAATGTTGCAAAAAAATCTCACCATTGTTAACCAATTCATGTATGAAGTGAAACTTGGTGTTAATGTGCTTTGTCTTTTTATGAAAGACAGAATTTTTAGACAATTCTATCGTCGAGATATTGTCACAGTAAATGGTTGTGCGCTTTTCTTGTTCATGACACAAATCTCTGAGAACTCTTCTCAGCCATACTGCTTGGCATGCTGTTGCTATTGCTGCCACATATTCTTCTTCTGCTGTAGATAAAGCAACTATCAGTTGCTTCTTGGAAGCCCATGAAACTGCTCTGGATCCAAAATGAAACACATATCCTGATGTGCTCTTTCGATCATCAACACTTCCAGCCTAGTCATTGTCAGCGTAACCTGTCAACGTGAATCTTTTAGAAGACGAGTATAATATACCAAACCCCTTCGTTCCATTTACATATCTTAGAATTCTCTTGGTTGCCTACCAATGAGCTTCTTCTGGTCTTTACATGAATCTGAAGATTAAGCTAACAGCATGCATAATGTACGGCCTAGTTGCAGTTAAGTACATAAGGCTGCCAACTATGCTCTTATACAAATTTGGATCAAAATCCTTACTGATATCTTCTTTACTCAATTTCAACCCCATTACTGTTGGATTCATAGCTGCTTTGTTGTTCTACATGTTGAATCCTTTCAACACTGCTTCTACATATTTATCTTGAGAAATTGAAACACCATTTTCACTTTGGTCTACTTCAATTCCAAGAAAATATCTCGAGAAGCCTAAGTCAGTCATTTCAAGCTCACTTTTCATGACTACTTTAAAATTAGCAATGAGAGAAGCATCATTGCCAGTAAAAATTAAATCATCTACATATAAAACAATGATAAGAAGCTTACCGTCATTCTCCTTTATGTAGAGTGTGGGTTCACCATGACACTTCTCGAACCCATTCTCAATCAGGTAAGCATCTATTACGTAGTACCATGCTCTTGGAGCTTGCTTCATCCCATAAAGAGCCTTCTTTAATCTGCATACTTTATGCTCTTGGCCTTCAACTTCATAGCCTAGAGGTTGTTCAACATAAACCTCTTCTTTTAACACTCCATTCAAGAATGCAGATTTAAAATCCATCTGATAAATTTTCCATTTGTGTTGTGCCACAATAGACAACACTGTTTTGACTATTTCCATCCTTGCTACTGGTGCAAAGGTTTCATCATAGTTTCTAGCTTGTCGCTGCTTGTAGCCTTTAACAACAAGTCTGGTTTTGTGCCTTTCAATGTTGCCTTCAGCATTACTTTTGTTATTATAGACCCACTTAACTCCAATGGCATCTTTGCCTTCAGGGAGGTCCACTAACTCCCATGTTTTACTCTTCTCAATTGCACCAATTTCTTCATTCATTTCTTCAATCCATTTATCATCATTTACAGCATCTTCAAAATTAATTGGGTCATCAACATGACAATACAAATCAAATAATGAATTCAGACCGGTATTGTTACTTACCTCTCCTTGTTCATAAATCTCATTCAGATTTCTAAATCTTGGTCTTCGTTGTGTGCTTGAAGTTTCATTCAAACTTGAGGGCATTCTAGATCCCTGCAATGTGCTTGGAGTAGCACTTCCTTGACTTCTCAAGGCTGTTCAAATTCCAGCTTATGGTGTGGTTTTTTGTGCTTGCGGTGGTGGAGGAGGAGCCACCGAAGAAGGGTTAACAGTTGTTGTTCCTTCTTCTTCTTCTTCGTGAGATAGATTTGTTTTCACGTTCACAGTATTTTCTAGACTTACATCCCAAGATTCTTCTTCATAGAACTACACATCTCTACTTATTATCAATTTATTAGTGGATGGATTATAAAGTTTGTATGCTTTTGACTCATCACAGTAGCCAATAAAGACACACTTCTCCTCCTTATTATCAAGCTTCTTCCTTAGCTGATCTAGTACATGTGCATATGCTACACAGCGGAATACTCTCATGTGAGTGACAGTTTTCTTTTGTCCACTCCATGCTTCTTCTCGTATTTTGTTCATGACAACTTTAGTTGGGCATCTGTTCAAGATGTAAACTGTGCAAGTGATAGCTTCAGCTCAATACTCATGTGGCAAGTGTTTTTCCTTCAGCATACTTATGACCATGTCCAGAATGGTCCTATTCTTCCTTTCTGCAACACTATTTTGCTGAGGTGTATACCTCGCGGTGAATTGCTTTTGTTTTGCTGAGGTGTATACTTCACGGTGAATTGCTTTTGTATGCCATTCTCTCTGCAAAAATGCAGAAAGTCCTTGGAGATGTACTCTCCACCTCTGTCAGTTCTGATCACTTTGATATAATGCCCACACTGCTTCTCAACTATATTTTTGAAGTGGTGGAATTTCTCAAGCACTTCACTCTTCTGTTTTAACACATACACCCATGTCTTTCTAGTGTAATCATCAATTAAAGTTAAAACATATTTATTTCTAGCAAATGATGGTATTTGCATCGGTCCACACACATCAGAGTGAACAATTTCCAAGGGTGCTTTTGCCCTTATACTCTTTCCTACTAGAAAGCTTTCTCTGTGTTGTTTTCCCAAGATGAAGCCTTCACAAAGGTTGTCTGGATTCTCAATCAATGGCAATCCCTTTATCATTCCCTTTCTGTGCAACAGATTCAAGCCTCCGAAACTGATATGTCCAAATCTCAAGTGCCACAACCAATTTTCATATTTCACTTCTTCTTGAAAGACTTCTTGTGTTACAGCTGCAATAGTTCTTCCTTCCTTCAAATCTGCTCTGAGTTTGAGAGGAAACATTCTATTGCTGGTCATTTTCACCTCTGCAATGATCTTCTTACTTGGAGGTATGTCTCTAATTGTACATACATCATATTTGAAGAACACATTGTAACCTTTGTCAATGAGCTGTCCAATGCTCAAAAGATTACATTTCAGACCAAGTACATAGTATACATCTGGCACAATCATCTGTTCTCCATTTCTTGCTAGGATACTGACTCTGCCTTTACCTTTGACATATATCTTACTATCAGTTCCTCTTGTTACCTCAAATTTCACATTTTCATCCAGATTGGCAAACATTGCAATGTTTCCAGTCATGTGATTACTACAACCTAAGTCTAAGAACCAAAAATATTCTTGTTTGTCTTTTCCAATGTTGCATGTTAACAACACAATATTTGGATTCTTATCTTCTTCATTTTCAAAATTAGCATTTTTCCTATTTTTTATGTCATTTTGATTTTTCCTACATTCATTGGCATAATGGCCTAATTTCTTGCAATAATGACATTGGACTTGGGATTTGTCATACCTTTTTCCATGAGCTTGTTGTTTGATTGAACCTTCATCTTGGTTCTGATTGCAGCTCCTTCTGCTTATACTAGTAGGATTATTTCTGCCTCTGTTTTGGCTTCTTCCACAGCCTATGTTATTTTCTCTGCCTCGACCTCTACCTCGGTCGAATGAGATCTGAGTCTTGAATGCTTGCTCCATAGAGGAATTTGTTCCTCTACTCAGTCTATGTAAATGATACATAAGAGAAGCACTCAGTTCATCTACAGTGAACTATGAGATATCCTTTGTCTCTTTTATTGCTACCACAATAGCTTCAAAACTTGAGGGTAAACTTCTCAATATCTTCTCTAAAATCCTTCTTTCTTCAAGAGCTTCACCATGAGATATTATCTGGGTCATAAACCCAATAACATGAGTGAAGAATGAATCTATCGTATCAGATTCCTTCATGCTTAGTGTTTCAAAGTCTCTCCTCAACATCTGCAACTTTTCAGTCTTCACCTTTTCCATGCCTTGATAGGAAATTTTGAGAATATACCATGCCTCCTTGGACTTTGTTGCTACTGCATTATGTGGGAAAACACTCTCATGTATTGATTGAAAGAGATAAAAGAGGGTTTTGGATTCCTTCTTCCTGTCGCTCTTCAACGGGTCTGTTTATGCTACCGTTAAAGCAGCCAACGCTGCTGCATCTGCAAGTTCATGGTAGCCATTTTTAACTAGCTCCCATAATCCCTGAGAAGAAAACAAATCTCTCATAGTTATGGACCAATAACTATGATTCTTCCCATTAAACTGTGGAAGTTGGGAATTTTTCAAACCAGTTCCAGCATCTACCATCTTAATTGTATAAGCAAAGAAAAGATACTGACTGTATAATAAAACAAGCAAGAACTTTCTCTGCTGGAGAAATCTGCTCTATAAGCTTCTTACAGCTCTTGCAGTGGAAAAAAAAACTGTGTTTTGTCTCACTGAGTGCCTAGACTAGCTTTGATACCATGTAGAAGTTTCTGATTACTTCTAAACAACAAGAGAGAATGAAGATTCCCTCTACAACACAGAGTTTTCAAACTTAATTTTCAGAATGAACAGAAACAATTTAGGACAATTTTCTTAATTCATAAAAGAATAAAAGAAATACAAAATCAGCAATCTGATTCTTCCTCCTTGAGAGGGATTTACAAAGTGTAACAATGGACTGTTAAAACAATAGTGCTCACACAACTTTTCTGTCCTCAAATCCACACATACAGTGCTTACAAACCTACTGTGTAATCAGCCTGTAGGCTACAACAATTTATTTTTTTCTCAAAATAACGTCTTAATACATAAAAACGCATTCACAATAAAACATTCATTCATTCATTCTTACAATATCCTTCTGGCTCTTTCCTTTTACAAGGTGCAGTTACAATAAAAAATATTAAACCGACCAATAAAACCGGATCTCAAAATATATGAAATCCATTTGTGAAACTTCATCACATCCGTAAGTCAATAGGCGATCAGCGTTTCAGCAGCCAAAAGGTTATGACCTTTGTGCGTTGCGATTGTGATTTGCGATTTGCGATTGGGAGGGGTCCATATCGCATCTCATCATTGGAAGCAATCAATGCAATGCAAGTTGGAGAAACATTTGCAATTGCGATTGTGATCGGCAATCGGCTTGCGATTGCGATTGCACGATTTTTTTCGGATTTGCGATCCTTTGATATTTGTGATTGCGATTGAGATGGGACCTCATCGCATCACAACATCGACGAACACAGTTCACAGTCCTTTGCGGATGATCACACTAAAACTTGCGATTGTGATTGGAGCGGGGTCCACATTGCATCAGAGATCGGAAATTGTGCAATAGGCATGCAATAAACTTTTGCATGTTGAACTCTTAGTTAAACTGAGACAAGGGGGGTGAATCAGTTTAACACATTCATGGACTTTTAAAAACTTTTCCTTTAAAACTTATTTTACTTTATTAACACCTTCATTTCATGATCAACATAATGTGTGACCAATCTTTATTTATGAGCAACAATTAATAAGCAGATTAGATAATGTAACAACAATCTTAATATGTTAGCAGCAAGTATTAGCAGAATAGATATATCATATCAACACATAGACATCATGCACATAGACACCAGATATACGTGGAAACCCATAAAGGGAGAAAACCACATCTTATTATTGTTGTGATGCAAAGGTACCAAATCATCTCACCACCGATTGCAGGCGCCAACCTCAATTTTGCAAGCTACAACTTGCAAGGAAGCTCTAACTCCTATCTATTTTCTCGCAGTTTCAACCCGTGTGAGGCTCCTACCTCGCCGCCTACAACTGACATTTTATCAAGCTACAACTTGATGAGGAAGCTCCAACTCCCATATATTTTCTGATGTGGAAGCACCAACTCCCATCTATTTTCTGCAGGCACCAACCTACAGGAGGCTCCTACCTCAGTCAGCTACAACTGACATCTATCAAGCTAAAACTTGATAGGGAAGCTCCAACTTCCTTACTCTTTCAAAAGAAAACACTTGTTGATTTACCTTGGATATCAGCTCTGTTTTATACCTTCTATTTTGCTATTCATCAGTCCTCATATCAGCCTTGCATCATCTCTGCTCAGCCCCTCCTTCTTCTTCTTCTTTTCTCACTTCCTCCATTCACATTCTTTGCAACTCGCTATTCTCTTCAACTCTCTTTAATTCTCACGTACACTCTCTTCTTCTTTCACTTCACACACTTTGGCAGTATTATCCTATTTTAGCAATCACAGTCATGGTTGTTTGTATTCTGCTTGGAATTTGAAATGGAAAGTCATGTCTCTTTGCCTTCTGCCTTATCACTCCTTTTATCAGCTTACTCAGAAATTATAACTGTAGGTGTCAATTTTAACATTACAGTGGGAGTTTGTTTTCTCTCGGAGACTTGCCAATGCATCACAAACAATAAAAACAATTAAAACATCTACATTCGAATTACAATGTGAACTCCAGCTCACTCATTTTGTCTCTTGGCTTGCTGCGCATTTGTCTTTTCTTTGGCTGTCTTTATCTTTTCTGTGACTGTGTTTTATCTCCTTTCGGCTCTGTTTGCTTTTTTGTCCTTTGTGGGGGTGTAACTGCTGCATACGTGTAACTGTGCCTTTTAAATAAATGCAATGTTGACTTAAATCACAATTCTAACCTTTTCTATGCCATTATAGTCTGGTGGCGAGTTCCGCAAGCCGGAAAATACATATATCACAATTGTATTATGTTACAAATCACCCTCCACCTTAAGCCGAGGCCCATGGGTTCACAGACCACACAGCATCTTTTAATACAATAGCAGCAACGCGTTATATATATATATATATATATATATATATATATATATATATATATATATCTTTAAAGGTTTAATTTCAATTCTCGGTATAGTTGTACAACGTTTTACAAAAAAACTACCATGTCCACTATAACCCCGAAGAGCATGTTTAATACATAACTAATGCCCTTTCAGTTCATCATGCTTTCCTATGCACTATGCTCTTCCTTCGGGCCGATTTATTACATGACTTAATCGCAAGTCAGCTTTTCTCCGATGCGATTGATCACTCTTCATTGTTCTTTTGTTGATGCGATTGAAACTGAAATCCTTATTAATCAAAGTTTATAAGCCCATTGGGTCCCAAGCCAATCGCAATCGCAAGTCTTTAATATATGTTCCGATGCTCTTATAATCTCCGATGCGATTATGCCGGACTTCGTATACGTTTGAATTATAATTCATACATCCATCGTAATCGAACCCCAATCGCAATCGCAACTTGGCGATGTTTGGCGTTCTCATAATCTCCGATGCGATTAAGCTGGATTTCAAACTTATCAAGCCACTGTTTATATGCCCTATTGGGTCCAAACTCTTAATCGCAATCGCAAGTCTTTTAATATGTGTTGTGATGGTTTGTTTCTTTCCGATGCGATTAAGATGGATTTCAAACTTATCAAGCCACTATTTATATGCCCTATCGGGTCCGAACTCTTAACCGCAATCGCAAGTCTTTTAATATGTGTTGCGATGGTTTGTTTTTTTCCGATGCGATTAAGCCAGATTTCAAACTTATCAAGCCACTATTTATATGCCCTATCGGGTCCGGAACTCAATCGGAGCTCTTGTCACTATGTTCCGCTGCCAACCTTTTCTCCGATGCAATTGGGTGAGGGTCCCACTTTATATTACTTCCTTTCCATTGATCATAACGCGCTCCACTTAAATATATATATTAATGTATATGCCTTGGACAATTGCAAAATATGAAATGCGCGGCATTTATATGTATTGTGATGGATATATATATATATATATATATGTATCCTCTAACGGGTTAGGCGATTCCTAGAATAATGTTTGTATATATATATATATATATATATATATATATATACTTTGCCGCTTGGGGTTATGCGATTCCCAAAATAAGGTTTATGTATAAATATGTAACGCCCATCGGGTAATGATTCTTGGAATATTATATATCTGTACTCCGGGTTGGGTAATTCTTGGAATTATAACGGCTCTCCCTCTGCCTCTGCTGCTCTGTCACTCTGCCTCTGGCTCTACTGCTGTGACAACTGCTCTGCCTCTGCCTGTCTCTTTTATATTCGCTTCCACTGCCTCTGCCTGTCTCCTTTGCTGTCTCCTTTTCCTGTCTCTACTATCTCTCTGTTTCTATCTCTTCTACTTGTCTAATGCTTCTCCTTGCTTCTTCAAATGGTCCTGTCTCTGCTTCTCTTTGCTGCCCTGCTTCTTCTTTTTGCTGCTTCTGCTACTCGACCTCAGCCTCTGCCTTTGCTGTACCTCTGTTCTTTGCCTATCTCTGCATCTGCTGCCTTCTTTGCACTAAATTTCTTAAGTTCAACTCTTTTGTACATTACGTTGCCTCTGCTTATATTCACTGTCTCTGCTTTGTCTGCTGCCTCAGTTCCTTATCTGTCTTGCTTCTTTTGCTGCCTTTCTACCTCTTCTTATGCTTTCTCTGCTCCTTGGCTGATGTTTCAAGTGCTCCTCCTTTGTCATCTCCTTTGCCTTATTGTTGGTTCAGGTGCTGCTCCTTTTTTCTCCTTTGCCATCAATGACAACATTTCCAACATTGCGATGTCGTGATTGTGATTGAGGTGGGACCTCATCACATCTCTAAAACTCTTCGGTGTGCACATTTTAAGTTCTTTGAAAGTTTCTCGATGTGATAGTGTTAGAACTATCGTTGCATCGCATCACTTCTTTGCACTACAACGAACTTATGCCACCTCAAACATTAGCTTTTCCGATATGTTGGTAAGGCTTTAAAGCCTATTTCAACTTGTAATCAAAGCTCTACACTGTTGGCGAGACTTTGAGTCTGAGCCATTAACTCTGCTCCTAAGAAGTTGGCTACCACCTTAGATAAATATCTAGGGGCCGATTCTTATCTGCTCTTCACTTCGCTTGTGTAAGATTTACAATCCTTTTGCAATTACTGTTGATTGATATCATTAGTTGGAATTAATTTCCAATATTTTTAGTGTAGTTGGTGATTTACGACAATCTATATATGTGTTGGAATACAACACATCTGGTGACAGAAGTGCAATGAGAGAGAGGACTCGTGATGAAAGTGAAAAATGGATGACAATAGTTGAATTTTTGGATGATGATATATACTTGGGGGCAGAAACCAATTTGAACTTATTTACAGCCAGGAAAAGTACTGAAAGTGTAGGGAAATTGGAAATTGAAGTTGAATATTATGTTGGAGAGTTTGTGAACAAGTTTAGCCGTGGATCTCTTGCTCTGCCTCATGTGTCTCGCTCAGAAGAATAATGCATCCATATTCCTTCAGTTATATTTGGGACACGTATTGGTATGATTGGTGTTGTTGCATCCCTTCCCGAGCGACAGTATCATACTCTAGAGAAATTGCAAGAGAACCTTGTGAAGGTAGTCAAAGGAGTAGGTGGGTTAAGCCATGAGCATTGGCGTTCATTCGGCAATGAAATGGAGACTCGAGAAGCCAAAAAGGTTTTGGATGGTGATTTCATTCAGTCATTTCTGGACCTCAATACAGATCAAAAAGAAGAGATGGAAACTGCCATGAATGTTTCTGAAGAGGAGCTCTCTTCTCTGGTGGCATGCCTTAAGAGATTACATTGATTTTTATGAATCTTCAAGCTGTTGATTGGCATTATTGATTTCTGGTAGTTGATTGGGTGACCTAAATCACCATTTTGATTGTTACATTTAATAATTTACAATTTGACATGTCTTACTATGTTGATCTTGTTGGCTCCCCATATAATGAACTAAACTACCATTATTGACTTATGGTAATTGATTGGGTGACCTGAGTCATGATTTGACTATTATATTTAATTATAAAAAAGTTTACGTGATTGTTATATTTAATTATAAACAATTTTACATGCCTTGTTATGTTGATTTGGTTAACTTCATAGATCATGAAATTTAGTATTGACTTATAGTAATTTATTGGTTGACTTGAGCTAATATTATGGTATTGACTTAGAATAATTAATTGGATTATTTGATGAAGAGTGAACTAAAAGACTAATTAATTGGATTATTTTTATGTGTAACTATGATTTAAGTGATATGGATTTCTCTTCAAAAATGCGTTTGACATTAAATTTCATACATTTATTTCATGTTAGTATTGCCATTTTCAATTTCTTTGGATAAGAATTTAGAATTGGGAATATAAATGGCATGATAAGTCACTTAACATGGTGACAAAGGATTTTAATATTTGATATTAAAAATGGATGCTTATAAATTTAACATATGTGACATGTTTATGTGACGTGTTTCTTACACAATGACAAAAATGTGTAAAATCTTAAAACATTTAGCATATTGATAAAATTAGTTACTACATTTAATTCACACAAAATATAATTTTAATATTTAGAAACATAAATTGTATTTTTTTCATTGAGGTATTTTATTTATTCAAAATAAAAATGACAAAATCTATTACGTAAATAAAGACCATAGATGTCATGACATTGATATTATATGTGGGAATGCCAATGGAAAATACAAAAGAAGGTAGATATTAGAACTATAGATGGAAGGATCACATTGCTCATCAATTTCTTCCATTTCATAACTAGAAACATCAAGATCATCATCATTACCACCACCATATTTTCTATCTTTCTCTTTATCTAATCCAAGACGTGCAAATATTGGTGTTGAGGGTGACCACTTAAGAAGGTTAAGATCATCAAATATGAATGGCTCTTACATTGATTCATCAAGAAATACATCCCACATATTTTTCTTGACTTCAACCACTCTTCCCTCGTCTTGTATATAAGAAGGTAGTTGCCCGTGTCTGATCACAATTCTCTAAATCTCCTAGTGTAAGTGAAAAACTCTTTGAATCCCTCCACATCCTCACACGTGACTATGTCTTAACATATATTTCTCAATGTCTCCTTGGCATATATGCGCCACTCATATTGTAGTACTTGGAATTTAATTATTATGCCAAGCAATGAAAAGGTGTATGATTCTTCTTACACTCACGAACATGAATATTGTGTATAGCAGTAGGGAAGATATAGGAATAGAGAGATAGAGAGGGAAGATGAGAGATATATAGATTTTGAGAGATTTTGTGATGGGAGAAGAGATGAGAGAGTGAGGGAGAGAGGAGAGAGGGAGGAAGGAGAGAGAAGGAAAGGAGGAGAGAGAGAGATTGGGGGAGTGGAGATGGGGTGAGGGAGAGAGGGAGAGACAGAGTTGATGTGGGTTGTTGTGAAGGAAGGAATGAGGGAGCAAGGAGATATAGGGGGGTGGTATTTAAGGAGGGAGGGAGATAAAGATATAATTGGAGGGGGAAGAGAAGAAGTGATAAAGGGGAGAGAGAGAGAGAGAGAGAGAGAGAGAGAGAGAGAGAGAGAGAGATCAAGGTAGAAGGATAGCTCTTGTACATGTTTATATTACTAAAATGACACTTAGCATAGTAGAAATAATACACTCCTTTCAGATCAAGGTAGTCTCTAGACTCCCTATAAGTCTTGATGGTGGATATGGCTTTATTTGGATCCCCTTAGTAGCTTGGGTGGGGACTTGCTCCTTGGATTCCTGGAAGGATAATTATTTAGCTTTCCTCTACTTGGTTTCCTTGTTACAGAAAGCTCTATATCCCCTTACTACTTATAGGGTGGAGGTATAGCCTTTGGATTCCTTTGCTACTTAGAGGGTGGAGGTATAGCCTTTGGATTCCCTTACTGCTTAGAGGGTGGAGGCACAACCTTTGGATTCTCATGTTGCTTTGAGGGTGGAGGCATAGCCTTTGGATTCCCTTGTTTCTTAGAGGGTGGGGGCACAAGCTCTAGATTACATTGCTTCTTAGAGGGTTGCAGCACAACTTATGTACTACATTGTTGCTTTGAGGGTGGGGGCACAACCTCTGGATTCCATTTTTGCTTAGAGGGTGGGGGACAACCTCTCAATTCCCTTGTTGCTTAGAGGGTGGAGGAATAACCTTTGGATTCCATTGCTACTTAGAGGGTGGAGGAATAGCCTCTGGACTCCCTTGTTGATTAGAAGGTGGAAACAAAGCTTCTATATTCCCTTAACACTTAGTGGGTGGAAGCATAGCTTATGGATTCCCCAATTGACTTGAAGGGTGGATGTGGAGGTCCTTTGGATTCCCCGAGACACTGACTGCATGACATATCCAATGGGTGGAGGTTGATTGTCCTTTGGAATCCCTATTTTAGTTAGAAAAATTGGTTGATCCCTTATGCACTCATACTCAAGATCTAGAATCTATCTCGAGGGTGGCTGCTGCAAGAAATAATTAGCTACAATGTGTCTAAGGTTGGGTGGAGAGTCGAAGTCCCAATCTTAGTTTCCAGTTTTACTCGCTACATAAGTTAAGTACTGTAAGGACCTTAACTTATTGAATTAACAATCATTCACATAATTCATAAGTGTAAAGCCCTTAATTTTCAAAATTTAACCATCATTCACATAATTCATACTATAGAATTCAGAGTGGGATTTTTGAAGCAAAGTATATATCAGTTAACTAATTAATACTTACCTGGAACCGTGTTTGAAGATGTTCCTGATCTTCCATAGCTCTATCTCCCATTACCAAACCGTCATTTTCCTCCCAGCCTATCCGAGGTCAACCTCTCCGGTCCCCAGATCCAGAAGACAAGTCTTTTGACCCCAGTGCCCAAAACTCCAAGAACAACCGAAATCACTCCATGACTCTATTAGAACTCTCGAACTCACTACTCATGAATCACGTAGTTGGAACTCCTCTGACAACATCCAAGTCATTTTACCCATTCACTATCCATGCCCATCAAGTTTACCCCTCTTCTCCTTTTATACACAAACTCCATTCTAGATATTTATTAAAATATCATCTTTTAATAAATATCTTTGATTTCTAAAATATCTTAAAAATATTATTATATAATAAATATCTTGGTTTTATTAAAATATTATTATTTAATTAATATCTTGGTTTTATTAAAATATTATTATTTAATAAATATCTTAGATTTATTAAAATATTATTATTTATTAAATATCTTGGATTTGTTAAAATATCATCATTTATTTGCATAAGTCAACGCTTTTAATTTTCTTTGAAAAAAGTATTAGTTTACATTATGATAATGGTAGATATAACTAATACATTCATTATATTATGGTGAGTTAGGGAGTTACTCGATACTTCAATAATTTGCTCCTTACTCTACACAAAGTTTATTTTCATAATTGCTTAGTGCATGTACTAGTGTTGTACACGTGATACCTGCATATATAGCTATCATATGCAGGTCTCATATGCATGCTAATATTTCTATGTTCCATATAATTCGATTTGGGTCGTTACATACACCCCCCCTTTAAAACATTTCGTCCCAAAGTTAATTTTTATGTCGTATATCATTAATTATATCAATATTAGTATAATCTGTTAGCCACCTACAAATTTTTGACAGAGCAAACAAGTGGCTAAATTTATTTCTGAGCCTTCAAGAGATACATTTCCTCTGAAAATCTCTCATTCTTGAAGCCTCTTTGTGTCCTTTTCCTTTGAAAATATCTTCAATGTTGTTTCCATCAAGAAAGCCTCACTGTTTGTGAAAAAATTATGCTCAAGAAAGCCCCCATCTACCCCCTTGTATCCCTGCAAATTCCCCATTTTAACCCCTTTTTTCCCTTCTCAAAATTTCCCCTTTAACCCTCAAAATCCCTTCCTAAGTCATCTGAATCACCCAATTCCCCTTTAAAAACCATGTGAATCCCTTCATGTGATGAAAAAATCCCTTTGTTTCCCTATCGGAACCTCTTTCTAAGCCTCAAAAACTCTGTTTTTGGCATAAAAAACCCACTTTTACCATATATCAGGCCTAAGCCCCTTTCGGCTAAGTCCCTATCCCATTCTCCGCATATAATCGGGTGCCAGGACTAGGCGTTAAGCTTCACAGTGCTGATCACAATCGGAAGATGTTATGAGCTCATTTCTTTTGTTAAGTGAAATTCTTCGATGCAAGAAATATTTGGTCTGTTGACCTCCACTACAATATGAACCGTTGATTTGTATGAGATCTAATAGCCATCGCACCACTGCACCAATCGCCAATCACAAACTTTTAAATGTGCCACTCTTCGTCTCCCCGATTGGCCAACTCCCGAATGGATCCTGGCTGTTGAATCCACAAGAACCAACCGCCAGGATTTAATCGCACCCCACTCATTTTCCCCCCGTCGTTCTCCCTCTGAACAATATCCACTGTTGATCTTACGTTGATCCAACAGTCCATGTGTAATCGCAAGTTTAAAACCATCGAATTTTTTTCCCCTGCCTTCTCCGATTACGATTGGATCACAGCCATACATCCCGTTTGATCCTACAACCCTCCTTTCTCCCGCCCATTCATTTGACCCTTTTTGCCTCTGCCTCCTCTTTTAATCTCAACCGTTCGTTATCAGATATGACGGCCAACATTCAAACCACATTTGACTTGGCCCCCCACTTCCACCCGTGCATCTTGCCCTCATCATGCTCGCTCCTCCACCGTTAGATCCCCTCGCCTGCAATCCAACGGCCGAGAACTATATCACCTAACTTTGGTGTCTGAACTTTAACATTTTGAAATCGTGCGATATGGGCGGTTTTGTTTTGCCACATGTCGGGCGGCAAGCGCTATCGCATTTTTTGGGGAAAATTTTAAAACCACTCTATTGCAGCAAGAAAATAGTTGTTTTCCCCAAAAAAACCACTTTCCCATTTCTGCCTCCGACAGCGCTTCCCGAAGATCTCGACCATTGATCTGTATAGATCTATGACCCTCATTGCATCACGTATTCATCCATTATTTCTTTCATCGGACCTCCAAAGGACTTTGTTGGAGGATCTCAACTGTTGATCTCCTCCTGAGATCTGACGGTCTACACTCAATCACCCTCCACCCATGCTGGTCCCACCATTCAAAGCCCCATTTCATTTTATTTTCATTGTTTTCCTGTGTATTTCGCCCAAAGGTCAAAACTTTATGTTTTACATTAAGATTTAATTCTTCCGCCCATAATTATAACTTTGGTGTTTTAACATTAAAGTTAATTTTCTTCGCCTAACCTCTAAAGCATCTCCACCAGCAAATCTCCACTATCAATGACCTCCATCTAATCTAATCAAATGATCCAGAACCATTTCTTCACCAGACCACCGTCAGAACAGTTTTTCGCCATTTTTCATGATTTCCACCATTTCTCCACCGTGGCCACTACTTCCACTGTTGTGCCTCCATCTCCACAAGCCTCCACAGCATCTACCTCCACTCCCATGGATTTTTCTTAACTTTTTTATTGTCTTTTTGCAGGGTTAAAAATGGTGGAAACTGTTATTTCTCACAGTCATAGTCATAGTGACACAGAGCGCAAAGGAAGCTTTTTTTCAGAGCTAGAGATCACAGGGAAAGACTCCTGGGGGGGTTTTAAACACATGTTCATTCCAATCAAAGTTATTAACTCTATTGAAAAACCTCCAGAGCCATTAGGCATGCGCATCCATAGATAGAGATAGTCAAAGAAGTGGCAAAGAGTATCAGTGAAGGATTAAAGAGATTTAAAGCCTGTTATTGAAGATTTTAAGATTTAATTCAATATTAAAGGGAAAATGTACATATTGAAAACCTTATGAATGACACAGAAAGCCTAAATGAGGCCTAAAGCATAGAAACAATCCTTGTCAATGTTTCACATCAGCAGAAGGTTCTTTCCCGAGAAAGGAAAAAGTTCCCATAATGGTCTTTACTCTTCATCAACGTTCTCGAGAAGATCACCACCTTGACAGAAAGTCCTAATATTGCTAGAGAATTTGTTACACGGTATGGCAGGCCTACAAGTCATTTATCTACCTTACTTTTCCCAGAGTACAAAACAACCAGAAGTACATCAAAGAACATTCCTCCGAAGTTAATATCATCATGTTGAAGACCACTCTTTCATCCAAAGAGTATTGAAAGTCAGTGAAGGGATATTAAAACAGAATGGGCCTCAAGCACTCTTCTTCCTCTTTTTTAATGTTTCATTTAAAACTCGATCTACCTCCCCCACCTCTTATTCAGCTATAAGAACTCAAGAAAAATACATTGAAAGGTTGTTGTTTGGATAACTGTGGATTGTAAGTTGTTTCTATTGAGATAGAGTTCTGTGTGTATCAGTTGTAAAATAGGCTGAGGAGATGATTTCAGACTGAGTATCAAGCTGTTGGACAATGTTGTATATGACTGATGTTGCTCTTTAATATGACAAGCATTTTCATTGGATCCTCATTTAAAGTAGCGGTGATGTGTTCTATCTTTGTCTCTTTTTTCCTTCTGTAATTCATCATATTTCGTTTCTCTGATAAGAAATCAGTAATATGGCTTAGGATATACCCTTTCATGGTACCCTAATGCTTCCTGCTATTCTTATCTTTGATGTTTTCTACTAATTGTGCTATCTTAGACCAAGTTCAAGGTAATTTAGCCAGTATAGTAGTTGGTTTTCCCTTCTTACTGATGCATGAATTTAGGATATGTTCTTAGATGTTCTTGTCTAGTTTTAACTGAAAGAATTAGGATACTAGTAGATTTAGAACTAATTCTGCCTCACTAGGGTCCTTTTCCAACAGTTGAACCTTTCTAAATTCCCTCAAGTTGAATGTCAAAACATTGAAAGTTCAAAGCCTTTCTCTGATCTCAAGCTTTACCTGTGTGTTAAATCTTAAGTGTTTCTTATTGTCTGAAGAGCTAGCCTCTTAGGAGTTTGATCATAGGTGTTTAAGGCATGCCCTATCCCTAGATTTTCTTCCTAATTGGTCACCTCAGAGGTTTCCTTGTCATTCAACTTCATTCCTTATCTTTTCATCCCACCCTATCATCTTTAAAAGATCCTCTATTTTAGATGACTAGCCCATTTGAAAGCCTTGGATATCGAATTGCAAGTAAACCCTTTTATGACTCCATTTCCAAATGGCCTTGAGTTTTCTTTGAATTATCTCCCCATTTCCAAAATCATCTCTGCCCACTTCTTTCTCTTACATTGAACCATTTTTTCATGTTTCCCAACAACCAAACAAACAAACAGAACAAAAAAACAACCCTTGCACCTTATAACTAACCTAACACCCCAAAATTGAACTTCAGAGACACATATTTCTTTGCCTTCATAGAGAGATCCCTCTCTGGACCCAGGAGGGCTAGATCCTGAGGTCCCAAAGTGGTTTGATGTTTTCTTATCTTTTGGTATTGCCAAATTTTCCAAAACATAGGAACCCCAACATAATGGTGACTCCACTGGGGACTTTGAGTGAAACTTTCCTTAAACATCTCTAAGAACTCAAAGAAGACCATAGTAGCCTTGGTTTGGTAGTAAGTCACTACGGGGGATAATAAAACTCCTTGAAACATTCTAAACCCTCCACCTGGTAACTCTATAGTTCCTTAATGACTAAAGACTCCACTGGTGATCAGTAGGCCTGCTAATTATCTTGGTTTTCACAAGACTTCTCTAGGAGACTAGCTTTCATTACAACATCAACCAGATTAGAAGAAACACATAGGATTAAGCTTATTTTTTTGGAGACAAACATATTGGCTTCAAGAACCATTCACACAAGAGCTTATCCTAACCTAAACCCACCTCAAATAGTTGACAACCCAGAGAACATTCTTAGGAATTCTCCCACCCCTAGAAAGCAAACTATTGTCAGACATAGTCATAGAGAAAATTCAACCCCTGAAAAATTTTCAGCTCTATCAGACACTCATTTAGACTTAGACTTACCAAAAAATCTACCAAGAACTAATTCATTTAATGCTTTAGATCAGTCAGAACTTGAGCCTCCAAGTTCACCATCTCATAGTGGTCAACATATTAGGGAGAGAGAGACCCCTCCATCTACACCTCCTAATATTGATTTTATTCAAAACTTGGGCCTCTATCACCCTAAATCAGCTCAAGAGTGTATTTCTGGTCCTAGCATTTCTTTCATCCATATACCAGCTGCACAAACCAATACTTTACCTCCACAAAACACCATCATGGCAGCCTAGTATGCACCTCTAGTGTTACCACAGCCTTTGGCTCCGCTACCAAATGATTATCAATCAAAAATACCTCATTTCACTACTAAAGAGTCTACCACAACTCAACATCATGTATATAGGATGGAAGATGCCTTTGACTATATGGAAATTGAAGATGAAACCATTAAGATGAGGATCTTTTCTCAGAGTTTAGGAGGAGAAGTGAAAAAGTGGTTTAAATACCTAGCTCATAATAGCATCAATGATCTTCCCTCCTTGCACCAAACCTTCATAAAAAAATGGGAAGTCAAAAGTAACCCTCTCCAAATATTAGCAGAATACAAAAATCTGAAAAGAAATCAGGGAGAGAGTGTCCATGACTATTCTACTAGATTCAAAAGTGTCTACAATGCTCTTCCACCACATATGAAACCTCCCCAAGGAATGGCCTTAGTGAAATACCCTGAAGGATTTGATGCTGAAATGGCCTACCAGCTTAGGGAGAGAGATTACAACACGTTCGAAGACATGCAAAAAGGAGCAGTGAGTGTCGAAGAAAACTTGATTGAAAAAAGGGCCAGAATGAGGGCTAAGAAGAAGGTGACCTATAGGGATGACACATTAGCATCCACATCTGATCCCAAATATGACAGTCTAGCCAAAAACATGGAAAGGCTAGAGAAAATGATGGAGATAATGGTTGTCACAATCAGTAATCAAAACAAAAACCAAAATCAAAACCAGAACCAGAAATTTAGGAGAAACAATCCCCCAAACAAACAGAGAGACTCTGATCAACAAGTCATACCCCCATTTCAAGAGAATTTACTTGATGAGGATGAGGGGATAATAGAAGAGTCTGAGGGAGCCACAATAAACATGATGGAAGTAGACAACTCGATCCACACATGTTCCATAGAAGATAATCAGACCTCATACTCACATTGGGATGAGGAAAGGTTAGAATCTAAGGATTATAGGTTAGGATTTGAAAATGCCATGATGTAGGTCAGAGAATAGTATGAACTTTGATGCAAGAAGAACTTAGACACTCCCAAACCAAAAGCCTATGAGATTACCATTAAGAAGAGACATGAAAAAACTCCTAAAGTAACTACTGAAGGTAACAAATCAGCAGTTGAGAGTTCTGGGAAGAACAAAGAGAAAGGCAGCCAAAATACTGATAAACAAAGTCAAGAAAATAGTAGCTCTAGCATTGCAGCTAATGCTCCTGAAAAATGGCTTCAAACATTGTACATAGTGAGATCAGCAATCTGATTCTGTCAATAAAATGGTGGCCAATAAAATAGAATGGAGCCTTTCAAAGAGTCCATCCCCTTTCAATCTAGAAAGTGAGATATCCAAGATCAAAATTTAAGTGCCTCTCACTGATTTGGCCAAGCAAGATGCATACAAAGATCAAATTTTGAAAGCTTTAAATATAGGAGAAAACAGTGACACTGTCAATATAAGTGATGATCAACCAGCCCTTCTGTTTGGTCCTAAGATAGAAGGGAAGTTTCAGGAAGGGGAGTACCTCCTTTTTATATCAGTCTCAATATCCATGAAAAAATCTTTCACAATGCAATTCATGACTCCGGAGCTTCACACAAACTTATGCCTAAAGTGATTATGGAGAAGTTAGGCCTAGAGATCACCCAAACCTATAAGGATTTATACTCATTTGACTCTAGAAGAGTGAAGTGCCTTGGCCTAATCAAAGATCTTTGCATCAATTTGACTCAAATCCCAGCCTAGTGCATGGTTATGGATGTTGTAGTGGCAGATGTGCCACCTAAGTATGGCATGTTGCTATCAAGGTCATGGGGTGCCAAGTTGCAAGGTACAATGCAGATGGATGGGTCATATGCCACAATCCCTAACTTTAGCCAGCTTAGGAGACTATATAGAGAAGCACAAATAAATTTTATGGTTAGCAACCCAGAAAAACTTGAAAATTCACCTCTATTCTCTGTCTATACCGATCTGGACTCTTTTATCCTTTGCAATGACAAATTTACAAATGAGCCAGAGCTAGAAGACAGAGATGCAAAAAATAGAGTAGAGCCCATAGATCTTAACATAATGGCCACTCTAGACATAAAGGGAAATGAGAGAGAAACATTAGAATAGTGCACTGAATGAGAAACTCAGAGTGAACAAAACCAAGACTGCAATCTACAGATTACTCATCATCCTGAACTCCATGAAAATCCTAAAGAATGAAACACTGCACTGCCTGGTGCAGACCCCATAATACAACATAACGATGAACACAGCATCAGGGAAGAAAGTGATGTTAAACATGTAAACAATCCCTTATGGAGAATGAACTTTGATGGGTCTTGCACTAGGAAGAATGCAGGAGCTAGAGTGTGGTTACATAATACTGAGAGCGATTATGCTGAGATTCATGCCTTCAAAATGGACTTTAAATGTACAAACAATATCACAGAGTATGAGGCTCTCATCCTAGGCTTGAATCTATTGAAAAAAATAGGAGCCCGAAGGATAGCTGTACATGGAGACACTGAGTTAGTCATCAAACAAGTGAATGGACAGTACACTGCAAAGCATCCTAGATTGAGGGCATATAGAAACGATGCCATGGATTTACTAAAAAACTTTGTAGAATATGAGTTCGTGTTTGTTCCTAGGAGTCAAAACATTATTGAAAATGGATTAGTCTTCTTTTCTAGTTCATACCAGAAAACACCTAGTGACAAACAGATCATCATTCAAACAAAATATAGACTTACAGTGCTTGATAATGAGAAAGATTGGCAGGTCTTCGAGGGCGACAAGCAGATAGAGGATTTCCTGCTTGGAAGGAATGAGTTTGAATTCTCTGATTCAAACTCTAAATCTGAGGAGAGATGCATGAGTGAAGAGCCCCCTGATGAAGAAAAATCACCCCACAACGTATAAATAAACATGTTAACTAAAGAACTTGGAACTCAAACTGAAGAATACAAGAATGCAGAAAAAGAAGAAATAGAGGTGTTGCAGTCAAAAGATAAGAACATACCCAGAGGACTGGCACCCCTAGAGGACCTTTTCGATTTTAAAGATGTAGCGAAGAAACCCACTATAGAACACACAGATTCTGATGTCGAGGAATGAAACATAGGCACTGAAGATAAGCCTAAGATGATTAAACTAGCTAATTCCTTGCCAGTAGACATGAAGAAGAAATGCATTGACTTATTTAAGGAATTTTTCGATGTGTTTTCCTGGAGCTATGGGGACTTAAAAGCCTACGATACAAAAATCATCCAGCACAAGATCCCATTGAAAGAAAACCAAAAACCCTTTAGGAAAAAACTGCTTAGAATTAACCCAAAACAATTGTCTCTAGTAGAATAGGAAATCAAGAAAATGTACGAGGCAGGAATCATAGTGCCTATGAGATTTTCCGATTGGGTCTCAAACCTTGTAGCTGTGAGGAAAAATACAGGAGAGATCAGACTGTGCATTGATTTTAGAAACCTTAACAGAGCTTCACTTAAGGACAATTACCCCTTACCCAAGATGGAACACATCCTACAGAGGGTAGTTGGCTCAAAAAGGATGTCCTTGTTAGATGGTTTTTCAGGGTATAACCAAGTTTTAGTACTCCCAAAAGATCATCTTAAGACAACTTTCATCACTCCATGGGGCACTTTCATGTACATGAAAATGCCTTTTGGACTAATGAACGTTGTGCAACCTTCCAAAGAGCTATGGACATAGCCTTTTTAGAGGAGATAGGTCACCTCATTGTCATTTATCTTGATGACATAATAGTCTATTCCACGACTGATGAAGAGTACCTTAAACATCTGAGAAGAGTGTTTGAGAAATGTAGATGGTTCGGTCTATCTTTAAATCCCAAGAAAACTGTATTCGGGCTTCAAGAAGGTAAGCTTCTTGGCCATATTATATCAGAGAAGGGGATTAAAATAGACATGAAAAGGTTTGAGGGAATATTGCAGATTAATCACCCGAGAAACATAAAAGAATTGCAGTCCTTTATTGGGAAAATCAACTTCTTAAGGAGGTTTATTCCTAACTTAGAAGAGCTCCTCAGAGATATGACAAACATGATGAAAAGTGGAGTAGGAGTCAAATGGACTTTAGAGGCCAAAAAATATTTTGAGTTAGTTAAAATTGCACTTACCCCGACACCAGTCTTAATCAAGCCTGGCTTTTCAAAATATTTCCCGATATTTTCCTTTGCCTCTGAGCATACAGTGGTTGCAGTTCTACTGCAGAAAACTCCAGAGGGACAGGAATAGCCCATTGCTTTTTTCAGCAAGGTTCTCAGGGATGCACCCTTGAAATATAACATAATGGAGAATCAGGATTATGCCTTGGTAAAGGCCTTGAAAGACTTTAGGGTGTATATTCTACATTCTCACATCATTGCCTATGTGCCTAACATAGTGGTAAAAGACATTTTGTCCCAAGATCCAGATGGAAAGAGGGGAAAATGGATTGTTGTAATATTAGAGTATGATCTAGAGATAAAACCCACAAAACTGATAAAAGATCAAGGCTTAGCTCAATTAATAGTTGAATCTAACTTACAAGCCCTTGACATAAACATGGTAGATTCCCTGGATGAACATGAAGGATTTCCTGACCCTACTGTTGAAGAACAATTTCAAAACTCTCCTTGCTATTCTGACATCCTATATGTGCTAACAAATCTCAATGCCCCTCCTGATTTATCAAAGACTAAGGCCAGGTTTCTAAAGTTAAAAGCCAGAAACTACTTCATTTTAAATGAATGCTTATACTGGAAAAATGCAAATGGTTTGCTGCTTAAATGTCTGCCAGAAACTGAAGCAGAGAGGATTAAACATGAGTTCCATGCAGGAGAGTGTGGAGGCTATTTAAACTGGAAAGCCACTGCTAACAAAACACTCAGAGCTGGCTATTACTAGCCTACACTTTTCAATGACATTCACAAAATGATAATTTCCTGCCATAAGTGCTAGATCTTTGAGGGTAAAAGAAAGCTCCTCCCTTTACCCTTACAACCTATCATTGCTGAGGCTCCCTTCCAACAGTGGGGCCTAGATTTCATAGGGGATATCCATCCTGCTTCCTCAGCCCAACACAAATGGATTCTCACAGCCACAGATTATTTCACAAAATGGATAGAGGCCATCCCTTCTAGGAATGCCACAGATTCTATTATTATTAAATTCCATGAAGATCACATCCTCTCTAGATTTGGCTGCCATAGGAAGATAATCACGGATAATGCTGTTGCTTTCAGTTCCAAAAAGATGATTGATTTTTGTCACAGGTATCAGATTGCACTTGTTCATTCTAGTGCTTACTACCCACAAGGTAATGGGCTAGCAAAATCATCAAATAAGAGCTTGGTGACCATCATAAAAAAGCTACTTGAAGAGAACAAAAAATCATGGCATAACAATTTGGCTCATGCTTTATGGGCTGATAGGTTAACAACAAAGAAATCTATCAGAATGTCCCCATATCTGTTAGTCTATGGAACAAAGGTAGTGTTTCCCGCTGGCCTAGGGGTACCAGTAATTAAATTGGTCCAAGAGATTCAGTCAGAAGAGGACAACATGGTAAGGAGAATAAATCAAACCATACATCTCCAACAGACAAGGGAAGAAGTCTACAACAGAGCTCTGAAAGTGCAGGAAAATATAAAAATCTTGTTTGATAAGAGAAAAAAATCTTGTGACTTCAAAATTGGAGATAAGGTTCTAAATTGGGACTCTAGGAGAGAGGACAAAGGAAAGCATGGCAAACTTGACAGTTTGTGGCAAGGTCCTTACATCATCCAATACACTATTGGTCCAAATGCCTTTTTTTGCAAGAGTTAGATGGTACAAATTTGTTTGGGGGTCCTGTCAATGGCAGGATGCTCAAGCATTACTACTTTTTATTTCCAGTTTAAAGTTTCATTCCCATTTTAAATACCATTGTTGTGTTTTGTTTTAAAGAAAAAGAGAAAAATATTCCAAGAAAAAAAAAAGAGAGAGAAGGAGAGAGGTTCAGATATGCTCAAAACTTGAACCTTTGAAATGCAAAAGAATGGCTCAAACAAACTTAAAACCTGAGCCAAAAAGAGTGAGAGGCTAGTTATAATATGCCCAAAAGCTGAACCAACAAATAAAGAAATAAGAATAAGCTCTAACAAGCCCAAAACCAAAGCTTAAATGAGGAAAGAAAGTGGCTCTAACAAGCTCAAAACTTGAGTGACGAAGAAAAGAAGGATGCTTTAACAATTTCACAATTTCAAGACTTCACAATTTTGGTTCCAATTTTCTGCAAGTCCAGTTCATGTGCAGCTTTCTTTATGCCATGGACCCATAGCAAACCAGACTATCTAATCCTGGTTTGATTGTTTTTAAATTTCTGTTGTAGAATGTAGAGAATGAAATCTGATAAACAGTTTAATCCTAGCAGATATTAGTTTAGGTAGAGAAGATATGAGGCCAACTATTTAATCTGGTATCATGGAGGAATAAGGATAGAATTATATTAGTTTGTTTTATTATTTCAATAGAAAAATAAATAAAAATAAAAATAAAAAATGATCAAGAAGGTCTGCAAATTTAAATGCACCTTGAAGAAAAAATGTTAGGACTGTAGGATGGGTAGGTATATTGTTTGGGAGAATATTTTTTGCTGATATGATGTCTTTATGAGTTGTGGCAGCTGATCAAAGAAAGAAAAGAAGTGTCAAGCACCAGGCATCTAGCCTATTTCCAAAGATCATTTTCTAAGATTCTTGACACCTTCAAGAAGATGCCATCCCCATGTGGAGCCACTGTTAGCCACCTATAAATTTTTGACAGAGCAAACAGGTGGATAAATTTATTTCTGAGCCTTCAAGAGATACATTTCCTCTGAAAATCTCTCATTCTTGAAGCCTCCGTGTGTCCTTTGCCTTTGAAATGATCTTCACTACTGTTTCCATCAAGAAGGCCTCATGTCTGTGAAAAAATTATGCTCAAGAAAGCCTCCATCTGCCCCCTTGTATCCCTGCAAATTCCCCATTTTAACCCCTTTTTTCCCTTCTCAAAATTTCCCCTTTAACCCTCAAAATCCCTTCCTAAGTCATTTGAATCACCCAATTCCCCTTTAAAAACCATGTGAATCCCTTCATGTGATGAAAAAATCCCTTTGTTTCCCTATCAGAACCCCTTTCTAAGCCTCAAAAACTCTATTTTTGGCATAAAAAACCCACTTTTACCATATATCAGACCTAAGCCCCTTTCGGCTAAGTCCCTAACCCCTTCTCCGCATATAATCGAGCGCCGAGACCAGGTGCTAAGCTTCACAGTGCTAATCGCAAGCGAAATATGTTATGAGCGCATTTCTTTTGTTAAGTGAAATTCTTCGATGTGAGAAATATTTGGTCTGTTGGCCTCTGCTGCAATATGAACCGTTGATCTGTATGAGATCTAACGACCATCGCACCACTGCACCAATCACCAATCGCAAACTTTTAAATGCGCCACTCTTCGTCTCCCCAATTGGCCAACTCCCGATTGGATCTTGGCCGTTGAATCCACAAGAACCAATGGCCAGGATTTGATTGCGCCCCGCTCATTTGCCCCCTGTTATTCTCCCTCCGAACAATCTCCACCATTGATCTTCCGCTGATCCAACTGTCTGCATGTAATCGAAAGTTTAAAACCATCGAATGTTTGGCCCATGCCTTCTCCGATTACGATTGGATCACATCCATCAATCTCGTTTGATCCAACGACCCTCCTTTCTCTTGCCCATTCATTTGACCCTTCTTGCCTTCGCCTCCTCTTTTAATCTCAACCGTCCGTTATCAGATCTGACGACCCACATTCAAACTATCTTTGACTTGGCCCCCCACTTCCACTCGTGCATCTTGCCCTCATCGTGATCGCTCCTCCACTGTCATATCTCCCCGCCCGCAATCCAACAGCTGAGAAATATATCGCGTAACTTTGGTGTCCAAACTTTAACATTTTGAAATTGCATGATATGGGTGGTTTTGTTTTGCCACGTGTCGAGCAGCAAGAGATATCGAATTTTTTTGGGAAAAATTCAAAACCACCCTATTGCAGCACGAAAATAGTTTTTTTCCCCAAAAAAACCACTTCCCCCTTTCTGCCTCTGACAGCGCTTCCCGAAGATCCTGACCGTTGATCTGTATAGATCTACGACCCTCATTGCATCACGTCTTCATCCATTATTTCTTTCATCGAACCTCCAAAGGAATTCGTTGGAGGATCTCAACCATTGATCTCCTCTTAAGATCTGACGGTCTACACTCAATCATCATCTGCCCATGCCGGTCCCACCATTCAAAGCCCCATTTCATTTGATTTTCATTGTTTTCCTATGTATTTCACCCAAAGGTCAAAACTTTATGTTTTACATTAAGAGTTAATTTTTCCGCCCAGCATTAGAACTTTGGTGTTTTAACATTAAAGTTAAGTTTATTTGCCTAACCTCTAAAGAATATCCACCAGAAAATCTCCGCCGTCGATCACCTCCATCTAATCTAATCGGACGGTCCAAAATCATTTCTTCACCAGACCACCGTCAGAATAGTTTTTCACCATTCTTCATGATTTCCACCTTTTCTCCACCGCGGCCACTACTTCCACTGCTGCGCCTCCATCTCCACAAGCCTCCACATCAACTACCTCTACTCCCATGGATTTTTCTTAACCTGTTTATCATCTTTTTTTAGGGTTACAAATGGTGAAAACCGTTATTTCTCACAATCACAATCATAGTGACATAGAGTGCAGAGGAAGTTTTTTTTTCAGAGCCAGATATCGCAAGGAAATACTGTTGAGGAGGTTTTAAACACATGTTCATTCCAATCAGAGTTATTAACTCTATTTAAAGCCTTCAGCACCATTATACTTGTGCATCCACAGACAGAGATAGTCAAAGAAGCGAAAAAGAGTATCAGTGAAGGATTAAAGAGATTTAAAGCATGTTATTGAAGATTTTAAGCTTTAATTCAGTATAAGAGGGCAAATGTACAGATTGAAGACCTTATGAATGACACATAGGGCCTAAATGAGGCCTAAAGCACAGAAACAATCCTTTTCAGTGTTTCACATCAACAGAAGGTTATTTCCCGAGAAAGGACAAAGTTCCCATAATGGTCTTTACTCTTCATCAACATTCCCGACAAGATCACCACCCTGACAGAAAGTCCCAATATTGCCAGAGAATTTGTTACATAGTATGGCAGGCCTACAAGTCATTTATCTTCCTTACTTGTCCCAGAGTACTATAGAGTACAAAGTAATGAGAAGTACATCAAATAATGCCTTCGAAGTTATTATCAGCCTGTCGAAGACCACTCTTTCATCCAAAGAGTACTGAAAGTCAATGAAGGGATATTAAAATAGAATGGGCCTTAAGAAATCTTCTTTCTTTGTTTTAACGTTTTTTTTAAAACTCTGTCTACATCCTCTGCCTCTTATTCAGCTATAAGAACTCAAGAAAAATACATTGAAAGGTTTTTGTTTGGATAACCGTCGATTGTAAGCTGTTTATCTTGAGATAGAGTTCTGTGTATCAGTTTTAAAATAGGCTGAGGAGATGATTTCAAACTGAGTATCAAGTTGTTGGAAAATTTTGTATATGACTGGTGTTGCTCTTTAATATGACAGGAATTTTCATTAGATCTTGATTTAAAGCAGTGGTGATGTGTTCTATCTTTGTCTCTGTTTTCCTTCTGTAATTCATCATATTTCATTTCTCTGATAAGAAATCAGTAATCTGGCTTAGGATATACCCTTGCATGGTACCCTAATGCTTCCTTCTCTTCCTATATTTTATGTTTTCTACTAATTGTGCTATCTGAGAACAAGTTCAAGGTAATTTAGCCAGTATAGTAGTTGGTTTTCCATGCTTATTGATGCATGAATTTAGGATCTGCTCTTAGATGTTCTTGTCTGGTTTTAACTAAAATAATTGGGATACTTGGAGATTTAGAACTAATTCTACCTCACTAGGGTCCTTTTCTGACATTTGAACCTTTCTAAGTTCCCTCAAGTTGAATTGCAAAGCATTGAAAGTTCAAATCCTTTCTCTGATCTCAGGCTTCACCTTTATGTTAAATCTTAAGTGTTTCTTATTGTCTAAAGAGCTAGCCTCTTAGCAGTTTGATCATAGGTGTTTAAGGCATGCCCTGTCCCTAGATTTTCTTCCTAATTGGCCACCTTGGAGGTTTCCTTTTCATTCAACTTCATTCCTTATCTTTTCATCCCACCCTATCATCTTTAAAATATCCTCTGTTTTAGATGACTAGCCCATTTGAAAGCCTTGGATATTGAATTGCAAGTAAGCCCTTTTATGACTCCATTGCCCAATGGCCTTGAGTTTTCTTTGAATTATCTCCCCATTTCCAAAATTCTCTCTGCCCACTTCTTTGTCTTACATTTAACCCTTCTTTCATGTTTCCCAATGACCAAACAAACAAAAAAAACAAAACAACAACCCTTGTGCCTTATAACTAGCCTAACACCCTAAAATTGAACTTCAAAGACACATATTTATTTTCCTTGATAGAGAGATCCCTCTCTGGACCTAGGAGGGCTAGATCCTGAGGTCCCAAAGTGGTTTGATGTTGTCTTATCTTTTGGTATTTCCAAATTTTCCAAAACATAGGAACCCCAACATAATCATATAAGGTTGGTGTATCATAGTTGAATTTTCATTTAATGTGTGAGAACACTTTTAACATTTATGTTTTGATCATTTATTGCTTTACCAATTTAGTAGTTACATCTTGCTCCAACATTGTTCCCAAGCTATTCTAGAATCATCCCATCCTCCCTACTGTCTTCCGTTCCTATCCTATCCGACCTCTACAGGAATATTCCATGGCATCATTTTTACTGATCCAACCATCCATAAACCTAGGGGTATCAGCGTCGATTACGTAGACCTGATAGACCAGTAGGCATCTAGTAGCCATCATCACACATCTAGGGGAGCGTGACTCACACAGCCCTCCCATGACTCCAGGTTTTGGAGGATAAATAGTGGGCAACACCTCCACCCCTCCTAGTAGGACCAAGGTTAACACTCTATCATGGGATCTCAGTGCATCTCAATTTTTCTTGGAGTTTTGTCATCACACAGTTGGTTTGGTAATGATATAATCTGCAATTTAAAACACTTGTCCACAAATTATAACATATGTATCAATATGTTCAAAACAAATTGTTAGCCATATAACAATTTCTACACATTCCAAATACATTGCTATCTACGATATTGATCCTTGAGTTCATATAACATAGTTGGTTAAAACACTTGTCCACATATGTATGAATATGTTCAAAACAAATTGTTACCTTACACATTCCAAATATGTTGCTATCTATGATATTTGATCCTTGAGTTCATAACATACTTGGTTATGTTTATCCAATAGGTCTGTAAATTCATTTTCACCCTAAATAATCAAGTGCAATCACTCTTTTATTTCAATCTTCTCATTTTAGGTCTATATGTAAAATTATAGATACCATATCCATAACATAATTCATAATTTATATTGGTATCCCCATACCAAAAATGTTTAGAAAAACTTTCTTCATATTGGTATCCATGTACCAGCAATGTTTAAGCAATTTAACATATTCTCACATGTCATAGTACAAAATGACAGTCTTAAGTATCCATCCAAAACAAGGTAAGATTATACAAAAATAAGTTTTAAATGCTCATAAATATAACCCACAGTTATGAATGTCATATATAATGATCGAACATGGATATACAAATAAGGGTGTAGTCATTATGTTCTATACTATTTTAACCTATTAACCTTATAAAAGTCATAGGTTGAGACTCTAAATCTAAATGGAGGGATGCTCCATCCTTTGCATATATAGAAATGAAATGAATTGAAACAAGAGCACAAAACACTTACTATTTAGTCGAGGCATGATTTAACTTCTTGATACAGGCTGACTAAAACCTCTAAAACACAAACTACATATGGATCCAACCAATATTTTAATTCTTGTTATTTATTTGTCTTTTAATTATAATTATCTTTGATCTATAATCTATATCCCAAGAGATAATAATAACATTAACTTATTTATCATGTTATTTCAACTCATCTTCAGCCTAAAATCTAGAAGCCAAGGAGTAGGGTTTTGCAGGGCTATTCATTAGGGTTATGTTGGAGATGGAGGAAGAGGTAATTGACTACTCTAAAGATCCCTTATTGAGAGGTTTAATTTCATTGAAGGAATTTGTTATGGCTTGAAAATGCATTATTCACTTTGCATTATATTTGGTTTACTAAGAGTGTTATGTTTTCAACAAAATGTCAATTGTTGGCAAAATAATAATTTCCTCTTTCAATAATGAATTCACAATTTACAAGATATGCATAGTCACATTATTAGTATGTTACAGTTTTGACATAGTCTCTTTACTTTCAACTTTCACCATTTAGAGTCTTAACTCTAGCTAGGATATTACTAGCTTTACCATCATAACTTAAACTATTGTTTCACTTCTATTAGATTGAATCATTTAATCCAAACACATAACACATCACTGGTATACCCTCTCCTTATTCTTCACATTAATCGTTTTCTCATTAGTCCTTAGGTCTCATCTCATTGCCAAATGTATCTTATTTTCTAACAGTGTACAATTATTATCTTTAATATTTATTTTTAAACATTTTCCCAGTTCGTCACTTGTTATGCTTAATAGATTAGGAGTATTCACAACTCCTTATAGGTCATTGCTTTGATATTTACCAAATCATGTTGCGCATATCCTTAAGAAAATTCTTCTTGATAGAAAACATCTCTTCACTTCCTTATACCCGATATTCCCAATATTCCATGTCTACTTCAATTTGAAAAGATAATATTATTAGTTTGACTTTGTTTTCTCACCTCTAGTCATCATGGTTTTCTTTCCTTCTCTCTTAATGAATACACTTATTTCACTTGGAAATGTCGTTACTATTTCTCAACTTGGGTAAGACCCTATAAATAAATTCAGTAACGTGGATATCAAATGTAATCTAATTATTATTTCAGGTTTTAAGACATTACGGGATAGAATTTCCTAATCATACTCCATGATGTCCATAATCCATGGATATAGTTAGTCACTTAAGGAAAATATTATAATTTGATTCTCCCTTTAAAGAGAGAAACCATAATAGATGTCGCCTATGTACATAAATTATCCTATAATTGATCGACGTTATTGTAGATTCACTCTTTTATATAAATTCATCGACTTCTTATATTGCTTTGTGAAACTTCCGCTCATTCATATTTGGTTCTATTTTTTCGATCTCAATATTCTAAGTTCATTACGATAACTAACATTTATTATCCTCAATATAAGTTTTCCATTTCGTTCTTTTCCTGTCCTCCCTAGGTACTATATTGATTATAATAGGGTAACAATGGAGATCAAACTTTGAAATTTTCTGTTGTACTCTCTTGGTAACTATATCACCTTGTTCTAATAGTGTGTTTACTACCTTGTAGGGTGGTTCATTACCATCTTAGCATATGTTTCATCCACTGGTCTTCAATTGATGTGTACATTTAGTGATCTATACTTATACTTGTACCCTAAATTTGATTACTCGTGATTTCTCCCAACATTTCTTGAATAGATAGTGTTTTCTTTCATCCATCAATTTACCTCAAACTATCTTAGCCTTTTATGTGGTTGTATCTTACTTTACATCAAATTTTCTTGTCATAAAATCCCTAGTCATGCTTTCATTACCATTCTTCCTTCCTTCAAGAGTTAACTTCTTTGGAGCATCAATGCCAACTAATCTTTATGTATGCCTAAATAATTACCATGAATCATATTATATATAGTTTCATAATGTTATGTGCTCATCATATAGGGCTACTGGCTGGTTGGTTGTCTATAGACGAGAAAAATTTCTCCTACGGGTTACTAACTTTTGGTGGGTAATAATTCACTTATATGAATGTGACTTCATTCCATCAAGTAAATCTTATCTTCCAATACCCTCTCTTAAGTTTTACCATACAATCAAAAGACATTAACTAAACCATTTTTCGAATGTTTCTTTTTGACAAACAATGCTTACACTGAGAAGGGTATTGTTAATCTACCTCATAACCCTTGTAAAGGTTTAGCTCCTAAGCCATAATCTTAATTTCCTGGATTACACCTCCGTGAACCCTCAAATATGAATCTCCTTCGCTATTGAACATCCATCCATGTTGAGTTGTATTCACAATGCCCCATCATGTGTCTCGTGACCCTCTTAAAGGTATAATTCCCAATATTCAAAAACTCCCAAACTATATATGAGCAATCATCGATACTAAGATGTATCTACACTAGATTCCTTCCTTGTCTACTAGGTGTGGGCCTCTTTTCTCATGGAAACATCTATTTCTAATATACTTGTTCTTAATAAGGTATGATGGTAAAGACTTCTTTACAATATATAAAAAAAAAATTGTAAATGTAAGCATGAAATGTCCATATGGCAATATCCCAACTACCAAGCCACCAAGGTACATAGCATAGTTAGGGTGCTTTCCAATTTTTTGGGATGATAACATGGACATAGATTTTATTCATATCAATTTAATATCATAAACACTTTTATCCATGTCAATTTTACATTTTACATCTGCTAAAATAAACACTGGGAATAATGTAACTTATAACATGTTTCTAAAGCATCACATTCCAAATGAAATGCTTTTCTGATCCCACTGCCTCAGAAGTGTAAGAAGTACATACTCTTTCTTACCAAGCTTCTTTAGGTTTCTTCCATCGTCCTGTTTCCCACCGCAGTCGATGTGAGATAGTTCTTAATTGAGCAATAAGAATCTTTGCTCTCCATGGAAAGCTAGCTCCAATGTACTCTTTTGTTGAAGATCACAGTGAGATTGAATTCCTAAACATAATACTTCTTTCTACCCAAATATTTTACAATACATCCTTACAAAACTTCTTCAACACAATTTTATTTTATTTTATTTTTATTTTTTTTAATTTTAAATATTCACCATTTATTATTATTTATTTATTTAATTATTATTATTATTATTATTATTTATTTATTTATTTTTATTTTCTTACCACCACTTTATTGAATTTATTTATTTATTTTCCCCAAACATCCCTAAAAACTATTCCTAAATAATATTTATGTTATCTCATACAATTTATCAATCTTATCCTAAATATATATTAATAAAATGAAAAATCCTATTCCCAGTCTTTACTCCTTTTTGCATGGTGACTCATTGAATTAATAGGCATATTGTGTCTCCACCGAAATCTTGAGTAATAAACCAATTCCAAAACTCAATTGTGTAATAAAATAAGAGAAGATCAGTTTACATGGTCTAAACTTGTATTATTTAATTTTATTTAGTTACGACAATAAGATATAATAACTAAACCAAAATGCAAATTTCACACAAGTAGACACATTTTATTATATATATATATATATATATATTATTTGTTGCTCAATGAAGCATGAAAATTGGTACTCCTAAACAAGGGGAGTGTATCCCTATCTTTAGGGTCTCCTAGAACTACATTGTATATTGGTGTTATGACAAGCATCCTGGAGTCTATGACAAAACCTCCTCAAGAGTCTCTTGAACAAAGGACAACCTATCGAGGGAGTTGTGGTTCAGGAAGAGCTTCACACCCTCACCAATTTGATAGTTGACGAGTCTAAATATCTTAGTTGTCATTTCCAACTTTGAGTATCTTGGACAACAAGGAAGAAAGAATTGATCATCTTGGAAGAGATTGAGCGATAAGGATGCCATACGGCCTATGGCCCTCTAGTGGTCAACAAAAGTTGGTCTCACCTTAAATGGTAAAGGAGACAGGGAAAATAGGACTTGGAGAGTGTGCGTGGTTTATTTTGTTCATTCTATAGGTAACTTGATAAAATATGCTATATCACACAAATTTTAAAAAAAAAATTCTACAAAAGGAGTCATTGCTGCCATAATTTTTTTTTTTTTTTTATTAAATAAAACTAATCGTTGAATTTTCCAGCTGTTGTTTTCAACTTCCTTTGAACATTGCTATAAGTTTAAATATTTGTCAAAGACTAGCCTTATCACTCTCTTGAATACTTTCTTTATCATATAAAAATTATGTATCTTGTAAAGAAAATATAACTTCTGCTGCATTGATGCCTTATCTTGTAAGGAAAATATAACTTCTGCTGCATTTTGAAATTTCCACTTCTTCTCTAAATAAACAGAGTTTTATCAAGTATTTTATTCATGATTTCTAGTTTTATCTATTTACAATATTTTATTCATGATGATTTCCAGTTTTCTATTTACACACCGACAAGTATAGGCTAGCGAAACATTACCACTATCTATCCATAAACCACATTTAATGATATGGTTGTGCTAATAAATTTTTTACGCTAGCAGAGCATTACAACTATCAACATAAAATAGAGATGTTTCCCCTGAGACTGAAAGGTGTTGGGTCATGTTATAACGTGCTTATCATCTGTGTAACTATATCTAACAATTGACAGGCACCGCCCTTGATAGCTCTATAAATACAATACATTTTCAACAAACTGAAGTAATGTCAAGGACATGTTTCCGCGGTGCCAAAATTTTTCAAAATGTTTTGAATAAGTCCACTGATATTTTAAAATTTCTAGGTGGCTTTCAAAATTAATGGGGATGAGAAGTAGTAGCGACAGGAACGTATTTATGTATGTTGGAGGTTTGAAACCATGAAACCCTTCTCACGTTGAAATCGAATGCTAATTTAGAAGGATCGAGGTCCGCTGAGCATCCATGCCAAGTTAGCATTAAATTAGTACGATTGCAGGACGTCAGGAATCCATTTGCAGTGGCTCATGAAACTCTATTGAATTTTGGAGGATTTTGAATAAAGCCTTACAGCTTTTAGACCTCAAACCATCAGATTCATACCCAGAATGGGAGTCGATGTGATCTTAGTTTTCATCTTGTTGCAAAAATTTCACCAGTATCCGATGATTGGTCGGTGTGGACTGAAATGTTGGACAGGCTCGCAGAGCTAGAAATGAATCTTGATTTCCTGGCTAGTGAGAAAGGGTCACTGAACGAGACAAATAGAGAGCTAAAGACAGAGGTGGAGTCTTTGAAGGCCCATTTCATATCAGAAATTGAGTCTGCAAGGAAAATAGTGATGAATGGAAGGAGGCTATGTATCTATCAATAGTGGCAACAAAAAATTATTTTGAAACTGCATTTGATGAAGAGAAACATGGGTGGGGTTTGAACAAGGAGTAGCTCCCTATGGTCGAGGTGGAAAGGGCTTTTGTGAGGCTTGTAGTTGGCCCTGGTTCTGGTAAGACCAGAGTGTTGACCCATCGAATTGCGCATATGATCAACAACCTTAATGTTCCACCTAACAGTATACGGTGTGTGACTTTCACAAAGCGAGCGACTCAAGAACTTTGTGAAAGGTTAGATTCCCTACTTGGCGTGAATGCTTCAAGTCAGATCATGGTATACGGTATGATATATGAGTGGTTCAAATATTCTGGTGGCTGAAGGATTATGAGTAAAGAGGAATATTGAGGTGGATTGTCTTCTCAGTGTGATACATGGCAGCTAATTTTTTGGAACCTTTCATAGTGTATGTGCAAGGATTTTAAAACGTTCGACACAAATTTCTAATTATAATTTGAATATGAATTACATAATCTATAGTAGGGATAATTTAGAACAGATTGTGAAAAGGATTCTTCAAGAGGCACTAGATTCTTTTGGTGCAATGGATGCATCCATCAGAAAGGAATGTTCAAATGGTGATGCAGATTTCAAACAGATATCTAGTGAAAATTTGGATGAAAATGTTAAGCAAAGATTTCAGAGTGCAATTTGGGAAGATTTTGTTCAAAACAAATTTCTGACAGAGAATGCACCTGCTAGAACACAACTATAGGAGTTCTTGGAATGTTATGTTAAAATGAAGCCTGAGCAAAAGAAGAGGACAGTTACATTAGATGCTATGGAAGATTTGTTACATATTATAAGAACAACCAGACTACACAATGTGAAAGCATTTATTACCAAACAAAAATTCAAAACCTTTGTACTTGTCATCCGATTCACTTAATCCATTTTCTTTCAAGATGGCAGGGATATATGAGCTTGAACTTAGGAGATGCAATGCTGCAGATTTTGATGATCTTTTGTACCTCGTAGTTCAACTATTTCACAGATATCTTCACATACTAAAGGATCTAAGTTTGATGGTAGATTGTGCAATAGATAACATCCAAGGGTCGAATGGCTTCGATACCATGTGTAAGGACCTTAACTTACTGAATTAAGAATCGTTCATAGAATTCATAAGTGTAAAGCCCTTAATTTTCAAAATTTAACCACCATTCACATAATTCATACTATAGAATTCAGAGTAGGATTTTTGCAGCAAATTATATATCAATTGACTAATTAATACTTACTTGGAACTGTGTTTGAAGATGTTCCTAATCTGCCATGGCTCCAGCTCTTGTTACCAATTCATTGTCAACAATGGGAGCCAAAAGGACCTCATCTTAGTAATGATTTTTGAGCAGTTCAGCCTACCGAGCACACCACACCCGAAGCCATACACCATATTGCCACCTTCCATAAAACATCAAGCCCTTCATGGATGAGGTATTGTGTGATGTTACTCCTCTTGAAGTCTATGATGTGTTATTAAGACAACCATACTTATGGAGGAGACATGTTGTGTATGAGTCTAGGGATCATTCTATTATTATTAGTTTGGGTAGTAATGTATACACTATACTAGAGGTAGCCTTGCCTACCACTATCTCTTTGATATTTTCTAAGTGATGTAGTAAGATCATCTCCTAGACTGAGAAATTTGTTTGATTTATGATCTGCTCTCAAAGTGAGGGGAATATCGTGGCCACATCTATTACCCCTGAGAAGGGTCCCACCACATAGAAAAATCAGGTGGTTAAGGTTGTGTAAGAATACAAGGACATCTTCTGCTGACCCATAGTGGTACCTTTGCACTATCAGGTCAAGCATTCAATCGATCAGGTGCATGGAGCACCCCTACCCTATGGGTTCAATGTACCACCACTCTATTCTAGAAAATGAAGAAATCAAGCAACATATCCACGATTTCCTACAAAAAGGGAACATCTGGCCAAGTTCCTCACCTTATGGGAGCTCGATTGTACTTTTACGAAAGAAGGATGGGACCTGGACACTCTGCATTGATTATCGAGCATTAAATAAAATCATTTTCATGAACATGTATCTAATTCCACATATTGATGACCTTCTTGACCAAATCAAGGGTTCCAAGCACTTTAGCAAGATCGATTTAAAGTTTGGCTATCACTAGGTCCCAATAGATCCCACAAATGTTTGGAAGACCACCTTCAAATATAAGGAGTGCCTTTTTGAGTGGTTGGTCATGCCATTCGGGTTGAAAAATTCCCCTACAATTTTTATGAGGCTGATGCATAACATCTTGCATCCCTTTACCAAATTTTTCATGGTTTTATATCTAGATGACATCCTCATCTTCAACAAGAATTGGGAATAGAACTTGCAACAAATTTGGCAGGTCCTTCAAACCCTGCAACAACACAAGTTATGTGCCAACTTGGAGAAATGTACCTTTGGCATGGTCCAGGTCCAATAAATGGGTTATATCATTGATGAATAAGGCGTGCATGTGGATCCAGCTATGATAAAAATCATTTAGGGTTGGCTAGCCCTGACCACTCTAACAGAGCTTCATATATTTTTGGGCGTTGCCATTTTTTATCGGAGGTTCATGTTGGGATTATGTCATATCGCATGGCCTTTGAGTAGAGTTACCAAGAGTAGGGTGAAATACACGTTTTTTTGGTCTGAGTCCCAACAAAAGGAATTCGTTGAGTTGAAGCACTGCCTATGTTCAACACCAGTGCTCACACTGCCAGATCTGCAGCAACCATTTGAAATTGAGACAAACCCCTTCAACTATGTTATTGGTGCAGTTCTGACCCAACAAGGGAATCTAGTGGTTTATCACACTGAGACACTTTTCGATACAATTCAGAAACACCCCACCTATGATAAGGAGATGTATTCTATCATGTAGGATTTCTGGCAATGGAAACATTACATTCTAGGGAAGGGGACGATGATCCACACAGATCACTGACCTCTTCAATTTATATAGGCACATGAGAAGTTGTAGAATGATCACCATCAAAAGTGGTCCACTTATATGAAACAATTCTATTTGAACATTAAACACAAGAAGGGAAACACTGATCATGTTGCAGATTGCCTCAGTTGAACCCTAGTTGTAGCGCTGACCATTGTTCTTAGCTCTTGTGGCCAAGAGACCTCTGAATGGACACACGTATACAAAAATGATTTAAAATTCACCACCATATACTAGATGCTAGTGGATGGTAAGAAAGTTTCAGAATTCCAACTCCATGATGCATTATTATTCTACCTCGGCCACCTTTGTGTTCCTTTAAGCAAGCATGTCGAGCTAATTTGGGAGGCACACTACAGTCAGGTCGCGGGACACTTTGGCATGGAGAAAATTGTGGCAGTACTATAGAAGTATTTTTATTGGCCAAAACTCTAAAAGGATATTGGAAAATATATCACATCTTTCACTGCCTGTGCCATCGCCAAATCTACCGTAAAAAATGAAGGCCTATACACCCCTCTACCTACTCCCAGCCAACCCTGGGAATCCATCTCCATGGACTATCTGTCTGGCCTCCCTTTTACCAAGCGTGGTAATTATTTTATATTTTTAGTCGTGGACACGTTTTTTAGATGGCTATATTGACGACCTGCAAGAAGAGTATCACAACAAAGGAAATTTCCAAACTCTTCTTTGAACAAGTATTGGTACATTTTGGGATCTCGTTGACCATTATATGATACCAGGATAGTAGGTTCCCAAACACATTCTAGTCAAACCTTTGGCCATTATTGGACACCAAGCTCACCAGGTCAACTGCATTCCATCCCCAGATTGATGGCTAGAGAAAGGTTTTCAACAGGATGATTGTGCACATACTTTGCATGTACAAATCCAAGCATCCATGAATATGGGTTGAGAGCCTTCCCTATGTGCAACACGACTATAAGAGATATCTCCATAACTTGACGGACTGTAACCCCTTTCATGTGGGTCTATGACTTCAAACGTTGTGCCTAATTGAAGTTGCCATGCCTCATGCGACTACACATAAAAAATCCACACCCAGTGTTCAATGTGGACCGCCTTCTACCATACTTTCCACCATTCTTGGACACATCACACATTGCCGAACAATTGACACCAACTAAGCTCAACCCAAAATACCTGGAACAACCCACAAATGATCGGATCATGGACACACAAATTAAAAACACTTGTCAATAGAGGATCCAACTATATTAGGTTGTCAAATCTTAGCAACTCATGCACCATGGAAAGTGGCTCACCAAGGACCAAGTTCAGTAGAAGTTTCCCCATCTCAGGGATACACTCAACGCAATGGGGACCATTACTTCCTAAGTGGGAAGGATTGATCCAAGTGGATATTAGTGGCCACCTATCTGTTCCACTTAGACCCCAAAACCATTTCTTTCAGTGTCCTTAATTGTAGCATAATTAACTATCTTTGGTAGTTTTTCATGTCTTGAACTTTCAGAGTTGTTTTGAGGCCGTAAATGACGTTTTTTTGGAAAACGTGAATACTTGAATACTATTATAGTGTAGACTATAATACTTGTAGTCAAAATTTGTAGTCCTCAGATAGATCTTTGTAATGAGGTATCGTACGCATCAAACGTAGATCGTATGCCAAAGTTAGGACCCTGAGAAGTTGATGTACCAACTAATTATACCAACATTAAGGTTGACAAAATTTTGACACTTCATTTCTTAGGGTTAGGTTTTTAGATGTTCAGGGTTTTCCCTTGTTTCTCAATAATAAAAAGGCCTTGGAGGCTCATTTTAACATGATTCGAAAGCATGTAGTCATCACATCTATTCTAAGAGATAAGCTACCATCGCCCGAGCTAATTTATTTTAATTCTACATGTAAACAATTTTTAGTATTTGTGATTAATGAATTGAAGTTTAGTTTTTAATGTAGCTCTATGTTTTTGTTTGAATTTGTATTTCATTTTGTTCATGCATAAATCTGGATCAAAGATTAAATTAAAACTTAACTTTACTAATTGACTAATGTGTGAAGAAAGGTTTGATGAGTCTGTCCACATAGATGTTTTTGATTTAGATGAAGGGGATTCCAAAATTTTCCTCTTCTTGGAAATTTTTGGGGCTATTGTAACTTTTAGAACACATTAATTTAATAATTAATTAACCATTTAAACATTTATTATGGATAATAAATATTTAATAGTCATATATGTTTTATAAAATTGAAAGAGTGGTTGAAATTGTTATTTTTAATCACATAAATGTTAATCTTATTCACTTTAATACTTTAATATATATGATGTGTTTTTCTTATTTAATTTAAAGTAATATTTTTGTTCATTAAATGGATTTAATGGTTAAATGTATGTATTTTTTTGATTAAAAAGTTAAAGTTTAAAATTCAAATGAATTTCGATATGTATGTCTTTGTAGTTATTATTCTTATCTTTTAAGTTAGATATACTAATAACTTATAACCACTCTATTATTCTATGCCTTATTACATGGGTTCAATATGACTTAAGCATTAACCTCACTATTTTAAGCCTTATCGCATGGCACTGCCAATACCTCTAAGGCATTGAACTAGTCAATATGTCTTGTGCATTAAGCTCACTATTTTAAGCCTTATCACATGAGGCTGCCAATAAAGACATTGAACTCATCATTTTAAACCTTATGACAAGGTGAACTTGTAATTTTTAACCTTATCACATGGGACCAATATGTCTAAAGCATTAGAGTGAAAGTTACCTACTCTTCATATCTTATCACAATAGGTGAAACATGTAAAGTTAATAAATAAAAAGAACCATGAAATTAGAGCATTAACATAAAAACTAAGGCCCCAAAAAAGGCCCCCCAAAAAATTATTTAACCATGGACATAAAAACTAAACTCAAAATAATATTATATAATGGTTGGTTCTAATGGTCTGGGGTTGTTTAACGCTAGTTGAATGTCGGCCACATGACTATAAAATATGTTCAACTTGTAGGCATACAAAAAGATATATGTTCTCCTTGGAATGGTGTGACTTTTGGTGGAATTTTTACGATCAAAAATTTTCCTCTTCGACTAGAACAAGAGGTGAGTTGCAAAATAATCATCATACGAGATAATATATAGATATATTGACAGTTAGTTCTTCGGAATTGGAGTGATATTGTAATTTGGGTTCTATTTGGTGTGGCTTGGATCTAAGATGAGTACCTAGAACTACGTTCCGACTGCTCACAAGCCCACCACTATAACCCATTCCTGCGCCGACAACTTTACTGGTCCTGACGACATTAAGCTCGTCATAGGAAAATGTACACGAATTGAGATCCGTTCTCTTTGCACCAACGTCAACCACCGTTTGTAACAAATTGTAGAAGCACCAATCTATGGCCGAATTGCAGCACTGGAGATTTTCAGACCTAATGGGCAGCAATAGGATTATCTTTTCATTTCAACAGAAAAATACAAGTTCTGTGTTCTTTAGTGGGATGTTGAATCTAGTCATCTTATCACGAGGGCAACGAGATCAGATATCACAGATCCTATTTGCAGGCATCTTGCAGAGAATGGGCAGATTGGTATCATTGATCCACATTGTAGGGCCATAGGATTCCACGCATATGAGGATCTCTTCAAAGTTATACCCATTGGTAAAATATGACAATGGGTTATTACAACCCATGAGGGACTCTTTCGATATCTGGTTTGAGACGAATATTTTAATTTTGGATATCAAGTTCCTCTATGGTTGTTTGAAACCAACAATTGCCATGTTGTACCAACAACTAGGTATATCTATTCTTAATGATATAGATGAACTCCATGTGAAGACATACGAGGTTGATCTGAATGCCAAGAAATTTAATAAGGGGCCTTGGTCGCGAGCAAAGGTAGATCATGGTTCTGGTCTTTTAATACCTGTTGCCATGCCTTTAGGAGGGGTTATCATTATTGCTGAACACAAAATAGTTTATTGCAATGCATCTGTTTCCATTGCAATTTCCAAATGTATGCCTATTACTAAAGCGTATGACAGAGTTGAAGATTGTAGATACCTGTTGGGTGATGACACATGCAAGCTCTATTTACTTTCCATAGTTCATGAAGATGAGCATATGGTTACTGGTCTAGATTTACGTTTTCTGGGCAGGACATGTGCTGCTTCAACAATCTCTTACCTAGGTGATGAAACTGTATACGTTGGGAGGTATGGAGATTCACAGCTTATAAAATTGTATCTTCAAGCAGCTAATGCTACAAGTAGTTCAAATATTGTGAAAGTTGTGGAAACATTTGTAAACATCGGTCCCATCATGGACTTTTGTGTTGTTGATATTGATAAGAGACCAGGTGCAGGGGCACAAATATTAACTTTTTCAGGAGTATACAACCATGGTTCCCTTCGCAAACTCAGATATGGCGTTGGATTCAACGTGAAGGCATCTCAAAACATTGCAGGCATCAAGGGAATATGGTCATTAAAACCATCTTCAACTATTGACATCTTTGATCGTTTTTTTAGTGGTTAGCTTCGTTGTTGAGACACGCATACTTTGGATGAACTCAGAGAATGAGCTAGAAGAAACAGAAATACAAGGATTTTCCCGAAATGCTCAAACATTATTTTATCACAATGTTGTACATGACCGACTTGTTCAGATACCATGTTGGAGAAGAAAGAGAATGCAGCGGAACACAAACTTAACTTGACTTTCCATTTGCATTACCGGATATAGAAATATATACACAGAGAAGAACCTTCTCGAGGTTCATCGTCGGTGGAGATAGCTTCCTCAAGAAGCTAAACGATCTCTCGAGAAACAAGCTTATCTCCCAGAAACATCTAGACACATTAATTGCTGTCAGCAGCGTAGGTTGAAATTACTATACATCCAACACTCCCCCTTAATTTCAACCATATCACAGACACACAAAATACACAATGACACAATACATACAAACATATTCCTAATTGACATGCCTACTGTTCTAAGTCTCAGCTAGGCTTACAACAGTACAAGAGAACAAGGCTTTCATTTTTGTCTTCTTTCTAAATGGTCCATACTTGTTTATTTGTAGACGCAGTTTCATCTTGACCTTTCTTGCCATAAGATAGTGGTGAAGTTTCTCCTTTCTTGATTGCAGGCTAACATTCTTTCCATTCATCATTGCTGGAGGTTTTTGGGATTTACACTTGTCCTCAATGCTTGCCATTTCTTCGATTGTTTTTTTCCTTAGTGTCAAAATCTGCACACTCTTCTTCAAAGGGTCTATTAACTTTCTTCAGTTCATCAACTATTATCAAGTCTTCTACAGCTTCATGAGTTGTTATTGGATACTCCACGATTTTTCTCTCTACAATCTGTAGAACTTCATCTTTCATAGTTGCTTGATTAGTGTCTTCAACCTCTTTAATTAACTCTGTTGTCAAGTCATCCTTCATTTGATTTGTATATGGAGATAGGCATATCCTCTCATCAAACAACAACTCATCAATTAGTTGTTTTTCATGCATCAAACTAAACCACTCTTCATGAGATACATAATTATCATCATATTTGACTTCACAAGTTTTTGCATCAGATGAACTTTCTTGACTATCACATGCTACTTTATTGTCATCTAGAGACATACTTTCAGTCTTGATCTCAGTTATGATGCTTTCAACACAATCACTATTTTTAACAACAATTTGATCAATTTCGTCTTTCTGAATCCACTTCATGCTATACTTCATTTCAAGAATATGCCAAAACATTTTTGGATCAAATACTTCACCAAATTCATTTAAAATGCTTGACAGAATGTTTTCATCTAGAGATGATATAATGAGAAACAATGTTATTGCACGTCTACTTTTATTTTCAGAATTCATATCAGTTTCTTGGACAAATTTCCATAAATCTACTAAACCTAATAATCCTTCCATTTTAATAGCCCAAAGTTCAAATTTTTTACCTGAGAATGATGGCAACACTGGCATTAATCTTTTCAGTATTACATCAACATTAGCATTAATATTTTCAGTATTAAATCAACTTCTGTAAAATAAACACCAGGTACGTTAAGTGACTCGACTAACAGGCCGCCATCAACGAAGTGCTCGACCAAAGGCCCGGTAGGGTGATTTCAACTATAGAAGGTCGTAGAATTCACTGATTGATTTCATAAGGTACTATGCAGGCAATCACCCACCTCCTTCCCTGTGTCAACCGACTAGGAATGACCCCGGTGGGTCTGTTCTCCCGGGTATCGTCAACTGGAAGGATTGCTTACCTGACAATGGCCCCCCCACCCAATAAGTCACTTAGGCCCCAACTTATAAGAAGGGCCCCTCCCCCTCACCATATGAATAGTGAGTGACTCCGTCCCTCACCTCTTTGGGGAGGATTTGAACCCACGACATCAGGTTTTGGAGACCTACGTTCTACCGAACTGAAATCTTCTTCTCGCTGATCAGGTTTCATATCTTCATTGAGCATAAATTCTATGGTTGGAAATATTCCAGATTCTGCCTCTGCCCTCTCATTGTTTCTCTTCTGTTGTTTTAGTCTTTTTTTGCCAACCCATGCTTTGAGTCAGCTCCAAGTCAATTTAGATTTAGCTCCACTGCAGCAGCTCTATTTCTTCCACCTAGAAGCAATTAAAATATGCACAAATTGCTTCACACAATTCTGCAACAACACAAATGCAAATAAACACTGCAACAACCACAACTTGAACCCCTGACAGCTTGACAGCCCCACACTGCTACACGCAGCAACCGTGAGAAGTTCCAAGCTAACTTTCACACTCTTGGATGTCGCATGTAGATCCTTTAGTAGAGCGTCTCCAGAAATCCACGCTTAACAACACCTTGACTTTGCCCTCTGGTTCACAATCGCAGCTGCAACTAACACCACCAACGACTCACAATATATTTTCAAGACCGATCCAATTACCACTTGCACATACCGTGACCGGTACTTAAGGGAGCTCCTCTGCTCAATACTTACTACACTTCAAACACAAACACTTGGCACCACAATCGGCCTCCCTCAACGAGCTCCAATGGCTCCTACACAAATTGCTCTCAACAATTCTACTTGCAGATCACAATTCTCGTCACTAGTCAGTGTTCTTCCTCGATGCTCCTTTATACGCAGCAGTGTACTACTCTGCCTCTTAGGAAAAACCTTTCCACAAATTTCACGAGAGGTTAGTTCTCACCACTTTTCACAAGATCGAGAAAATCTCAGGTGTCGTCCACGTACAACGCCACAGCCCCAATCTGCAACCGCAATTTATTTTTCAGGTGCACACTTCAAAACTCGATTTCACCAGTGATACGACCTCAGCGTACTGCAATATACTCCCAAAAAAGTTTAGACACTCCTCAAAGAAATCGATTCAGGGCTCAAATTATCACTAGTGACCATCGCTAACATAATTAATTAAAAGACTAATATTTACTTATTATGAGAATTGTTTTAAATGAGTCACATTTGACTGTTTCATTTAATTATAAACAACCTTATATGTCCTGTTATATATTGACTTGGTTGACTTCTCAGATATTGAACTATGGACTTATGATAATGTATCCGTGCCTCGCCTTATGGTAATTGATTGAGTGATGTGATGTGATGGTGAAGTAAAAGGCTAATATTTAATTATCGATATGTGGTTGTTGATAGGTTTATTAATTTTGAAGAGAAAATATAATTGTATTTAAATAATATTGAAAATTAATGTTTTTGTTAGGAAACAAAGTTGTAATGTGTAGTATAGTATTACAATTGTGTTAAGTTGTAAATAGTAAATTAAAATATTATTAAGTTTTGATGTGTTTATTAATTAAATTTAAATATGGTTATATAATTGTTATTTTACATTTAATTTTTATACATGTTTCTTATATTGTGTTGTAGAGAGCATCTTGACACATTAATGAATAAGAAGACAACTAAAGTATCTATATCAATCTTCAACAATTAAGTATTTGTGCATTGATTTTATAGTGTGAAGACATTGTAATGGTTTTTTACATATAATGTGCATCATAAATTAACTTTATAATCCCTACCATATTTATAAAAATAAATTTAAGTGCAAATTTTAAAGATTTAAAGTGTCCAAAATATTTGTTTGTGGATATTGAATTTCCACAATCATGTTGACAACCTTTAAAACATAGTAGTTGTTTATGATAATTTGCACAAAAGAACATTATCTAGTTTTTCCATGAATTTAATAGAAAATCATCATTTATATTTTCCGAAAACATCTACCACGTTCAAATTGACAAATTAATTCTTAAATTCCAATCATAAATGACCACATTAAATTAATAAATGAATGACACATGTTGAAACATTCTAAATTTTCTTGAACCACTCCACTAGAGATACACCTAGTTGGAGCACATTCTACTTAAACTAGATACCTTAATGCAACACTAAATAAAAGGAAGTTGAAATTCAATAGTAAAATCAACTTTCATTTCACAACCCTCGTTGAAAGATCTGGTCCATTTCACTACATTTCACTGCTACTGAGGTTGGTTGTTTGCCTATTTTTTGTTGATTGAAATCAACGCATTCCATTTATGGCAAATGAATTCTTAAAAAATGAATGATGATGAATTGTTTCCACTTTTTCCCAAACTAATAAAATCTTTTCTCATTACACTTTTTCGTTCTCATTTTACTCCTAAAAATATATTCCTAAGAAAATATTCCATCCATTTAGATATATAATGTGATGATTTGATTATTTTAATATCTATCATGTCAAATAAAAAATGCAAAGTTATAATAACATATTGATACGTAGTTTAATGAAATTACAAATTCTAAAATGAATACCAAATTAATGAATATTTATGCTTTAATATTATTATATATATTCTTAATAAATTATTATAAAACTATATTACCAAAAAACATAACACATATGTTACGTATTATTCTATAAAAATATAAGTATGAAGAGAAATTATATGTTAAAATATTACATAAAAAGATGTAAATATAAAGGGAAATTATGTCCATAATAGGTAATGATTTGGGAACTCACCCTTTTTATTTTTTAAGTATGAGTCCTTCGTGGGTTATATCACCATATTTCTCATATATATATATATATATATATGAGAAATTGTGAACTATTAATCGATGATGAGTGGAAAAAATAAATATTCCCTCTGAGGGCGTTGTGGTTCTAAAATGTATTAAAGGTTGTTTTTGCAAAATTAGAATTAGAATGTATACGGTATCATTTAGTTTTTTCAAATGAAAAGTTAGCTGATTGAACACCTTGAATGAGTTATGATTTTAGTGGATGGTTTTTTAAAAGGGAGAATGAACGAGACTATGCTGGTGAATAATTGAGAAGAAGATTTTAGTCTTGTAATAATTGAGGGTTGGTGTGTTTGAGAAATGCTATTCTTGAATTTATAATAATATACACATGCGCCATAGAGTTTATAAATTATTTATTTGTGTGGCCTTATAATTTGGTTTGGGGTGATATCTATGCTAGAGAGATGTGTCTAGATTGTGAATTATTATTTTTTAATTATTTTTTTCAAAAATATATTTATCTTTGTCATTATATTTTTAATTTTTATTAATATTATATTAATAATTAAAAGTATACCTGTCTTTAAAAAATGAGATATATATGCGAAATTGAATATCATTTTTATTATAATATGAATTCTACAAATATAATAAATAACTTTTAAATCATATTTTGTAATTCATTGAATTCCATTTATACATTAATTTATAAGAATTTTTCTAAGAATGAATGCACTCATATTGTCCATGGTTAACTGATAGATTCTCTAGTATAAAAGGTTAACATTTAATTATTGATATATGGTAGTTGATTGCTTTATTAATTTTAAAGAGGGGATATCTTTCAAGTTTTGATAATTGTAGTTAAATAGTTTTAACGAGACTAATAGTTGTGATGCAACATAGTTCCTATCTCTACTTCTTTAATTGATTCTCTTTGCATGAAATTTTTTCCAGAGTGAAAGCTTGATTCTCATTCCATGAAATTTTTTCCAGAGTGAAAGCTTTTCCTACTTCCGCAAATAGCTACTTATGTACTCAATAACACCTTTTATTCAACCTTATTAATTAATAAATATGTTTGGATTAAAAGTCTTTATTGCTAATATTTTAGTAAGAAATTGACATATATGATATTATTGGTAATATTTTAATTGTAAATAATGTTTGTTTTTATATTCATGAATATCAATTTGTTTAGGCTCTTATGCGATGAAAACTTTCTTGTAGGTAACTAGTTCTGTACTCAATATTGCCTTTCGGTCACCATTAACATTGGTTGTTATTAATTGATAAATACTCTTGCATTAAAGAATTTTATTGCCAATATTTTAGTAAGCAGTTGACATATACTATATTATTGGCAATATTTTAATAGTAAATAATGCTTATCTTCTTATTTTAGAATATCTCTTTGTTTAGGCTCTTGTGTAGAAGTTCTCTTTGTGCAGATCTTCGCAGTTTGCACTAAAACATTTTATTGCTAATAATATTAATAACATTTTAGTTATAAATCATACATACATATGTATTCCCTTTTGGTCGAAGATCCCTTCAGAGATCTCGTCCTTTTATAGATATCAATAGTCAATTGAGTAAAGGTTGTGCGAAGAGACCACAAAATTTTGTACAACACCATATTTCATTGAGAAGAAGCTTGTTTATGGGATGTGTGGAATTGCAGAAAAAGTTCATTATGCAGAAGAAAATTTCAAGTTTTCATTGTGTGGATATCCACACTTTGCACTGAAGGCTTTCATTGCTAATATTTTAGTATTAAAACATAATTCATATTTTTTGTTCGCAATAACATTTTTTATGCTTATATTATCGATAATATTTTAATTGTAAATAATACATACTACTACTATTTAATTGATTCTATACAAAACCAAATTTCATTGAGAAAAAACTTTGTTTATGGGATGTGCGAAAGTGCGAAGAAATTTCATTGAAGTTCATTGTGTGGATCTTCGCACTCTGCATTGAAGGCTTTCATTGCTAAGTAAGCCTTCAATGTGAAGTACAGAGATCTACCCAATGAAAACTTGCATTGCTAAGATTTTAGTATCAAAACATACTTCATATGTTTATTCGCAATATCATTGTGTATTCTTATATTATTGATAATATTTTTAATTATGAATAATGCATAATATTTCTGTTCAATTAATTTATTATGCAAAGGAAACTTTCAAGCCTTCATTGTGTGGGACCTGCACTCCACATTAAAGGCTTTCATTGCTAATATTTTAGTATTAAAACATAATCCATATTTTTTGTTCGCAGTGAATTGACTCACTTTGTTTTACCACACAACATATTTTATTTAACACTCTCGTCTATGAAAATGAGCCTCAATTCTTTCTACATAGTGAAAACTCTGGGCAATTCCACATATTGCTACTTCCATACTCAATAACATCTTTCAATTTCACAAATTACACAAGTCCCTTATTATACACATGCATTTGTTATCTGCATAACCTTCTTACATGCACAACATAGCGCACTATTAATACTAATCTTCCTTTTATTTTATTTTTTGTGGCATATATTGTTATCTTGTTTCATTTACAAATGCTTATGACATGATGTGAACTGAATATTGACATAAAATATTGATAATATTTTAGTTACATACCCAATCTTATTTATGGTAAAAGCTCCGCACAATGAAACATAATAATATTATTTCAAAATTTTCTCATAGTGATGCAAGAGCATCTAACTCAGGGTAGACAAAACAAAAGTAGGTTTTGTCTCATTGTTATGTGTGTTACTTTGACAGGTCTTTGAACCTGTGAATTTCAAATTTGTTTTAGGAGATTGTCTTAAGTTAGGAAGTTTTATTAAATTCTGTAGTGTTAGTTGACTATTTTATTTCGTTATTAAAAAGGATGGAAAACAAGAATGTAATGTAACTGAACAGCGTGACAGTTTCAATCTGGAAACTACCTTTTCTTACCAAGATATAAAAAGGGAAAATATACATTTTGTAAGGGTTCTGGAATCCATCAACGAAAAGAGAAATAATATTAAACAGAGTATTGTTTTCACAAACCATCTGTGTCATACAAGAAATGTAATTTGCTTTCAGATATGAAATTGCACTGTCAAATATACTAACACATACACATGATAGCCAAATATTTTCCCTCAAGATTGCTACAGGAGTGCAGGAAGACAAGAATTCACGGAGATTGTAATCAACTAAAGGAATTTGCAGACTGACGGACAAGTAGAGGAACGTTACAACCAAACATTGGTACTGGCGGAACGACATACAGAATCTGAGTGCATAGATTGATAATAAGCTACAGGTACAAACCATTGAACTGCTTTATTCCTCTCTACTGAATAAACAGAGATATTAGTAAAAGTCTTTCCATTATTAAACAAACTGTCAAACAAAGTCCAAGTCCTAAAGACTCTGATAAATTAGTTACATAATATTTCTGGAATGGACAAAGGAATTACAGGTGGGGTTTCAACCCAAAACCCTACAGCCAGAGATACAGAATTCTAAAACGAAAGATGAAGTTACAAGTGCGGTTTCAAAACCAAAAACCTTACAAACAAAACCACATAGAGCGACAGACTTGGGCCGAAGGAACGACACGGGCCGAGCGGGAAAATTATAGACCCTAGATATTTTTCTTAACAAGAACAAGTAACAGATTGGGACCATTCACCAACGAAACGTATGACAAATTTTGCTTAAAGAAAGAAGCCGAATTGAGGAGCGAACCTACCCGTTTGGAACTAAAGACCGAAGGTGGACAGAGTCGGAGGGTTTGAGAACCATGGAGGTCCAACTTTCCTGCACAATGATGACAACAAATCAGTACCGAAAACTACATTACATGTTCACAGTGTTTTTTTTTTAAAGAACGAGGAGAATTGAAGAGTTACCTAGGAAAAGACAAGAGAACACCGAGTATAGCTAAACCAGATATTTGGTCGAACCCACCAAAGTCTACTCACGAGGAGCCAGAGGGTCAGTACCGAGGAAAAAGTGCTAGAGGAATTGAATTATGGAGTGATAACTTACTTTTTTCAGTGCCAAGCAGAACTGGACAAACTGGAAAGAAACCATGGCGGGTTCAACCTATAAACAAGGAGACGAGTAAGTTACAGGTAACAGAGAAAACACACGGTTAGAAACAAACGAAGCCCTGTGTTTAACCAATAGCACACAGGTGAACAATAATTGCTATAGAAAGAAAAACATTCAGCTACATAGAGATACAGACCCAGTTGGAGAAGCCAAAAAACACATATTCATTTCCACAGACGTCGGAGGACTGAACAGAAGCCCAATACATTGGAGCAGAGACCAACAGCAAACCCTCACAAGAAACGACAGAGTGAAACCCTCACGACAATGCCAATGAGTGAAAGAGAAGTGACATTCAAGGGCAAGATTGTTACCGAGTAAAAGTGCGGGAATCGAGCGACATTGACAGACGTCAGAACAACCAGACAATCGGACAAATACAATCACTCTGTGATTAATTTCCAAATCAACCAAACAGCTATTCAGATCTTACGGGTATTGAAAAGCCCGAGAATCTTTGTTGTAATCATAAATATAGTCCGAGGTGTAACACATTTAAAATTATTGACACAATACATATATCAAAAATCGACATTTGCACATATAAATTAACATATTTTTTGCTGTGCTAACTCGTCTTGTGGGTTGGACCCCATAAAATTGGTATCGGAGCAGTAGGCTGTGATTAGGAGAACATGGAGATTGGTAGACGAGGACGGGGAAGAGGGAGAGTTATTCGTAGAGTAGCAGACATAAGATTGAGGGAGGAAATTCATATTTTGAATGAGCGATTAGCAGCAGTAGAGGCTGGGCACAGAAGAGACCCTATAGGAGGGGACGACAGTGACGAAGAGGTTGCAGAACCGATAGATGGTTTGGAAGGTGAGGGACCTGAAATTAGATTATTGAGGTCAGTTTTGTTATCAAGTAGCAAGCCGAAGCATGAGATTTCTACTTATGATGGGAATTTATCAGCAGATGTGTTTCTGGATTGGCTCAGTGAGCTAAACAAGTATTTGATTATGAAGAAATTAGTGAAGACAAGAGGGTAAAATTTTCTGCCACCAAGTTGAAAGGACATGCGTCCTTGTGGTGGGATAACATTCAGGCAGAGAGGAAAAGGCTGAATACACAACCTATAAAGAAGTGGGCCAGGATGGAGGCCAAGCTAAAGGATAAATTTCTGCCCAAGGATTACCAGATCATGCTGTACATGCAGGTACAAAATTTGAGGCAACGGGGGTTAACTGTTAAAGAGTATACAGAAGAATTCTACAGACTGAATTTAAGAGCTAGGTATATAGAAGACACCCCCGAAAAAAACAACGAGGTTTGCAAATGGTTTGAGAGGGGAAATACTGGATGAAATCAGTATTCTCTCACCCAGAAGTATAGATGAGGCATATCAGTGTGCCTTAAAGGCTGAAGAGAAAGTAAATAGGAAGCAAGATGCCAGAAGAGGAGGAGGGTCTGGCAGAGGTAAGGGAAAGGCTTTCGGCAGAGGTAGAGGCACAAATCCCAGTGAAGAAGGCAGCAGTTCCAAAACTTTAGGAACAACAGAAAAATACAATAACACTAGAGGGGGACGACCATACCAGCGTGGAAGAGGTAATGGTTGGGGCAGAGGAGCTGTCCAGTGTTATAGGTGCCACAAGTGGGGGCACAAGTCTTATGAGTGTCCTGAGGGGGAACCAGCAGGTGGTAGAGGAACGTATGTTGCCCAAACGGAGGAAGCAGAGGCACCACCTCAAGAGGTAGAAAATGCACCTGAGACAGGGGAAGCTTTAGTGTTGAATAAGGTGTTACTGAAACTAGAAAAATAAATTGCAGAACCGGATCAAAGAAAAGCCTTATTCCGGACAGTTTGCAAGTCATAGGGCAAGTGCTGTAAACTGATAATTGACAGTGGGAGTACCGATAATTTAGTCGCCACAAAAATGGTGGAGAAGTTGGGGCTGAAAAGGTTGAAGCACCCCACTCCCTACAAAGTGTTGTGGCTACAAAAGGGACATCAACTATTAGTTAATGAACAATGCGAAGTAGAATTTCATATTGTAGATACAAGGACAAGATTATTTGTGATATTATGCCAATGGATGTGTGTCATATACTGTTAGGGAGACCTTGGCAGTATGACAGGAAGATGGTTGATGATGGAAAGACAAAATGTTACAAGTTTGTCAAAGATGGGATTAAGCACACGCTTGTACCCATCAAGGAGGAAGATACAATAGAAGCCAGTGGAGTTAAAGCATTACTAGTGGGTGGAAAATAATTCTTGAAATAGATCGAAGATAATGATATTAATTTTGCTGTTGTGAGGAGACCAAAGACAGTGATATTGCACACGAGATCACAGATCTACCAGAGGAGATCCAGGACATGTTGCAGGACTTTGGTGATATTATAGTGGATGATCTACCAAACGAATTGCCTCCTAAGAGAAGCATTAGTCATTGCATTGATTTTATAACAGAAGCTAGTCTGCCAAATAAGGCAGCTTACCGTATGAGTCCTAAGGATAACGAGGAAATTAGGAAACAGGTGCAGGAATTGCTAGACAAAGTGTTGATCAGGGAAAGCATGAGCCCCTGTGCAGTTCCGACAGTTTTAGCTCCAAAAAAAGGTGGAGAATGGCGAATGTGCACATACTCAAGAGCTATTAACAAGATTACGATTAGGTACAGGTTTCCATTACCACAAATGGATGACATGATGGATTGTTTGAGTGGGGTAGCATATTTTTCGAAGATCGTTCTGAAGAGTTGTTACCACCAGATCCGAATCCGGGAAGGGGATGAATGGAAAATAGCCTTCAAGACGAATGAGGGATTGTATGAATGGCTGGTGATGCCATTTGGTTTTAGTAACGACCCTAGTACTTTTATGCTCCTAATGAAAGAAGTTCTTAAAGAGTTCATTGGGAAGTTTGTAATTGTTTATTTGAATGACATTTTGATTTTCAGCAGGACGAAGGAAGAACACTTCCAACATGTTCGAAGTGTATGGAGGAAATTGCAGCAGAATAAGTTGCTAATAAATCTGAAAAAGTGTACTTTTTTTCAATAGGAATTAGTTTATCTGGGTTTTGTGATTGCAGAAAATGAGTTGAATATGGACCCAGAGAAGATTGCAGCTATAGTTCACTGGCCATCCCCGAAGAATTTGTTCGAGGTTCGAAGCTTTCATGGATTGGCAAGTTTTTACAGGAAATTCATAAGGGATTTCAGTGGGATCTGTGCACCCATGTTGGACACGATTAAGAAGGAAAATCAACCTTTTTGTTGGATAGAAGTAGCAGAGAGAAGTTTTCAGACTTTGAAGAAGAAGATCACTAAGAGGCCGATTTTGAGGTTGCCTGATTTCAAAAAACGTCTTCAAGTTCGTTGTGATGCCAACAGTACAGCCATTGGGGCAGTACTTAGCCAAGAGGACAGGCCGGTTGCTTATTTCAATGAGAAGCTGAACAAAAGTAGGCAGAAGTACTCATCTTATGAAAAAAAAAATTATGTGGTCATTCAAGCTTTGAAGCACTGGAGGCACTATCTATTAGGTAATGAATTTGTTTTATTTTCTGATAATTCCGCATTACAGTATATTATGCAACAACATAAGTTGAATCATAAGCATGCAGAGTGGGTTGAGTATCTACAGAGTTTTACATTTTTATTGAAACATATTAGTGGGCAGTCCAACAAGGTGGCAGATGCATTGAGTAGAAGAGCTTTGATCTTACAGGAAAGCACGGTACAAGTGCTGGGTTTTGAGAATTTGAAGGATTTGTATCAGACAAATACAAATTTTAAGGAGGCCTATGAGGCTTGTCAAAACCCTTTGCTGAGAAACAATAGTCCATGGTTGGAATGTAATTTGCAGGAAGGATTATTGTTCAGGGGAGGACAGTTATGTATTCTCGACTGTTCGATGAGGGAGAACATTATTCGAGAAAAACATAGTGGAGGTCTAGCGAGACATTTTGGTATAGACAAGACATTATCGCAGATTGAGCATTTTTATCACTGGCCAAAGTTGCGACGGGATGTGCAGAGGTATGTAAGCATATGTAAAATGTGTCAGTTAGCGAAAGGTAGCAGTCAAAATGCAGGACTTTATACGCCACTGCCTATTCTGAGTTGACCGTGGGACTCCGTCAATTTAGAATTTGTCTTGGGTCTGCCTGGAACATAGCGGGGTTTTGATTCAGTGATGGTGGTAGTGGATAGATTCTCAAAGATGGCAGATTTTATACCCTGTCCAAAAACCAGTGATGCCACTCACGTAGCACACTTGTTTTTCACTGAAATCATCAGATTGCATGGCTTGCCAAGGTCCATTATTTCTGACAGGGATGTGTGGTTTACAGGACATTTTTGGCGTACCCTATGGAAAAATTCAGACACTCAGTTGAATTTCAGCTCCGCTTATCACCCACATACCGATGGGAAAACAGAGGTGGTGAACATGAGCTTAGGAAACCTGCTACGAAGTTTGATAGGTGAAAATTCGTGAATGTGGGATCGCGTACTTGCTCAAGCGGAATTTTCTTACAACGATTCACCAAATCGCAGCACGGGCTACAGTCATTTTCAGGTTTTGTATGGCATGCATCCTCGCAGAGTGCATGAGCTGCAGGATTTGGGAAAACTTGAAAAAAGAAGCATGGATGAAGAAGATTTCGCCCAAGCAATGAGCGATTTACATGAGCAGGTGAAGTCAAAATTGTAGGATAGCAGTCAAAAATACAAACAATAGGCAGATTTGAAAAGGCGGGAAGTTCAATTTAATTTTAGGGACGAAGTACTTGCACACTTGCGCAAGGAACATTTTCCTAAGGGGGAATATAACAAACTGAAGTTTAAGAAGATTGGCCCCTGCAAAATTCTTCGCAAGTTTTTTTCTAATGCTTACGAAATATAGTTGCCACCAGGGATAGGCATTTCACCCATTTTTAATGTGGCAGATCTGTCTCCATATACTGCCAGTCCTAAAGACGACAGGGCAGCATGGCCAGAACGGGACACCCAAGTTGGCAAGGATTCTTGGATGAGGCAGATGCCTGCGGCACAGCCCCTTCAGATCGAGGGTATCCTCGACACACAGGTAGCCAACCGAACGCGCATGAAAGAATACTTACAGTACTTGGTCAAGTGGAAGAACCGTCCCATTGAGGACAGTTCATGGCTTGACGCAGCACAAATACAGAAAGCTGGCTATTCGGTTGAAGATCTCATGGAATGGAGCCATGACTTTTTGTTACCCTGAGAGCCTGATGCAGGAGCATCTAACTCAGGGTAGACAAAACAAAAGCAGGTTTTGTCTCATTTTTACGTGTGTTACTTTAACGGGTCTTTGAACCTGTCAATTTCAAATTTGTTTTAGGAGATTGTCTTAAGTTAGGAATTTTTATTAAATTCTGTAGTGTTAGTTGACTGTTTTATTAAATTCCGTAGTGTTAGTTGACTGTTTTATTTCGTTATTAAAAAGGATGGAAAACAATAATGTAATGTAACTGAACAACGTGACAGTTTCAATCTAGAAACTACCTTTTCTTACCAAGATATAAAAAGGGAAAATATACATTTTGTAAGGGTTTTGGAATCCATCAATGAAAAGAGAAATAATATCAAACAGAGTATTGTTTTCACAAACCATCTGTGTCATACAAGAAATGTAATTTTCTTTCGGATATGAAATTGCACTATCAAAGATACGAACACATACGGACGATAGCCAAATATTTTCCCTCAAGATTGCTACATGAGTGCAGGAAGACAAGCATTCACAGAGATTGTAATCAACTAAAGGAATTTGCAGACTGACGGACAAGTAGAGGAACGTTACAACCAAACATCGGTACTGGCGAAACGACATACAAAATCTGTGCGCATAGATTGATAATAAGCTACAGGTACAAACCATTGAACTATTTTTTTCCTCTCTACTGAATAAACAGAGAAATTAGTAAAATTCTTTCCATTATTAAAAAAACTGTCGAACAAAGTCCAAGTCCTGAAGACTCTGATAAATTAGTTACATAATATTTCTAGAATGGACAAAGGAATTACAGGTGGGGTTTCAACCCAAAACCCTACAGCCAGAGATACAGAATTCTAAAATGAAAGACGAAGTTATAGGCGGGGTTTCAAAACCCAAAACCTTACAAACAAAACCACATAAAGCGAAAAACCTGGGCCGAAGGAACGGCATGGGCCGAGCGGGAAAATTACAGACCCTGGCTATTTTTCTTAACGAGAACAAGTAATAGATTGGGACCATTTGCCAACGAAATGAATGAAAAATTTTTCTTAAAGAAAGAAGCCGAATTGAGGAGCGACCCTACCTGTTTGGAACTAAAGATCGAAGGTGGACAGAGTCGGAGGTTTTGAGAACAACGGAGGTCCGACTTGCCTGCACAACGACGACAACAAATCAGTACCGAAAACTACATTACATGTTCACAGTGTTTTTTTTTTTAAGAATGAGGAGAATTGAAGAGTTACTTGGGAAAAGACAAGAGAACGCCGAGTATAGCTGAACCAGATATTTGATTGAACCCACCAAAGTCTACTCACGAGGAGCCAGAGGGTCAGTACCGAGGAAAAAGAGCCAGAGGAATTGAATCATGGAGTGATAACTTACTTTTTTCAGCGCCGAGCAGAACTGGACAAACTGGAAAGAAACCATGGTGGGCTCAACCTGTAAACAAGGAGACGAGTAAGTTACAGGTAACAGAGAAAACACACGGTTAGAAACAAACGAAGCCCTATATTTAACCAACAGCACGCAGGTGAAAAATAATCGCTATAGCAAGAAAACCATTCAGCTACATAGAGATACAGACCCCGTTGAAGAAGCCAACAAACACATATTCGTCGCCACAGACACCGGAGGACTAAACAAAAGCCCAATACATTGGAGCAGAGACCAAAAAAAAACCCTCACAAGAAACGATAGAGTGAAACCCTCACGACAACGCCAAAGAGTGAAAGAAAAGTCACAGTAGAAGGCAAGATTGTTACTAAGTAAAAGTGCAGGAATCGAGCGACATTGATAGACGTCAGAACAACCAGACAAATAAAATCACTCTGTGATTAATTGACGAATCAACCAAACAGCTATTTAGATCTTACGGGTATTGAAAAGCCCGAGAATCTTTGTTTTAATCATAAATATAGTCAGATGTGTAACACATTTAAAATTATTGACACAATACATATATCAAAACTCGAAATTTGCGCATATAAATTAACATATTTTTTGCTGTGCTGACTCGGCTTGTGGGTTGGACCCCATCACATAGTTAAACTAATTAAAGTTCCTGATCGTAGCCAATTGAATAAAAGTTGTGTAGAATATAGAAAAAATTCTAAACAAAACCACATTTCATTTAGTAGAAGCTTTTTTTATGGTTATGTTCTCGAAATTAGACAGATGTGTGAAAGTGAAAACAAGGTTCATTGTGTGAATATTTACTAATATTTTAATATTAAAATACAATCCATATTTGTTTTTCATAATAAAATTTGTGATGCTTATATTGTTGATAATATTTTAATTGTAAATAATGCATATCTTTGTATTTCCAAATATGTTTCAAATTAGGCACATGTTTGGAAGATGAAGTCCATTGTGCGGATTCTACACTTTGCACTAAATACTTTTATTGCTAATATTTTAGTATTAAATAATGCATACTTAAAGCTTATGGACCTATTATTTTATTTAAATTTTGCACTATGGATTTCTATCTATTATATTTTGGTTGAAATGATATTATTGTAAAATACAAATTTAAATAAAATTATCATCATATTGAAAAACAAATGTTATCACATCATTAATTACTAGTATAAAATGATGAAATTAGTGACCAGGTGACTAAAAACTACTAACAAAAACTGGAATACTACCAAAAATGAGCAATCTTAAGTGATCAACTAAAAAATACTAACATAAACAACTAATTTATTCCCAGATTAAAATATAAGACTAGCTAATAAGTAATACAACTAAAAATGGCTAAAATGAATGACTAATTTAGTCTACGAACGAAAATAAGACTACCTGACAAGTACTACAATAATACAAATCGGCCATTTATGTTAGTAATTTTAATTGTATCACTTCATTAATCTAAACTTATAAATGATACAGGATTGAAGAGTTGTCTCATTGTTTATTCACTTCATTTATCTAAAAATATATACTTCCTTAAACATTTATTTATTCAATTTACTTTGAATATCTAACATTTGCCAAAATAGCATTATGAATTCTTTTTAATTTCTCATTATTATTATTATTTATATAGGACATCTCCAAATAAAAAATCCATCTTACACAAATACTCAAATAATGATTTATAAGAATAATTAATAATAAATAGTGAAACTTATAATGAAACATACGCATCATATATTTCAAATATCTTTAAAAAATAATAACTAGCAATTGCACCATATGTTGCAAAGGAAACGCTGTAAAGCAGTAACATAGTAAAGAGTAGTATAGAGGAAATTATCTCACATGAACCATGCAAGTAGGAAAGAGCAGTATAGAGGGAATGTTCTCACACTCAAATAGCTTCCTAATGATTCTGTAAGAGAAGAAAGAGCACTGCACAAGTTGTACATAACATCAGGAGATTGATCATAGAAAAACTCCAGATGCCCTATAAGGAAAAATGCTTATGCAATACACAATAAAGGTCTCCTAGAATCCATAAAAGAAAAATTCAATCATCATGAGAATGACTTTGACTACACCCCAAGTTCCAGAATCTCCCCAGAAGGCAAAATTGTTTATAGATCTTGCAAAATGCAAGACAATCAATTCAGGTTTGGAAGCTCTAACTCTGCAAAAGCTTTTCAGGCTCGCGTAGCGATAATGAAGCCTGTCAAATTGGTAAGAAACTCAAGTAATTCTTCTATTATTCCCTTGGAAGGGTTTCCAAATAATCAGAGAAAAGTGAGCTCAGTATCTCAGGTTGACAGTCCAAGCACCAAGAGATCAACTATGGGCAACATCAGAGCCCTCAAGGATCAACAATCAGGTATGCCTAATTCTAAAAGATTTGCAAACCACTATAATAGTGAATCCATTGATGTAAAAAATCATAGAAGAGAACATAATATGAGGACCAAGTCCATAGAAAATTCAAATGATGTTTTACAAAAGGGAATACCTCATCCATTATCCCCAATCTCAAGTCCTTCCACACGAAATCAATAGCCTTCTAAAGAGATTCTTAACAGTGTGAAGAATAGCCACCCAAGTTTTTCTACGCCAACAATTCAAAGGAAGAAGCCTAAAATTGAAAGGAAATTAAGACAATCAGGACCTTTGAAATATTCAAACAGAGAACCAAGAAAATGGGATTAGAAACAGAAAGTCGATCACCTCGTATTCGTATAAGAGCTAAAGGAGGTCATGTTATGCAAATAGATACAATGAGTGAAAGTAGAAAAGATGTGGTGGTAGATCAATACCCTGAAACACCTAGAGCAGATGAGATCCCTGTTCACTCAGACAACAACATAAGCTCCATTTCGCAAATGGATTATGAGGTTACGAGTAAAATGGGTGATGTTAGTGCAGATTTTGACTTCAGACTTGATAATTAAAACCATTGTCTACTTCAATCAAATGGCTCAGTAGATTCATATCCGAAGTTGAGGAGAACATTGGAGTTCAGAACAGAACCAAAGGTAAGATTGCAGTAGTATTTTTTCATACAATAAAACATATTTTCCATTTAGGAAATATTGATAAATTTTTTCCAACACTGATTTGTAGTTGTCTTATGTGTAGACATCAGGCACAAAGACAAAAAATGAAGTGCTGGTACACTTGGTAAAATAAAAAAATGTTGAAGTTCATTCTGAAATGGATGAAATTCATTTTAATCATTGTGAAGAACTGTCTCTGACAAGCACTGCTTTGGAGGTTTCTGAGAAACCCAGCCCTATATCGGTTCTTGATGCTTCTTCATTCTATAAAGAGGATTCATTTGTATCACCTAGACAGCAACATAAGCTCCATTTTGCAAATGGATTATGAGGTTATGAGTAAAATGAGTGATGTTAGTGCAGATTTTGACTGCGGACTTGATAATGGAAACCATTGTCTACTTCAATCAAATGGCTCAGTAGATTCACATCCAAAGTTGAGGAGAACATTGGAGTTCAGAACAGAACCAAAGGTAAGATTGCAGTAGTATTTTTTCATACAATAAAACATATTTTCCATTTAACAAATATTGATAGCTTTTTTCCAACACTGATTTGTAGTCATATTATGCGCAGACATCAGGCACAAAGACAAAAAATGAAGTGCCTACACATTTGGTAAAATAAAAAAATGTTGAAGTTCATTCTGAAATGGATGAAATTCATTTTAATCGTTGTGAAGAAATATCTCTAGCAAGCACTGCTTTGGAGGTTTCTGAGAAACCCAGCCCTATATATGTTCTTGATGCTTCTTCATTATATAAAGAGGATTCATTTGTATCACCTATCAAGAAATTTCCCGAGCGGATAGAATTTCAGGGGATGAAACAGGGCAACAGCCAAAATTCATGAATTCGTGAGCAGAGATTCTTTAAAATCCCCCGCCAGACAAAATTTCAAGGGATAAATGGTTAGTCGTTGTTTGGGTAATAAAGTTGCAGTCATCTGGTTTGCAATAATAGCTACCTTTGTTGCAATTTCATTGTCAAAACAGTAATGCAATAAAGGGCATCTATTTCTCAGAAATAAAAGTCATATACTCCACACAGTGAAAAGTATAACTATTTCACTGAGAATTTGGTTATCTCAATAAAGAGGCTATAGGTAAACATATACCACTCCTCCAACAAGAAGTTTCAGTTTTAAAAGTAGTAAAATCAAGGTTTCGTGGATATTATTGCAGCCATAATTATTTAAAATCAAAGCGCTCGCTGAAGAAAATAGATTGACCAGCAGAGTGAGAGATATGGAGAAGAACCATGTGCAGGATGAGCAGACGATCATGATCCAATTGCAGATCTGAAGGGGAAGAGACCGACGGCTAAGATGACATTGCAAACTAAACAATATAATTTGTGATGCGATCAAGGGCGAGAAGTGAAGACCATTAGATATGGGCTCAGATCAATGGTGGAGGTTAATCGTAAATAGAGCGATTTCGCAAATTGCAGATTATAGAGTTTACTGTTAAGGCAATCACGTGGTATGTTATTTGGATTGCGATGCGATGAGGAGAAGGGCCACATGTCGGCGTAGCGCAGCAGCGCATATCACACATTGCATAATTTATGGTTTAACCGTTATCAGTATAGAGTTAAACTTGTAGGCAACCGATTTGTGATAAGATAGGGAAGTTGCGATGTTGCGACATCGTCATCACAGCTTTGAATTGTCATTTTTATTATTTACCATTTAAAGCTATTTGTTATATTTTCAGATCTGTGGTAACTTTAATAAGTTGCAAAGTGTTATTGCTTCTGATTGGTCACCATGTTGTGGGACCCTAGAACCACAGTCCCGTGTGTATGCATGCTGTTTGAGAGCGATTGCAATATATGTCTAAAATTTTTTCTCCCCCATGCTTATCATTCATTCCGCTCCATGTCTCCCCTATCAATTAAACCTTTTTTAAAGGGTTTCTTTGTAATTTCTCATAAAATGAACCTCCACCATTCTATCCAAAAAGTTTCGGGTTTTCCGCCATTATAAAGGGTTTTCCACCAAAAATGGAGAGGAGCAAAGAAACAGTGGCAGAGCTTCTCTAAAATAGTTTTCTACTGCTACTCTCTGTACTAGCACGTTTCTACTAGGCACCAAGCAACATTCAAGGAACAACAACGCGCCATTTTCACTGTTGTTTACACTTTTTGTGGAGTTGGTTGCAAAAGAACAAGAGAGTGTTCTTCGAATAGGCTGTCACCTCACACAACCATTTCAGAGTGACAACCTTCATGATGCGTTCATGATGTTTATCTTATTTTTAATATAGCACTTTTTAATTAAGATTAAGGGATAAGCCTCACCTCTTGTATGAGGTTGTAGTGAATTTTGAAAACAAATTTACCTTTTTCTGTGGAAGATGACTGTATCATATTTTGTATATATATGCCAAAATGATATGAAGTCAGGGTTGGTTGGTGGTTTTATAATTTTGACTCATATGATCTGTAATATTTTTTGTGAATGAAATGGAATGATACTACTGAGGACTTATTACCAATTTGTTTTGTGTATTGTTAACTGTATTTGTGTTTCCATATCCTCTCTCTTTCAGTTTTAGTTTGCAAATCATTATATTTTTATGTGTTTTTATTAGCGTCTTAAACATGCTATGTTTTTATCAGTTTTTTTTAGTCTCACACAGTGAGCATTCCTGGTAAAATATATATTTCAAGAATATAAGAGCATTATTCATGATAGTTATTCTTCATGATATTTCAATGAGAATCTTGTCAGACTAGAAATAGATTTCTCTCAATGGAATATTGCCAAACTGCTACTTTTGTGAATTTCTACTAAACGCAGTAGATTTATGTTTCACAGACCTACTATTTCCTCATATCTTACAATTTCCTCTCCTCATAGGCTACAAACTTGCACCCTGCTACCACACAAGTTACAATACCCTCATTAGTAGAACTGTGGATTTGACTGAAATCTCTTTTGAGTGAATCAGAGTTTGTACCACCTACCAATCTCATAAAACAAATCATTAAATTGATTTATAGTTTAGGATGTGTCTAGTTAGGTGCTTGTTGTATTCCAAGTGTTGATTCCAGCACCAACAGGGTTCTTTATCCTCGACATTTTTTCCCCAAGGAAAAATCATAATTTTCATTATTTTGAGAAAATTACATGTTGTAGATGCTCAATAGCATTTGCATCAAATTGTGACTATGGTCACATCAAAAAATTGTCCAAAATGGGTTCCCTATCGGGAATTCAGATGATAATAGTTCATATACAAAATTTGTTGATATATATACTTATGTGTACACATATAAATAAAAATAGTAGGCTGAAAACTGTAAATAGGCATATATTATCAAAATTAGGGAAAAATTCCCATCGTCATCTATTGATCATTGTATGGTCGATGATAATAGTTGTATTCTTCCCATCCCAACTTCTCTTCAATGAGCCATTTCCCCCTAGGTTGGTGCACGACCTCCTTGGATAGCTAATTCGAAATGAGATTGTGCTCCTTGAAAATGTGGCGACAAGAGATATAATCAAAATGTGCTTTCAATTGCCAAGAATCCTCCAAAATTCTCTGAAGTGTGTGAATGTGACAGACCAAAGTCTGGTTGAACCAATTGATAATAATTTTGTAGTCACAAAAAATATGAATATGCTGCCAGCCTTGCTCTAATGCAAAATGAAGAAGATGTCTCAAAGAGATGAGTTCAGCGAAATTATTAGTGCCATGTCCCAAAATCGTCTTTATTTTGAAGAAGCGATGATCATTGAGATACAAAACGCCCCCCCCCACATCCAATTTGTTGAGAATATCCATCAAAATAAGCCCATGGGAGTTTTCGGTCTATAACTTCATGTATAAGAGGTTGCGAAGGATGGGGAGGGTCACCTTCGGGAATACTGTTGTAAATTGAGATAATGTGCGATGAGGCAAGAATCCAATTAGGGGAAGAGACATTGAATATGGATTTATTCCAGAGGATCCAAATTCCCCAAAAAATAAGGAGGGGGAGGTTATGGGCCTTATGAGAAGCAACAAAATTCCACCAAGCGTGCCAAGGCTCAGAAATATTAAGGCCATCCCACTGAATGTTGATATGAAGAGTGGAGAGGTTATGTGTCCAGAAAGCATGAGAGGAGGGGCAGTGGAGGAAAAGGTGATCAATGGATTCAAAATCAGCTCTGCAGAGAGTACACCAGATGGGACCATGAAAGGATCGCTTAAGCAGGTTGTCACTAGTTGGAGCCTTATTGTGGAGAACACACCACATAAAGAGCTTGGTCTGCAGGGGGGGATTTTATTTACCAGAGGCAGCTCCACCACCAGAAAAATTTCATAGGGAGGTGATCCGAATGGATAAAAATATATCCATCATTTCGAGAGTAATGACCATGCATCGCATGAGACCAAATAAGCTCATCATCACCGGGAGTAATGAAAATATGGGATTCTGAGAGGGCAGTAGTGTAGTTGTGCCAAGAAGGTATCCAATGATCTAGTATACCAAGTTGTACAACAATTTTCCAACCTTGAGAGTAGAGAGTAGAAGATTCTTGATCAGGAGATCATGTACATTGCTCAAAAATGCTAAAAAATGAAAGTTCTTAGAAGTGGTTGCAACCTGAATGACCAAAAAGTCTCGTTGTTGCGATTCTGGCGCCGTGAATGGTTTTCAAAATAGAGGTCGTATGCAGAAGTTATTAAGGTTTGAAAATGCCCAGTAAACTCCAAAAATGGACCTTTGACTTAGTTTGACTATATGAAAATTTTTATTAAAAAAAATTATTTTTTCATATAGTTGTTTTGGGCCAATTGTTGGGCGCCATGCAGCCCCAGGCCGAGGAGGAAATTGGCAATGTAAAAATTTGTTTGAGTCTACCGGATTCGAACTTGAGACCCGACAATGCATGCAAACGCACCCGACCAACTCACCTACGTGCAACTCTTAACTAGTATGGGGAAAAAAACGTATATGAGTTTCAAAGTTGCAACGACGTGAAAAAAATATAAGGGCTAGCCTCGACACCATATGAACCAGGGCGCATAGAACCCATGCCTTAAGGCTTTCAACTCTGCAGATGTGGTCACATTTAATGTTGGCGGGTTCGACCATGTGGCTAGCACACTCCATAGCCTTTAATGCTATGGTTTGGGAGGCAGATAAACAAGCAGATAAGATGACGGTTCGGGTGGAGGTCCCATGGGACCCCGCCATCCTAAAATTTATTGCCAACTGCTAATGGTCTTGACAAATTGGCGCATTCCACCATTTTCGGCAAGATCAACCAAATTGGTGCCTTTAACTAGAGTTGCTCCACATTTAGTGGAGTTTTTTAAGGGACACTGGGAAAATTCTTGTTTTGGTCATAACTCTTTGGAATTTCGACCAATTTTGATGCATTGATAGTCAATTTTGGGTTTTATCGACATTTTTAACACATTGGCACAAGTTTAAGAGCCATTAGAGGTCATATTGATCAGGTTTATCTTCGGGAAATATCACGGAGCCATTAGGGCCACCAGGGTTTTGTTAGTGTATTCAGCATCCATTTACTGTTTTCTGCAAATGAATAGTCATTCCTGACTAATTCGAGCATTCTGAAGCTATTTTTCCAGAGAGTAAAACCATTTGAGGCTTTTATTCACATTTACTTACCATTTTTTAGCAATAATAGATGAGGGACATGCCATTGGGAGGTGGACCAACAGATGTAGCCTAGGAAGGGTGAACTGCTTCATCAAATTTGCTGAGTACTATTACATGTGATGTTTATTTTTCTGTTATTTACTATTGTACAATATTTTATAAGAAATTTACATGCTTTAACCTCACAAAGAAATATCTTTAACTAAGATAAAACCATTTGTTCACCTGCAAATTTCAGAGAACCTTATGCACACATTTTAATTACTGTTTGGATACTTAGCACAAAAAAAATAATACTTTCCACTCAAATCAAGTTGGTATCGGAGCTAGAGTTTTACTCTCAATATTGTTATTTTTCAAAAAAAATTTGACAGTTTGCAAGAGTTTTAATGCTTACTAGGCTAAAGCTTAAGAGAGGAGAAGGTCAATTGGTGAGAGCTAAAAGTAATCCTCAGCCAAGGAGGGAAAGAGTGCCATTATCTCCACATTCAATTTCACCTCAAAGAGAAGAAGAAGAAGCCATAAGCATGAATTTAGGAGAAGGAGAAATTCCTGAAGAAATTGATCCCAAAGAGGAAGAAAAGGTGTTCAGAAAGGCATTCCTAGACATGACTGAAATGGTGAGAATCCTCTACCAAGAAAGGAATGAAAGACTTGAAGGAGTAGGGTCTAAACTACACAAGGAAGGAGAGGGATCTTCAGGAGGAAAGAAAGATGAAGATAAGTCAAAGAAGGGAAATGGAGGAAATGGAGATCCATGATCCTCATCTTCATCCTCTTCCTCATCATCGTCGTCCTCTACTTCGGTGAATCAATCTCACAAGTCAAAGAACATTGGTAAAAGTCCTTTTTAAAAAAATGATGTTAAGTTTGAATTGCCAATGTTTAATGGTGAAGTCAATGCATAAAAACTTGACAATTGGATAAAGCAGTTGGAGGTTTATTTGATAATCCAGAACCTTCATGATGACGACACTAAAATTTAGCTAGCTTCTTTGAGAATGGAAGGTGCAACACTTGTTTGGTGGGAAGCCAAGAAAAAGGAGGAGATTAAAAAACATGGTAATATTATTTTATCATGGGCTGATTTCATTACTGCAATAAAACAACAATTTTATCCATTAGCTCATTTATAGAAAGCTATCATTAATTGGAAAAATTTCAGACAACTTAAGGAAAAAAATGTTCAAGACTACACCCAAGAATTTAGGAGAAGAGCTCTCTTATTAGGGGTAGATTTGCAGAGTCAAGACACTTTGCTGAAATACATAGGTGGACTACACAGCTACCTTAGACATACTATCCTTATGTTCAATCCTACTAGTCTAGATGAGGTTTGTGTTCAAGCCACACTCTTATAGGCTAGAGGGAAAAACACCTTTTAAGAGGGTAGAAAAAAGCCTTTCAAGGGGAAAAACAAAGACAAAACCTCAAAAGGAAAAGGAAAAAAGAATGCATCTGTCAAAAAAGAGGGAGAGAAAGTGGTTTGTAAACACTGTTCAAGAGAAGGCCATGAAGAGAAAAACTGTTGGAAATTACATCCTGAAAAAAGAACCCAATTTAACAAAAACAAAGGGAAGCAGAAAAATACAGCTACTACTAAAAAACAAGACTTAGGTGATGATTCAGGTGACAAAAATAAAATTACAGCCATGGGTTTGAAGAAAATGAATGGAAAAGAAACTGAAACTAAACCAAGTACTAGTACTTCAAATTGTCATGTACAAGCTCCAAATGAAGAAGAAACAATTGAATTGTTTCATGTGAGGGTTATTTTAAAACATAAAAAAATTGACACATTGTTTGATAGTGGGTGACAAGAGAAACTTATCTCTGAAGACTTAGTAAAGAAAATAAATCTTGAAACCATTCCACATCCAAGACCATATCCACTTGGTTGGATTTGTAAGGATGCAAATTTACGGGTTTCAAAGAAGTGTATATTGCACTTTGCAATTACTGCACATTTCATTGACACAGTTGAATTAGATGTTGTTCCACTTGATATATCAGGAATTGTTTTGGGAAGTCGTTACTTATATGACAGGAAAACTATCTTCTATCGCCATGAGAACAAGTATCATCTATTCAAAGATGGCAAGGAGTTTATTGTTAGAGCACATCACAAGAAGACAAACATTGTGATGGTAAATGATAGACAAGTAAAAAGGCTAGTGAATTCTAGTAAGAGTTTTGTACTTCTTATGGTTAAGCCTAAAACTGATGTCAATCATGAGTCATTTGAAAATTGTGATCCCAAGTTAAAGTTAGATTTATATGATGTAGCTGATGCACATCATGAGATGTTTCAGGAGCTGACAGGTTTGCCTCCTAAAAGGGAGATTCAACTTGAAATTCAGTTGCAACAAGATTGTCCTCTTCCAAACATAGGCATGTACCACATGTCTATCATGGAGAATTCTAAAATAAAGAGGAAAATTAAAGACTTTTTGGACAAGGGATTCATAAGACCAAGAACTTTTCCATGTGTGTCACCGATAGTGTTGATTCAAAAGAAAGATGGAACTTGGCGTATGTGTGTGGACTTCAGAGCTTTGAACAAGATTACGGTAAAAAATCGTTACCCACTAACAAGGATAGATGATTTGCTAGATCAGCTGAAAGATGCTAAATTTTTCACTAAGTTAGACTTACGTAGTGGATATCATCAAGTTAGAATTGTAGAGAGTGATATTTTGAAGACTGCAGTCGAAACCAAACAAGGACTCTTTGAGTGGCTAGTTATGTCCTTTTGTTTATGTAATGCACCTGCAACTTTCATGTGGGTTATGGATGATGTTATACGTCCATTTCTTAATGATTTTTTTATTGTATACTCAGATGAAATCTTAATTTTCAGCAAGACTAGAGAAGAGCATGTCATGCATGTTAAGAAAGTATTTGATGTTTTGAGGAAAAAGCAATCATTTCTTAAGATGTCTAAGTGTGAATTTGGAAAGACTTCTTTGGTTTATTTGGGACACATTGTAGGAGGAGGTGCATTGAGAATTGATCCTTCTAATGTAGAATCCATTGTGAATTGGCCTACTCCCCAATCCATTACAGAGGGAAGAAGATTTTTGGGTGTAGCTCAATATTGGAGGAATTTTATTGCTAACTTCTCTGCCATAGCAGCTCCTATGCATGCAGTGACAAGTGTGAAGCATGCTTTTCAATGTGGAGGCAAACAATAGAAAGCTTTTGAATATTTGAAAGAGAAGATCAGTTTAGCTCTAGTCCTTGCTTTATCGGACTTGAGACAACCATTCGAGATTCAGATCGATGTTAGTGATTATGCCATGGGTGTAGTTCTCTTACAACATGGTAAGCCTATCAATTTTCATTCTAAGACATTTAATGGTGATGTAGTTAATTATCCTACATATGATAAGGATTTGTATGAGTTGGTACAAAGTGTCAAAAAGTAGAAACACTATTTTATGGGTAAAGAGACAGTTGTACATACCGATCACTAACCATTACAGTACCTGCAGTCGTAAAGTAAATTACATCAATCACGACATTTCATATGCATGGGTTTCCTACAAAAATTTCGCTGGGTAATAAGGTAAAATAAAGGTATTTTCAATAAATTTTTTGATATGCTTTCAAGGCCTATTATTAGTGCTTTTACTTTGCTTAAGAATGATTCTATTGTACATGAGAGTTACATAGAACAGTATGCATCATATGTTGATTTTAAGGATGTGTATGCTAACTTGAGTGAAGGGAATCAAGTTGAGGAGAATGATTATCACTTACATAACAATTTTCTGTTTCATTTGGGCAAGTTGTGCATACCACAACTAGAGAGACTAAGTGTGATGAGAGAAGCTCATTCGTCTCTTATTGTTGGACATTTCGGGGTAACCAAAATGGTGGCACATTTACAGAGGTATTGTTATTGGCCTCGCCTGGTAGATAGTGTTTCAAGTTTCATTAGAGGTTGCTCATTATGTGCTACAATAAAGCCTAGAAATAGGAAGCTTGGATTATATACGCCATTATCGGTACCATCAAAACCATGGGAAAGTGTTTATATCGATTTTGTTGGAGGTCTACCTATGTCTAGAAAGCAGCATGATTATCTTTTTGTAGTATTTGATAGATTTAGCAAGATGTGTATTCTTATGCCATGTAAGAAATCTATTACTGCTGAACAAACTGCTGAATTATATTTTCAACATGTATGGGTTCATTATGGCTTTCCTACTTCTATTGTTAGTGACAGGGATTCCAAATTTGTTGGGAATTTTTGGTACAATCTATGGAAGATGACAAACACCAAGTTGAAAAAGAGTACTTCTTTTCATCCGCAAACAGATGGCCAAACCGAGGTAGTGAACAGAATCATTGTGCATCTTTTGACAGGTTATTGCAGCAAGCATCCTAAGTTATGGGATGATTAGTTTCATTACATTCAACATGCTTACAACTGGGCCAAGCACTCTTCTACAAATACTTCACCTTTTGAAGCTTGCTTTGGGTATTTTCCAAAGTCACCTTTATATTTCATTCTTTAGAAGGATGTTTCCATTGATGGGCATAGAAAAATCTCGCATGTTCATTGAGCTAATTCAACTTATTCATCAGCAAGTTCAAGAACAACTTGAAAAGAGTCAAAGTAAGTACAAGGAGAGGCATGACAAACATAGAGTTGATCATAACTTCCAAGAAGGTGATGTGGTATGGTTTCACATTAGAAAAGAAAGGCTGCAACGAGAAGGTAAAAAGATGAAGCCTATTAGTTATGGTCCATTCAATATTATTAAACAAGTTGGTAATAATGCATTTCAACTTGATTTGCCTTCATATATGAAAATGTATTCCGTTGTCAATGTGAAGAATTTACATTTGTATGAGCCTCCATTGATTTTTGATCAAGGGAGTGACATTCAGCTGCCATCAATAGAATATTTCTCGCAAGAATATTTGGACGAGCTCAAGGAGGATGACATCCTTGACAAGAGGACATGCACTTCTAGGAGGGGAAGTGTCGATTATCTTCAGATTGGGCTTAAAGGCAGCAAACCAAGTTACAAGGCAAGATGGATGGAAGTGGAAAAGGTGAGGGGGTTGTACCCTCATCTTTTGAACAAGTAATTTAAGGTTTTTAGGGTCCAAAATCTTCCCAATGGGGAGGTGTGATCAGAATATCATGTCCATTGCTAAAAAATGATAAAAAATGAAAGTGCTCAGAAGTGGTTGCAACCTGAACGACTGAAAAGGTCTAGTCGCTACGATTCTGGTGCCATGAATAGTTTGCAAAACAGAGGTCGTATGCAGAATTTATTAAGGTTTGAAAACACTGAGTAAACTCCAAAAATGGACCTTTGACTTAGTTTGACTTTATGAAAAAATTTATTAAAAATTTTATTTTTTCATATAGTTGTTTTGGGCCAATCGTTGGGTGCCACGTGGCCTTCCTAGAGGATGCCACATGGCCCTAGTCCGAGGAGGAAATTGGCAATGTAAAATTTTTTTTGAGTCTACTAGATTTGAACCCGAGACCCGATAGTGCGTGCAAAGGCAGCCGACCATCTCATCTACGTGCAGCTCTTAACCAGTATGGAGAACAAAACATATATGAGTTTCAAAGTTGCAACGAAGCTAAAAAATATAAGGGCTAGCCCCGACACCATATGACCCGAAGCGCATAGAGCCCAGGCCTTAAGGCCTTCAACTCCATGGATGTGGTAACATTTAATGCCGACGGGTTCGTCCATGTGGCCATTACACTCCATATCCTTTAATGCTATGGTTTGGGATGCAGATAAACAAACGGATAAGATGACGGTTCCGGCAGAGGTCCCACGTGACCCCACTATCATAACATTTATTTCCAACTACTAATGGTCCCGAAAACTTGGCGCATTCCACCATTTTCGGTGGGATCAACCAAACTGGCGCCTTTAACTGGATTTGCTCCACATTTAGTGGATTTTTTTAAGGTACACTGGGAAAATTCTTGTTTTGGTCATAACTCTTTGGAATTTCGACCAATTTTGATGAATGGATAGTCAATTTTGGTTATTCTTGACATTTTGAACACATTGGCACATGTTTCAGAACCATTAGATGTCATCTTGTGTAGGTTTAGCTTCGGGAAATATCAAGGAGCCATGAGGGCCACCAGGGTGTTGTTAGTGTATTGAGCATCCATTTACTATTTTCTATAAATGAATAGTAATTCTTAACTAATTCACACATTCTGAAGCTGTTTTTATAGAGAGAAAAACCATTTTAGGCTTTTATTCACACGTACTTACCATTTTTGAGCAATAAGATATGAGGGACATGCCATTGGGAGCTGGACCAACAGATGTAGCCCAGGAGGGGTGAATTGCTTTATCAAATTTGTTGAGTATTGTTACATGTGATGTTTATTTCTCTATTATTTACTGTTGTACAATGTTTTATAAGCAATTTACATGCTTTAACCTCACACAAAAATCTATTTAACTAAGATAAAACCATTTGTTTCACCTGCAAACTTCAGAGAACCTTATACACACATTTTAATTACTATTTGGATACTTAGCACAACAAAACTAATACTTTCCATTCAGATCAAGTCTGGATAAGCAATCTATGCAATATATAAGATACCAATGCTGGAAAGATGGTGGGTAAGCTCTTGTGGGAGTTGGTATTCATTGCCACAGCCTGACCATGGATCCAATCCCACACGAGCTAAGTTCCCTGATCTGATATGCAAAGTAAATCCATGTCTAATGTAAGCCATAGAGTTAAGAACCGCTTTCCATATATAGTAGATGTGTCTTTTGTTACAAGTTGGGGTTATGATCCAATGAATAAGGGTGATAGGCCTGATATATTTTTGCGTGACCACCTGAGTCCAAAGATTATGTGAGGTCATAATCTTCCATCCCATATTAGCTGCAAGAGCCTTATCAAATACATCAAGATTCTTAATTCCCCAACCACCCTACTTCTTAGGTAGAGAAATGCCCTCCCATCGAATCTAGGCAAAGGTGTGACCCTCGCGGCTACCTTTCTACAGAAATTGGAAACATATTTTGTTGTATCTTAGATAATATGTCCTTAGGTATCCAAGCCAAGGACATGTAGTATATCGTGGTGGCTTCGAGCAATGACTTAATCAAGATCAATCTGTTTGCCTGAGATAGCCATCAATGGTGCCAAACAGATATTTTTTTTCCAATTTAGCGATGAGCCATGACCAATCAACAATATGATAGTCAGATGGTTTTAATCTAAACCCAATTTATTTAATACCATCCTTTAATTCTAGTGGTGAGTACAAGAAGTGGTTCAATGCCAAGGTAGATTCCTGCAGATATCATCTAATTGCAGTTATGGTAGATTTGTGATTGTTTCATTCCATTCCAGTAGCTAGACAGAAATATGATAGGATAGATGAGAAGGATGTGGAATCCCTGATGGAACCATTAAGGAATATAAGGACATCAGCCACGAAGAGTAGGCGAGATATCATGCATCCCTCAACAATTATGATGCCCTAAAATTGGCCCTGTCTTCTCTCTTTAGTAATCAGTCGACTAAGAGCTTCCATGATTTAGAGGAAAAAAAGGGGGGATAGGGGGCATCCCTATTGGAGTCCCCTCTTGGAATGGATGAATGATGATGCAAATACATTAATGAGAATACTGAATGATAAATTTGTAATACATCACATAATATAGTTTATGAAAATAATAGGGAAGCCCAGATGAGTTAGGAGCATACAGATGTATAACCAATTAGAATGGTCGATGGCCTTAGCAAGATCAATTTTTAGGATGACACCTTTGCGATTTTTTATCTTGATATAATGTAAAGCCTCTTGGGCTGTAACAATGGCCTCATGGATCTATCGATGATGGAGAAAAGAAAAATTTTCAGGCGAGATGTGTTCAAATAAAATGGGCTTAAGCCAATTTAAAATAATCTTGGCAATGCTTTTGTAAATGCAGTTGTAAGGGGAGATAGGTCTAAAATCAGATAAATTGCGGGGGGAGTCCGATTTGGGGATGAGGGCGATGAAAGTAGCATTGAAAGCATCATACATACAACCCGACACTCGAAATTCTTCCACCACTTGGAGAATATCTTGCCCAAGGATGTCAAAGAATGCCAGATAGAATTCAATGGGCTAGCCATCTAGGCCATAGCTCCTATCCTTCTTGAACCATTTCAGAGTGTCCTAAAGTTCCTTCATCGATACAGGTCCAGTAAGGTTCTCTTCCTCATTCTAATCTATGAACTGAGGGAATAATCTTGAAAATTTGATTATCTCAGCCAAAGAAGCTATCTGGGGGGGCATGAATAGGCATTGGAAATGAGATGTACCCATGTTAGCCAATTGGTGGAATTTCAATGCCTTATTCCCTAATTCATATTCCAATTTCCAAATGGTATTGATGGCTCGCCTAATGTTGGAAAATTTATGGTAAAATTTAGTGTTATCATCCCCAACCTTTAACCAAATAGCCTTACTCCTGAGGCATCATGTTTCTTCTCTGTATTTCAAGATTCGAGTACTTTCCGATTCCAAATGAGTAAGGTGGGATTTGGATGAATTAGGTGTGAAACCACCGTCTGCAGTAGCTCTTATGGATGCAAGTTCCATCTCAATGTCCTTAATAGCCTGATCATCCCTAGCCTTCTTCTCCTTTTCCCAAGTCATAGTTAATTTCTTGACTTCAAGCATCTTATGAGAAAATGATGTTGGGGGGGATAGTTCAGACACTTGAGGATGGGAGGCCCAAAAATGTGTGATTAGATTAATATTTTCCACATCTTATCTGCCTGATTTGTTCAACAATGTGGGTGGAATTTATCTACCTACTTTGTTCAACAATGTGGGTTTTGTGGGATTTATCTGTATGCTTCGTTCAACTTTGTGGGTGTTGTGGGGTTTATCTTCCTAGTTCATTCAACTTAGTGCGTTTTGTGGGGTTTATATTCCTTCTTTTTTAAGCTTTGAGTGTGTTGTGGGGTTTATCTGTCCACTTCATTCAATAATGTGGGTGTTGTGGGGTTTATCTACCTACTTCGTTCAACAATGTGGGTGTTGTGGGTATTATCTACTTGCTTCATTCAACAATATGGGTGATGTGAGGTTTATTTTCCTAATTCGTTCAGCAATGTGGGTGCTTTGGGGTTTATCTGTCTACTTCATTCATATTTGTGGGTGCTATGGGTTTTTGTGGGTGTTGTGGGTGCATTTGTAAAAAAATTGAACATGATATATTAGATATGAGATATATGGTTTTTGTTCCTAAGATATGAGTTGTAGGTTCGTGCGTGATGTGCCTGAGATATGAGTATTTTAAATTGACGCAATTATTGAATTTTGGAACATATCTTGTTGTGAAATTTACTATGTTGGGATTAATTTGAACTTTTGTTGGGACAAATTTTATCTTTGTTGGGATAAAATTTTGTATGAGTATTTGAAAGTGATGCAATTATTGAATTCTTTGAACATATCTTCGCATGAGTGCACTCTGTTGGGATAAATTTGTTCTTTTGTTGGGATAAATTTGAACTGTGTTGGATAAATTTCATACGGTTTAAATGTGTTTATAACAACATGACTTTGGTTAGGTGTTATCACTTCTCTCTATACTTGCTGACTTTTTCGATTGGGTGTATTTGGACTAAACATGTTTGCAATTCAATTCTCTTGATATTAGAAGGTGATCTTGTGCTTTTGTTGAGTCCTATAACATTAAGTCTTGATTCTGATTGTAAAGATAAATCTATGTTGACACCATGCCAGTGTTATATTTGTCTTCATTTGTAATTCAATTCTCTTTTGATATTTTTCTTCATTTGCAATTCAATTCTACGATATTTTGTCTTCATTTGAAATTTAATTCTATTGATATTTTGTCTTCGTTTGCAATTCAATTCTATTAATATTTTGTCTTCATTTTTTTAATTCAATTCTAATGATATTAGAAGGTGGATCTGTAACATTGGTCTTGATTTGCGATTTGTAAATATAAGTCTCTCCTCGAATCCCATGCCAATATTATATTTGTCTTCATTTGCAATTAAATTCTTCTAATATTAGAAGGTGAGTCATATAACATTGGTCTTTGGTTAGGTTGGCAATATATGTCTTTATGCGATACTGTGCAGGTTTTATATTTGTCTTCATTTGCAAAGTGCTGTTCAAAATATGGGAAACTTGTAGATTGTTGAGAAACTTATAGATTTTTGTGATTGTTGGTATGCTCTTGGATTTGTGCATGAGTTTTGTTGCCTATAATTATTCTCTAGCTAATTTGTCCATGAAACTCTATGCTTGTTGGCAATTGCATCTCTATTATTGTTGTTAGTTGCATGAGATATTTAGTTAATCACATGTTGTTGGATGGTTGTTCTTTATGCTTCTTCTAATCAGGCTATGCACCATCTAAGAAAGATTAGGAATTCTTGTATATGTTTAATGAGCTGATTTTTTGTATCTTATTCTTGTTATCTTTCATTGTTGAAGATGTTATGTTTGAAATTGGGGGTAGTCCTCAACGATTGAATGACCAGGGATAAATTTTTGAGAATATATTTATCCCAACAGAGTTCAATTTTTTTGTATCAATTCATCTACCTATGTTGCAAAATTGTGTTCAAAATATGAGAAACGTGTAGATTGTTGTGATTGTTGGAATGTTGTTGGATTTGTGCATGAGTTTTGTTGGCTATTATTATTCTCTAGCTAATATGTCCATGTTTCTCTATGTTTGTTGTCAATTGCATCTCTATTCTTGTTGTTAGTTGAATGAGATATTTAGTTATTCACATGTAGTTGGATGGTTGTTCTTTATGCTTCTTCTAATCGGGCTATGCACCATCTAAGAACGATTAGGAATTCTTGTGCATGTTTAATGATTTGACTTTGTGTATCTTATTCTTGTTATATTTCATTGTTGAAAATACTATGTTTGAAATTGGGGGATAAATCCTGAACTTCTAAATGTATCAGCTTCTGAGCTGGAGTTATTTATAAAACTTAATTATCTGATCATTTCAGATAGACCTTGAGAATATATTTATCCAAACAGAGTTCATATATATATATAGTAAATTTACCATTTGCATTCCTCAATCTGATGAACTCGATAATCCTTCACTATGTAAAAGTGTATCTTCTACTATGAAACCAATCTAAAAGGTTTGCTCCATGCCCAAAACAGATAAAAGGTCCAATTCCTTCCTTGAATGAAACAATAATATATAGGATAGCCTAGTACTGAAAGTGTTTTTAGAATTTATTACCTAATTCAAGATTCAAAATTCACATCCTTACAAAATTCAAAATTCACATTGAGATGTGGTTACAAAAATTAAGTCATGCCACCCCTATCTTTGATGGCCTCCTTTGCCTGCCTAACCCAAGTATGGTGGATTTCCCAACATTGGTTGATTAGGATGTGCCTAAATGTTTCCATATGCTTGACTCCAATTTTATCCTTGTATCCATGGAGGGAATGAGTACCCCAAGTGTCCACTTTTTTTAATAACCCCGACACTGAGTTTAGGTGTCATATAAACAGATTTAGGATTTAAACCTGTACTGGTAGGGGTATAAGAGGTGGGCCTAACCCCTGGCTGATAGCGGGGGACTTGGATGTTAATCAGGTCTTGGTACGATGGTGTGTGCTCTGCAATGTGGTCTAGCTCGTTGGACATCAACCTATTTGCCTCAAACTAGATTGGATCATGGACTTCCCTGCTTGTCACCCCTCCTCCATTTTCCAACTCTTGTTGAACCTTTCTTGCTTCTCTCTCCTGCCTTGCCAATTTCTTTTGAGGTTCCTTATCTTCCCTTGATTTTTGTCTTTCCGACCTTTCCTTTGCTTGATTTTTTGCTGCTGCAATCCTTGCAGCTTTCTTTTCATTAGCTAACTCCTTCTTTCTCTTTTTAGATTCCTGAATTTAATTTTTTTTACGTTCAGACTCAAACGTTAAATTCATATAATATTCAGATGTGAGAAATTGTGAACTCCTCCCCAAACAAACACAATTTTATGTTGAGTTCCTTGATGAGGCCTTCACTCTCTCTACTAGTAGCTTTAAGAATGCACCAAGTATTCTCTATTTTTTTGTCCCATGCTCCTTAGACCTTGACACTTGGATTTCAACCTCTAGGACAACTGATTGGCCCCCATTATTTTATTATTCAGGTACTTCATGTTGAATAGGCTCCTCTTCCATTGATCCATTGTCCACAAAATAAAGAACAAGTTCGGTTTTCAACTCTGATAGTTGTGAAGGCATGTCCATGCTTTCCTCATTGGTGGTAGACACATTATTTCCAGTGATATTCATCACAACCTCTGCCAACCATGATGGTGCACTTACTTGGGTTGGCATGCTCAGTTGCTCATTTTTTAATTATGTTGTATTTTAATTCCCTTGATCAACTGCATCACATGGAATATCACATGCATAATTGGTAGGTGGTTCAGTGGCTGTGACAACCTAATTGATATTGATAGTTGGTTCATGACTGAATTGTGTCTCACTGACATGTTCATCATCATCACCATAGAAAAACCCTTCAGAAAAAGGACATTATACCTTTAGTAGCAGCTACATATTCTTGGGCACCGACATGGTCTTGTAAGTTCTATGCTTCTTGACCTTCCACTTCAAATGCTTGGCTACAACCAGTATCATGCATAGAGAATCAACATTAATTGGCCATATACCAGTCCTCCTAAATCTAGCCTTGATATTATAAGGCATGAGAGCACTTTTAAATTCTTTACTTGCAATCTTAGCTAGCTCAAACCTCTTTACTGCCACCCCTGGATTCTTTTCCATCCACGAAGCTCGCTCGACCCTGAAATAGTTTTTGAAAGGCCCAAACACGCCGACATCAAGGGGCTGTAATCTGTGAGTGGTATGAGCTGGCAATGTTAACAGTTTAATGCCCAAATTATTGGCCTCCTTGATTGTCTGCACAACCATGTGGCTTCCATGGCCATATAAATCAGTAAGTGTATGTTTTCAGGCGAGACATCGCCTTGTACAGAAGCAAAAAAGTGGCAAAGCCAATTCAGGAATAGTTCCTTTGTCATCCATGCATGCACCTGGTTCACAATTATGTATATAAGTTTTTAGTTGAGTTTTACCTTTAAATAGATAAAATCCTGGTATTAATGAACCAATTTCATTGACACAACAAAGAATTGTGATCCACTCCCTGCTCTTAGGCAATATCATAGGCACATTTCTACTCCCTCTCTTGTAAATTACCTGCATACAACAATTCCTTCTTGCCTATAAGTTGTTTCATCACAGTTCCATATATGGTCTTGGGCATATGAGTGTTGATCATATGTAGAAGAAAGAGTGTCATAGAACTTGGAAACAATTGTAGGGCGTAGATTTAAAGCATTGTCTCTATCAAGGCCCTCGGTTGTATGTAACACAAGGTCTGTATGGCTCTTTTTAAACCCACTCCACCATGATTTACCATGAAAACCATCTTTGAAGGGGTTTGGCCTCCCTTGACAGATTTGAGCTACTATGGATTTAATTTGTATAAGCTCTAACCCATGTTCCAATTGGGCCATCTCCTTACACCACTCAAACACCTCATCCTCCTCCTCTTCATTCATAACGATAATAGTCCCTCTACGCTTCATATTAGTCAACCAATTTATCCAATAATTTATGTTAGAGGTAGCAATACCATTTTTTTTTGCATATGCACGGATTGAATATCTGTTAAAATCGATGTCAGCAATTGCAGCGAGCATGTATTGCTTTGTCCAGCCTCTGATGGCACTAATTCTATTTGTTGAACTTGCACCTTGCACTATGGTTGAAGGTGGCTCTTGGCTGATGGTCGGATGGGATGATATGCTACCAGAGAGTCCTCTTCAACGACATTGTTGGGAGCATTAGGAGTATTGACATCACCCACCCTATCCTCATATGATGAACTGCTCCGCAGTTGGGCCCCCCTTGTCCCTCGCCTCCCCTTGTTCCTTATCTAATTTTCTATAAAAACTCTTAGCATGGCTCCAACAACCTGCAGATTTACCATGAAATTCTAATTTAAAATTGTATTCGATTAAAACATGAGTAAGAAATTTGATAAGTTTTCAAGCACAACTGAGTAAAAAATACATAAATTTGATAAGTATTTGCATCTGAGTGTATAACGTGTTATCAACAAGGATTTTATCTTAATTCTAAAACCAAACCTAGTAATCCATTCATATCAATGAAGAATTTTTTGAATTAATGGGCACTGCAGTGGAACAAACCTGATTTACCTGAATAATTGAATTTGGATTACATTTTTGCTTTGAATTATTGAAGGGTTTGCACTACATTGTAATTTAATAATGTATGACTTCTAATATCAGCATGAAAGAGATAAGTGATACCTATTTAATGTTAACAACATGGTTGTTAGAAACATGGCATCTTCAGTTGTTTTTTGTGAACTCTTGCATTTGTGTAGGAAACTTGTGCATTTTTTATTTTGAACAGAAATAAAAAAAATTTGACAACCCTAGTGGACTAACAAAAAATAGGGAAAACAATTCTCGAGAACCTTATAGACTAGTTCTATTTTTAGTGGGAAAACTGAACTTTGAATTTTGGAAGAGACAATTGTAACCCTCATCTTATTTATGATTGGAATTTGATAAGTGTGAGGTTTAAAGATGTTGAAGCCTTGATACTCTTCTAAAATAGAAATTAGGAGTTGACTTCTTATGTTGTAAATGGACTTCTAAGAGTGTTTACATGAGCTCTGTTTTATTCATGGTAGTTCAACCCCTATTTTATAGTTGTTGGCATAGTAGTTTTAGAGAGTTTTAAAGAGAGGTTGAGCCATGTGTGTGGTTGTGGGAACAATGATTCAACATATGATTCAAAATTTGGAAGTTGGCATAGTTTTAGAGAGGTTTAAAGAGAGGTTGAGCCATGTGTGTGGTTGTGGGAATAATGGAATATTGTAAGGCACTGCTTACTAGTATTGTTCTGGGCCTTACTTTGAACTTCAATGATTTTTTTCATTGAACACAGTGACTTAGGGGAAATATAGAGCTAAAGTAACTACAGTAAAAAAAAATGGCATAGATACAGTTCTAACTTCTATCCATTTACATATGCGATGAAAGTAGTCAACGGAGAGTACACGAGCTCTGGAGTTGCTATAAAGAAATTTCATCATCTTTGAAATGGAATTTGCCTATGGAATTGAACACATATTATTTGGCTTCATTAGCACAAGTTTGGTGACTTTGTTCAGTTCCATCTAATGTGGGCAAGGGTTGAATGTTTTGTGCAACTCTTTACACACAGCACAACTTGGAATTTAGGCATGAGGGTTTAAAGATGTTGAATCCTTGATACTCTTCTAAAACATAAATTAGGAGTTGACTTCTTGTGTTGTAAATGGACTTCTAATAGTGTTTGCATGAGCTCTATTTTATTCATGGTAGTTCAACCCCTATTTTATAGTTGCTGACATAGTATTTTTAGAGAGTTTTAAAGAAAGGTTGAGCCATGTGTGTGGCTATGGGAACAATGATTCAACATATGATTCAAAATTTGGAAGATGACATAGATTTAGAGAGGTTTAAAGAGAGGTTGATCCATGTGTGTGGTTGTGGGAAAAATGGAATATTGTTAAGGCACTGCTTACTAGCCTTGTTATGAGCCTTACTTCAAACTTCAATGATTTTTTTCACCGAACATAGTGACTTAGGGGAAAGCTAGAGATAAAATAACTACAGTAAAAAAAACTTTTCATAGATACATTTCTAACTTCTATCCATTTACAGATGCATGAAAGTAGTCAACAAAGAGTACATGAGCTCTGGAGTTGCTATAAAGAAATTTCATCATCTTTGAAGTGGAATTTGCCTCTGGAATTAAACGCATACTTTTTGGCTTCATTAAGACAAGTTTGGTGACTTTGTTCAATTCCATCTATTGGGGGCAAGGGTTGAATGTTTTATGAAACTATTTTATCACAACTGGAATTTGAAAAGTGTGAGTTTAAATATCTTTGAAGCCTTGATATGTTGAAGCCTTGATACTCTTCTAAAACGAGAAATTAGGAGTTGAATTCTTGTGTTGTAAATGGACTTCTAAGAGTGTTTGCATGAGCTCTATTTTATTAATGGTAGTTCAGCCTATTTTATAGTTGTTGCCATAATAGTTTTAGAGTTTTGAAGAGGTTGAACCTTGTGTGTGGTTTTGGGAACAATGATTCCAAAATTTGGAAGGTGGCATAGTTTTAAAGGAGTTTAAGAGGTTGGCTTGATGTGTGTGGGCGTAGAACAAGGAATATTGTAAGGCCTTCACAGCACCACTGTGTTCCCAGGCGCTAAATCAAACTTGAATAGTTTGTTCAGCGAGAACAGTGACTTAGGGAAAGTAAGAGCTAAGTAACTCGATAAAAAAAACTTTCACATAGATACAAATTCTTTTATCATTTATAGATGTCAGGAAAGTAGTCAACGAGAGAAGGAAATGGCTGCAGTTTCTATAAAGAAATTTCATCATATTTGAAATGGAATTTTCCTCTGGAATTGAACACATAATTTTTAGCTTCATTAAGACAAGTTTGGTGACTTTGTTCAATTCAATCTATTGGGGGCAAGGGTTGAATTTTTTATGCAACTCTTTACACACATCACAAATTTCTCTAAGGCTTATTTTTATAGTCACATCCATAAAGGTATTGACGTTTCAAGAAAATCTAACTAGATAGGACATTTATAGTTTCTGGTTAAGTTCATATTGAAGCCTTTGTACTGGTGGCAGAGGAAAACTAAAGTATAACACAACTAGGTTCCTCTAAAATAACTTCTTGTATATGTAGCAGTGCCAAATAAAATGAAACAAAATAAGATGTATGGTATATCACTTTGTTAGGCTTCATATAACCATAGCATGCCAACCATAAACTTCCCAATTCTCACTCATCTAAGAAAATATCACCATTTCTTGTGTGACATCAAGGAAAAGTACAAAGTGAAATTGGTATTATTCAGAAAGGCTTTGTTATAACAATTAATATCATTGTGAATGGTAGGTGAATAAGGCTTATCTTGTAATATATTTTTGGAACAAATTTATCTTTCTTTGTTGTCATGTGCACTAGCTCCACTTGCTGCATGCAAATAAGAAATGGAACAACATGATATGTGATACACATTGCTCACTGCTGGACAACTTACAATGGTTAAATGTAAGAGAAACCTACATAAGCACTGGATGGTTCCATATTGAGAGCTAATTTGGCATGAGCACCACCATCGTATTTTCATAGTAATGAGAAAATAAAACCTTTCTCAAGAGTCAATACTGGTATGATTATGGTATTTTTTAACATAATATTTTTACTTGCCAAAATCTCAAATTCATGTGAGTGATACTCCACTTGGTAAGAAACTTTTTTGCTAAAATCATACGAAAAACTCACTTCGACTCGGGTGAATGTCAAAAACTTAGTTAAAAAACTATGAGTTCAATTTTTTTTTTGAAATTTTGAATACCTTTGCTAAAACTTGGCCAAAAAGTGTTTTTGTCAAAATTTAAATATATTGCATAGCTGTGTGTTTCAGAATATTTTTTTAGCTTCTGATGTATTTGCAGAGTCCCGAGTTGATGTTGACTCTTCACTTTGCTGATTTTGAATTAAGCTTCTATGCTTCCTAATGGTGAACCAATCCTAATTATACTTTTATGCTTCCTAATGGTGAGCCTTATACCTTCCCAAATTTCGGAACAAGAATGAAGATATTTCTATATATATATATACCTCTGAAAAATTCAAATTTCATATTTCTAGATTTCGAACCCCTATAGTGGTAATAAGGAACTCTAAACAATTCTTCTTAGTCTCTTCATGATCTCAACCTCTTAGCGTAGGTTTAACTATGTGCAATAATTACTAGTTTGATATGGTAACACGTTGAACTAAGCTCCAATAAGTAGATACTAGCAGGTATATGATCTATAACTTATAAGCTTAACATGGTTTCTCAACTAAAATAATGATAAAGTACTCAATATAATAACATTATTCAACAAAAACTTGTATGTCTCCAGCAATCGATGATGAGAATGAATGTAACACTGTGCACACACTATGTTTGTATATCTCCAGCAGTTGATGAGTATAATGAATGTAACACTGTCTGAACACCTTGATTGTATGCCTGCAAAATGAATGTCACACTTTTTGAACAGTTTGATTGTATTTGAACACTCTGATTATATGTTTGCAGCAACTAATGAGTAGAAAGAATGTTTCAAATGATCCAATGGTTGATAAGCTTTCATAGTTGATCCTTGTGGTTTCCTGAATTGAATTCCTGAAATGAAAGGGCTACTGTGCTTAATACTTGACTTGAAAGGGTTGGTTTCATTTATTGCATCCTCTGAACTATTTCCTAAATTGAATGGTTAAACACACATATACATGATATGGCTGACACACATTTCACCTATTCTTGTGCAGGTGTTACCCATCAATGGGATGTGTTGCTCTAATGCAAAATCAATGGGTGACTGTTTGATGGGATAGGTGTACTTTTGGATGGAAAGCAATGTAATGTTTTGTAGTGCGTTTTGACCTAGTTGGTAATTCAAAACTCGAGGTACTTGAGACAGTAGGTATTGTCAACTTGTGATGTTAAGGCTTGGTGTTTGACAGTTGTTGGTCCAATTAAAATCTGGGCCCATTTTGGACATATTTATATAACTTATATAACTTAATATAAAGTATTTATGTGCATATTTTAGTGAGCTTATGATGTTTTTTTGATGGGTGTGTGGGACTAATACTATAACTAGTACTCACCCGCACAACAATAAGCCTATCCCCTAGTTTTTAAGGGAGATTTGTTTGCCGATTTTTTATGAATGATTATATGAATTAACACCCTCAAAATTGATTGTGAAGAGTTCACTTCACAAACTTGTGATTTCAATGAATCCGTGTCAAGCATTTTTGTATCAAATTAGATCGTAAAATAAACCTAGATTTTTTTCAAAAAAGTCACACTTAAAACTAAAACTACTAGTTAATGGTATACATTTATTTATAATTTAGATTTGTAAGCAAAATTATTATTGATATTATTTTAATTATATTTAAAAAAAAATTAATTTATATTTTATAATTTAAAAAAAAATATGGAGTTGTCTATATACAGATTTTGGAGATTGTAGAGGGTTCGGGAATCCTATGAAAAAAATGTGATGAAATCTGATTTGTGTTGTTTAAAACTGCTTTGACCGCACATATGGATTCAACACCTCGATTGTGAAGAGTTCACTCCTCAAACTTGTAAATTTTCGCATTCTAGATAAATTATATCTAAAAATAAACCAAAAGATTTTCAAAAAGTCTCACTTGTAGGCAATACTAAAAAACATTATATTTAAATATATTAAATGATTTTGTTCAATATAAAATTACACAAAATTGTATTTTTAAGTCAATTGGGGTTATCTCAGGGGTTGAATAAAATTGGTGTAATCTCCTTTAACTAGGATCATCCCCTCCAAGTGACATTATGATGAGAAATATTGATGTAATGGTTGTGTGCCTATGAATATTGTTGTATTGACCCTTGAAAATAGAATTATTATTTAAATTTTACATATAAGTTCAAATTATGATTAAGCCAAATATTAAATTTTTGTATAGCATTCCCTTATTTGTGAAACAAGGGATCTCCATTTACTATAACTTGAGCGGACATAATAATTAAGAGCATGTGTTTCCTTATGGAAGGTTAATGGTCCAAAATCAAATAAGAGTAGATTTTGTATGTGTTGATAAAAAATAATATTTAAATTTTTTATATATAATTGAAAAGTATGGTTAAGCCACCTATTAAATTGGTGTAGAATATTCCCTTGTTTGTGTAACAAGGGATCTCCATTTACCATATTCATTTGAGTGTTAAGTATGTATATATATTTGTATAACTTGAGTAGACTTAATAATTAGGAGAATGTGTATCGTTATAGAAGGTTATTGGCTCAAAATTAGATAGGGGTATGTTTGCATGTTGATAAATTAATATTATAGTACTCTAAGAATGATATTTTGTCTTGAGAAAAAATATCTTTCACTTCTTTTGACACTTGTAGTGTGTTTTTTTTTTTTAATTAACACCTTTGGAAAAATACTCACCAAAAAATAAAAATCATTCAAGATTTTACCAACACCATTTCTGTTACTTATTATTATTATTATTATTATTAAATATTTATTTTTCCTTTTTACTTCTCAATGAATAACCTTTAGCTATGAGGAGATCTCGTACCAAAACCTGGAGTGAGAGAGTGCACACATCATTGTGAAATAAAACCATTTGTGCTAGCTTATTGTGGAGTTTCTGCTAGCAAAGTGGCTATTAAATTAAGTTGATCTAAGTGATCAAAATTATCACCCATTTTTGAGATATTTAAAATTATTATATTATTATTAAAAAGAATTAATATATAAGTTAAATATATATAAATATTGTTAAAAGACATGTTGGAAAAATTCTTAAAGATTCACTCCCAATTTATCATATAGATTCTTAATTTGTAAATAAACTTTGTTATAATCCCATGGGTCAACACCATGGCTTATCAATACCATATGAAAAAAACATCGTAACTCATTTTATATGATACTTGTTTATATGACATTTTTTTAATTAGTGAATGTAATTAAAATGACCAAAAAAAAACCATAACTAATTTGGAAATAAATCTGATCCTTTCTTTTGTGTATAATATTGAGAATATTTTATGGAGGTTTAACCCCCACCTTCCAACTAATAAGTATTGATAATTAAATTAAAATTTTTGGAATATCTATTTCAAGTTATACATACCTATCCGCATAAATATTTTGTGGATATTCTATAAATATTCAATATCCTTAAATACCTTCCATCCATCTATTACTTATTAATAATTAAATTTAAATTCTCTAAATTGTATTCCAAAATAGACAAAGTAATACTTGGTTTTATTTTACTATTTATGGAATGCATATGTATAATTGATTTGATTTTAATCATTCTTATTAAAAAAGTTAAGATATGATGGTTATGAAGATTTTCTTAGTTAAAATCTAATGTAAATAAAATAATAGGAAAAAATTATATTAATATAGTATTGTAAGTAGCATAGAAGTGTAAAGTACAATAAAATGAAAAATACAAAATAAACTAAATTCAAAGATCAACATGGTAAATAAATTTCTTTGCAATATATTTGGCAAGTAAACAAGTTTGCAATACATTTGATATGTTATAAACATATTACCTTAGATCTTCCCAAACACACAATGGTATTGGTTTTCATAACTATTTAAACTATTTACCAATGTCTAAAAAAAAAATTAAGTTTGATTTAGAGTTTACACAACTCTTTATATCTATAATGTATATTTGTATTTTATGACATGATTGCATTTTGTTTGACGATCATTGGCCTTATTAGTCCCTGGCAATGCAAGATTCTAGAAAATTATTAGTCCCTCTCAATGCAATATTCTAGCAATTGATTTGTCCATTGACCACTATTAGTTTAACATTATTCAATGCAATTTACAATGTTTAACTTTCAAAACTAAATTTTTATTCCAATATTATTAAAAAAAATATTAAAAAAAATATTTGATTGGAATATAACTTTAAGGTCTTATTACAACCTTTGCACGATATAATCTCATGTCGATAACTCAGTCACATATTTTATCCCATAATTTTTTGATATGGTTGGTATATTCATCGATGAATGAAGCATGTCAACAAAATTGCAAAACTTTAAGAGTTATGTAATTACGTTGATAAGAATTTTTTTTGCTGGCTTGGGGTGGGAAAACACTGTTCACTCCTGCCAATGAGAGATTTTTCCATGTGTTCGTCTTTCCAACTAATAGAAATTTTCCATCTGTATACCACATTCTCTGCATACCTGCCCGTGACAGTTGTGTACTCACACCGTCCTCCATACTTGAGACGATTTTGTACTCATGACATCCTCCACCATATGTGTTTCTATGGAATTGAAGAGCATTTTGTCACGCCATCCCCAAAGGTAACCATGTGGTATTACTTCACATGGGTGTTGGGATTGCTATAATTGGGGTCAAGATTCGAATGTGGAGAAACATTTGCCGCTTCTGGTGCTGCTATTCGATCAATCTCGACAGTTTTTAATGCTCACATATCTCTTATGGTTCTTGGGATCAAGGTATTCAAGCAACAGGTTCTAGAAACCATCAACAATGCATACGGAAGCCTTAAACTCTCCCTTGTATAGGTCAAGTAGAGTGTTCTTACCAAGGTTTCCAAGTCTATTGCAGTGGTTGTCTAGGAGCTACACCATCAGGGGGCATATAAAATTATTGTGAAGAACGTTGGGCCTAAAGGATGCGAACCATTATGACTCAGTTACTTCAGTCTAACACCCAATTATTTTGATAAATATGGATGCTCGATTTCATACAATGATGTTGTGAAATTATACAACACAACTTCAAGAAAACCTCGCTCTTCAGCGCAAGCAACTCTCAGGAACCGACATTGTCTATGTCAATCAATATGAAATAATCTACGATTTCTTCACCAACCCTTCTACCTATGGATTCAAGGCCACCACTAAATCTTGCTGTGGAGTTGGAGGAAAATTCAACTTCACCTAGTCTGCACAATGTAGACTTATGTTCATTTTCAATGGAAAGTTTGTTACAGGTGAGCTCCCTTTCAGAACCGGCCTCTTATATCCTATGGGATGGAATCCACTTAATAGACCAAGCTAATTGGATTTTGTCTAAAAAAATTCTGACTGACAAATACTTCAAGCCATATTCATTCTCTATTAGTAATTGTTGCCAAATCCAACCCATTTTATCTCATTCGGTGTCCTGAGAAAGAATTGGGATTTTGCATTTGATATAGCTGAGCCTTAGATTGAGTAGGATATGGCTTCTAAAGCTTTTACGGACTATGTGAGGTTTTATTTGTTTTGGCTTATCTCCATGATTGTAGCACACTATCTGTTTTTAGGTGCTTTGAAGGTCAAGGGAAGAGGGGATGAGAAGATTTTGTGTGTTGTTATGGTAGGATTGAGCTTGGTCATGAGGGTAATGAAGGTTGGTGTTGTGGTTTGTCTGTGTACATGGGGTTTCTTTTGGGTGGTTTGGAAGCACAAAAGGGCATTTTCATGGTGTCAGGATATGGGGCAGAGTCGAACCTGGTCAGAGGATGCAAGCTAGAGTGCTCAAAAGGTCCAGTGCCCTAGACAATTATTGAACGTTGTGTTAAATAGTATCAAAGTTAATTTTATAGCTATGTTCTCAATTGTTTTGAGTGCACTCGCATTTTTTTAGGTAGTACATTTTTTCCATATAAGGTTAATTTCCTAAATCTTTCTGCTAATATATTGGTCATTCTTTCTCTTTCACGCAATGCCAAATTATATTGAGGAAGGTGCTTCAAGCCTTAAACCTTCACTGTGAAGAAGCTGAGAATGGAAAAGTAGAAGTGGACTACTTCAAGCAGGGAATAATATATCAGCTTGTGTTCATGGACAAAGAAATGTATGTCATGGATGGATATGAGGTAGATAAATAATTTTCATCCCTTATTTTCATAGTTTTGTTTCATTTTCTTTGCTTGTATCATCTATGAATTCATCATTACAATTATCAAAAATTTTCATTATGGGTTCCCTCTCTTATTCATTCTTATCACTGTAATGACTTCTTTTATGTCAGGCAATAAGGAAACTGAGATCCATGGGAGTTAAGACACTCATTGTTTCACTTACCGGAAATACCTTTCAATTTGACAGAGACCTCTTTTTCGAGGTTGGTGTGGATGATTTTCAGACAAAGGTATGTAAAACCTGTCCAACATGTTATTCAAGGTTGGTTTAACTAAAAACATTCAGGATCCTTGTGATGGTTCTGTACTCACATGATCCGAATGGAAAATGGCATCCACCCATCGTATTCATCCACCCATGGTATCCATCCACCCATGGAATTTACCCATGGTATTCATCAACCCATGGTATTTATCCACCCATGGAATTTACCCATGGTATTGTAAATGACATCCACCCATGGTATTTACCCATGGTATTGTAAGTGAGATCCACCCATGGTATTTACCCACCCATGGAATTTACTTGTGGTATTGTAACAAAAAAAGGCTATAAGTAACAAGTCAAACTTTGTAAAAGGGGAGATTGTCCACCACAATGTAGATCCTACAGTTATTCTTTGTTTTAATAAAACAAGTTTCTTTGTGGTTTTATTTGTTGTCTTTTGTTCTGGAATTATAATTTTGCAGATCTTGTCAGATCCATTTCAATTTTTTAAATCTTGGGGGCCTACCCTCAATATCTAGATCAATGGTATCAGATTCAGGTTATGCCTCCATGGGAATGAGTGTTTGAATCGTATTTCAGTTTCAATGTTTTGCAACAATCTTCAACAAACTCCATCATTTTTCTGGGAAGAGAGTTTGCAGATCAAATATGAAACTTTTTTTGAAAATTTTCCAAAAAAAAGACCATATCTAGATTCCTTGAGAAAAAATACCCAAATTAAAAAATAAATCGGACGAATTGGACTTCGAATGAGGGAGATATCGCTGATTCAATATCAGCAATGTTGCAGAAAATTTTCTGACGACAATTCATGGACGGGGTCTCTCCTGTCATTTTTTTCAGTTTTTAGTGCAAAATTTTAGAGAAATGGTTATATACCTGAGCTCCCCTTGAAAAATGACCTGATTTCAAAAAAATAATCGGCCGAATCGGAGTCTAGACGAGGGAGTTATCGTTGATTTAAGATCAGCTATTTTTCAGAGATTTTGTGACAGCGGTATAGTTTCAGCACGAATTTGAGAGTCTAGAGCCTCAAAATAGGAATTTCAAATACATGAGAAGATGCATAATGCTCATTCCATTTCCAAAAATAGGTTATAATAAGTATTTTGAGTTATATTGACCTAGTTATGCTCATTTTAAATATGGAGCAACATTCGGAGCGGGTTCCCTTTGGAGATGTGCCCTCCCGCCCCACTTTAGTAGGCACGTGCTTCACATTCCTCAATTTAAGCATTGTAGTGTTCGGCTTGGGCTATTTTGAGACATGCCCTCCCACCCTAAGCTATGTAGGAGCCAACTACTTCATCAAAAATCAACATCACGGTTATGGGTCAACTGTACAAAATCCTTCTCATCAAAGTCCATTTGCTAGGCCGCACACTGTTAGTAACATAGTTGGTCACAAGCATTACAGGGTATCTCTATCCTCGGATCTTTTTTTTTCATGGTTTTGGGTCATCCACAAACCCACACTTCATCGAAGTCCATTTTCTATGCCACACACTATCAATATCACAGTTGGTCATAAGCATTACAGGGTATCTCTATCCTTGGATCTTCGTTCATCACGGTTATGGGTTAACCATGCAAAAACATTCTCTTCAAGGCTCTTCATATTCAGCAAAGGCTTCTTAGGAGGGAACTTCACACAATGGGGACCATTGCTTCTTAAGGAGGGAGGAATGACCCGAATGGAAAATGGCATCACCCATCATATTCATCCACCCATGTTATCCATCCACCCATGGAATTTACCCATGGTATTGGCATCGACCCATGGTATTCATAAACCCATGGTATTTATCCACCCGTGAAATTTACCCATGGTATTGTAAATGGCATCCACCCATGGTATCTACCCATGGTATTGTAAGTGAGATCCACCCATGGTATTTACCCACCCATGGAATTTACCTATGGTATTGTAACAAAAAAAGGCTATAAGTAACAAGTCACATTCTGTAAAAGGAGAGATTGTCCAGCATCATGTAGCCTCTACAGTTATTCTTTGTTTTAATAAAACAATTTTCTTTGTGGTTTTATTTTCTGTGCCTTTTGTTATGGCATTCTAATTTTGCAGACCTTGTCAGATCCATTTCAAATTTTTAGGTCTTGGGGGCCTTCCCTAAAGATCCAGATCATCACACCATCCTCTTCCATATCTATTTTTACGCCATTGAAGAGAATTTGGTCACACCATCACCAAAGGAAACCATGTGGTATTACTTCGCACAAGCGTTGGGCCCTTTCCCTTTTTTAGCCTATATTTTTGTCTTGTCCGTTTTCATTTGTTATTATTTTTTATTACTTATAAATATTTTTTGGAATTAAAAATCCTCTTACACCTGAAAGTGTTGAAACTTATGGTGTTGGTTTTTTTGTTGGTCGTGGTGGATATGATGTTCCTCTAGGTGGTGGTTCACAGGTGATTTCTTTTATTTCACAAATCTTGTTTTACAATTTTTAGCTGTATTTTGAGTATTTTTACTCGAGTTTGAATTTATGCCTCATGAAATCAGATGCCAGTTGCCCCTATGAATGGAAATCCTTATGGAGTTGGACCCACCCCTACACGAGGATGTTATGAAATTCCTCGAAGTGGTACCACTCAATCTCGAAGATGATCTAGGTTGGTGTTTTATTAATCTAGTAGTCCTTTTCCCTTGAATCAAGAAAATGTTTTGAAATTATGTATTAAATAGGAGGGTATTAGAAATTTTGCAGGTTTATTTCTTTTATTTATGATTAGGACAGTTGAACGTTCTTAATATGCAGTTGGGATGCACAATTTGAAAGTTATATTTGCTTGATGGGCCTTATGTGTTGCATTAAGAATCATTGGTGAATTTTGGATAATTTTTTTCCCTCATATATAAGGAGTTGTCTATGGAGGTAGAGGAATTTCCCAGACAACCAAAAGTGGTTGGAATTCGGGCCAAAAAAAAAAAAAATCTTGCAGTATTTGTATTTGAATCATGTTTTTGATAGTGGAAATGGATTCAACACCATCAAAAACCTCTAGGGCACCCAAAATAATGAAGTTTGATAGCTATAACCTGGATTTAAAAAAATCCCTGGTGGATTTTCTTGAAATCTTACTGGAATTTCTATGATTTTCAGGGAAAAAAAGCAATCTAATTAGACTATGACCATATATAATATTAACATGAGTTTTAGTTCTAGCGATTTAATGAAAATAATAAATGAAGTGAAATCAATTTTATCTTTTTAGTTATATTAAATTTTGCAAAGTTAATCTCTTCTAGTCTTTTGATGAAGTTCTATTGAAAATTACCATAGGAAATGATTTTTAAAGCTTAAGGTACCATGTTCATAAGTAAGGCTTGAGGACAGGGTTACTATAAGTTAATTTCAATCTGAGCTATAGAGAGGTTTGTAGACATTCATATGTGTTCCCAAATTTTAGATGCCAATAGTGCTGCTTATTTAATGCCTTCTATTTATGAAATGCTTCAAATATTATTCATTTAAATACCATGATGTTTCATATTCATGGAAGGGTTATGATTTCATGTTAGCTTATAACTATACTATTTCAGTGGGGTTTACTAAAAGTTGCTTCTTTGTTTTTTTCCTTGATTATATATAATCTTGTCCACAAATGGTTTTGATTTTGGAGAAAAAATCCACAGAAAGTAAAGATATCTGATACGATTAGCTAAAAATGGAATTGGACTTTAATATTGTTGGAAATATTTGCTTCATAAGCATTTCTCAAGTCATTCTAGCTGCAAGAGAGATAGTTAAATGCTTATAAGTTTATTGTGAAAGAATGTAAGGTTTCCATTGATCATGAATTAAATCAAAGAATTTTGTTTCCATGCAAAATTATATATTCAAGTTTTCAGTTTTTGTTATATTTTTCCATTTTATTATTATATTTTGTAGGTAGATTATTGAATTTCTATTTCTTGTGGACAAATAAATTCAAGAAAAAAAAAATCTCGAGGCCAGAGTTTCTAGGATAGTTGGAATGTGTTTCTTTTTAAAATTCTCTTGAGAGGTTGGCTTTCTTTTTCTCATCACATTTAGTATGTCAAAATACCAATTTTATTAATATTAAGTATATTATTTGTAAGACATAAGCTAAGAAAATGTTGCACCAATGTATGGCTAAAGGACACAAATTTCGTTTTTGGTATTAGTTGGTTTTTTGATGTTAAGTACAAGACATTCTGCATTGTTGAGCAGAATGACCATGTGGGAAATATCTTTGTGACAGTAAATTTTAACTTCTAGTGGGAAGTGAGCCTCTAATTTCAATTTTTAAAATTGTGTTTATCTCTCAAACAGTTGCAAAGTGTAACCATAAATATGGACATGCAATGGCTCATAATCTTCACCTGATGTGTATATGGAACCTGAAATAGGGAACTTTTGAAGGATACTACATATTATTAGCGGTTTTGAATTGACGATTTTTTTACTAAACACATTTATATTAAATATAGAGAAACACTATACACTCCCATATAAGAGAATATAATTCTGATTTTTTGCTTGACAAACCATTCCTCTATGTAGGCATAAATCTTCAGGGCAAGAAACTCCTTAGTGACATCTTGACTAACTGATAGTATGCTCTGAAGTCTCAAGTTCCTTACTGATATGAGAAATTGATGAAGTAGGTTCATGAATAAGTTCCTAAATACATGTCCATTCAATATTGGGAAGCGTGTAGGTTCATTATGAGGAAATGGGGGTGAATAATGTATGACATAACATTTATCCTTTTCAGATGATCTTCTTGTGGCAAAGAGTTGCAACAAACATGAGTGAAAGATATTGAGTGAACCTGGTAGAAATTCCAAGTTGTATTTGGGGATCCACTATAGCTCTTGTATAGTAATGTTGTTGACTTCTCAAGGCCCACTTTTAGCTCCAATCTCTGATATAAGGGCATAACCTTTGCTAATTATTGCAGTCGGCCCTAGTGGTGATAGTAATTTTATTGGAAAGCAACCATAGTCTCAATATATTTAGTGTAGTGGAAAGGATCTTAACTTTTTTAGAAGGATCTTGGGTCTGAAATGGCCAGTCTACAAAAAAATTCTAGTTTTCCTGAGGGCTTTATTATCTGAGGTAGTACTATCAAGTACTAGATACAGATAAGTTGGGCTTCTTGGTGTTAAAGGAAGTGATGGTAAAATGTTTTTGTTTCCTTAAACAGAAAATGCACCAGGAAAATATGATGATTCCTTCATGTATGGAGATTATTTGATGTGAGTGGATTTTTATATATAATTAGTCAAATGAACATGTCTGTTTTGAGGAAGGAAGTCTAATCTTTCTTCCAAGGAAAAACGTGGATTTTAAAATTCTTGAGTAAGGTTCTACAATTTTCGTCCTCTCTCACTTGGTCCTATTGATCTTAAGGAAATTGCTTCATATGTTCTAACATTTCACTTAGTCTGACAATCTTGTAATTCTCTTGCCATTACACCAGTCTTTGAATTGTTGGATGGAGGTTCTGCTTTTAGGGTGTTTAGATTGATGATTTTTCCTTTCTAAAGGTTCGTTTTATTTCCATTAAATGGAAGACAAGGTCCTATGGATTTCCGTTTATTTCCAAGAAGTTCAAGCAGTAGATATAGAGAAGTTGGGCTTCTGGGTGTTAAAGGAAGGGACGATAAAATGTTTTTGTTTCCTTGAAAGAAAATGCACTAGGAAGACCCAATGATTCCTTGTTTTTTTTAGATTATCTGATGTGAATGGCTTTTTAATATTTATATATAATGAGTCATGTGAAAATTTTTGTTTTGAGGAAGGAAGTCCATTCTTTTTTCTAAGGAAAAATGTGGATTTTAAAATTCTTGAGCAAGGTTTTGTAGTTCTCATCCTCTTTCACTTGTTTCTATTGATCTCAAGGGAATTGCTTCAAAAATGATCACATTTCACTTAGTCTGATAATTTTGTAATGTTCTTGCCATTACACCATTCTTTGAATTATTGGATGGAGGTTCTTCATTCTAGGGTGTTCAAATCGATGATTTTTGCTTTCCAAAGGTTGATTTTCTTTCCGTTTAATGGAAGATGGGGTATTATCATTTTTCGTTTATTTCGAAGAAGTTCAAGCACTCTTGCGATAGGATCAAATCAAAATATTTAGATAGAAATTTCATCCACTAGAGGATGGTAGGTTTAACTAGTCTATAACTAGTACACATGTTGCATACTTTCGATGGACCATACTACACGAACAATGAGAAATACATGAACAACCATGATTGAAATCACATTTTTCATGTATTTCTCATTTTTGTGTAGGAGGGTCCATCAAAAGTATGAAACCTGAGTACTCCTTAGATGAAGAATGAAAGTCTGCATCCAACAAGTGTTCTCACTTAAAATTTGAGCCCTAGGGAGATAAGTTGAAAATACGAGGTGAAAAAGTAATTTTTCATTTTTTCCCTCTAAAATTTGACGATGTAATCTAATCTTATTTTATTATTTCCACTATTATTTTATAATTTCCTTAGAAGGCTCATTTTAGACCTCAAAATTCCCCTAATGATTTTTTTTTAAACATTGATAAATATTTTAAATAGTTATACAAACCAATAACATTGTGTGTTTGGAAGATCTAAGGTAATATATTCATAACATATCAAATGTATTACAAACTTGTTTACTTGCCAAATATTGCAAATCTATTTATTTTCCATGTTGAGCTTTGAATTTAGTTTATTTTGTATTTCACATTTTGTTGCACTTTACACTTCTATGATACTTACAATACTCTAGTAATCTAATCGTTTCCTATTATTTTATTTACATTAGATTTTAATTAGCAAAATCTTCATAACTATAATATCTTAACTTTTTTAATAAGAATGATTAAAATCAAATCAATTATGCATATGCATTCCATAAATTATAAAATTAAATCAAGTATTACTTTGTCTATTTTGGAATACAATTTAGAGAATTTAAGTTTAATTATTAATAAGTAATAGATGGATGAAAGGTATTTAAGGATATTGAACATTTATAGAATATCCATAGAATATTTATGCGGATAGGTATGTCTATATTGAAATAGAGATTCCAAAGATTTTAATTTAATTATCAATAATTATTAGTTGGAAGGTGGGGGTTAACCTCTATAAAATATTCTCTATATTATACACAAAATAAAGACTCCGATTCATTTCCAAAGTAGTTATGGTTTTTTCCATTATTTTAATTACATTCACTAATTAAATAAATTTCATATAAAAAAGTATCATTATAAATGAGTTATGGTGTTTTTGTCATATGGTACTAATAAGCCATGGTGTTCGCTCATGAGATCATAACAAAGTCTATTTAAAGAATAAGAATCTCCATGGTTAAAAATCTCTCTACATGTCTTTTAAAAATATATATATGTGTTTAACTTATATATTAATTATTTTTAATAATAATAATAATTTTAAATGTCGCTCACGACGGGTGATAATTATTTCCATTTGGATCAACCATGCAGATTGCTCTTGAATTTAATAGCCACTTTGCTTGCAAAAACTCCACAACAAGCTAGCATGAATGGTTTTATTTCATAATGATGTGTGTACTCTGTCACTCCAGGTTTTGGTACGAGATCTCCCTCATAACTTGTAGGTTAATCGTGGCATTTCATAATTATGCGGATTGGTATTCATTGGAGTTGTGTATGGAAAACATCATGGATAGCCTACACATTTCCTCAGATCCATTTACAGATCAAGTATGCTATCAAGCAAGGTTATTTCTCCTTTTTACAATGCTTATGCCTACCTCCTGCCATGCCCACATTCTTGATTATTTCCATTGATTTGATAGATGGTCCTTTCGTTGGTTTTCATTGGTCCTCAGAAAGGTGGAGCATCAAAATTTCCATCGTTGCTTGCACCTTTCAAACTCCTCCAAGAGCATGGGGAATATCGGCTCTTTCCTGGCCTTTTCAATTCACTGTAATGGTGCGTCTCTCACAGAGGATGCTTGGCTTCCTCTCGATGAGTAGGCAAATTTTAGTATTCTTCAACCCACAAGTATCTCTGATTATCTAGCAATGGCCTTAGTATTATAGGTTCAATTCTCTCTCATTCTTGCATATTTGGCTCTGTTAATTGTGGAATTTGGATCTCAATATTATAAACTCAACTATATCAATTATGTAAATTGAGCGTCTCCCTCCTACGTCTCATGTAACTCATGGGTCCTGAAGTGGGTTTTCTGATCTGAATGGAATGTATTAGTTTTGCTTTGCTAAGTATCCAAACAGTTATTAAAATGTGTGCATAAGGTTCTCTGAATTTTACAGGTGAAACAAATGGTTTTAGCTTAGTTGAACAGATTTATGTGTGAGGTTAAAGCATGTAAATTGCTTATAAAACATTGTAAAACACTAAATAATAGAGAAATAAACTTCACATAGCACAATGCTCAGAAAATTTGATGAAGCATTTCACCCCTCCTGGGCTACATCTGTTGGTCCATCTCCTAATGGCATTTCTCTCATATCTTATTGCTAAAAAATGGTAAGTACATGTGAAATAAAGCCTCAAATGGATGTTATCTCTGTAAAAATAGCTTTAGAATGCTTGAATTAGTCAGTAATGACTATTCATTTGCTGTAAACAGTAAAAGGATGCCCAATACACTGACAACACCCTGGTGGCCCTCGTGGCTCCTTGATCTTTCCTGAAGCTAAAACTTCACAAGCTGGCCTTTGATGGCTCTAAAACCTATGCCAGTGTGTTCAAAATATCGAGAATACCCAAAATTGACTATCCATGCATCAAAATTGGTCGAAAATCCAAGGAGTTATGGCCAAAACAATAATTTTCCCAATATCCCTTGAAAACCTTCTCCAAAACTAGAGGAACTCCAGTTAGCTCCTTCAAACTAGGTGTTCTCGCCGAATATGGTGGCACACATCCAAATAGTTCGGAACCATTAACAATGAAATTAATTGTTGGAGTGGCGGGATCACATGGACCTCTGCCCAAACCGCCTGTGAAATCGCGGCTTATCCATCTGCTAACCTCCACATTTAATGTTTGAAAGGGCGCTAGCACATATCACGGTTTGCTTAACCGTTTGAAATTCCAGCAGGGTTAGGCCTTTAAGGCTATAGTTATAGCACCTGGTTACGAACCGTTGGGGCTAGCCCCTCAGGGCTAGCCCTTAACCCTTTTGGCTAGCCCTTAACCCTTTTCCGCCCTTTGAAAATTTAACACATAAATACATTTGCAAAACCATAGAGGTTAAGAAATTGGTTGTAGGCGGGTCAGTCGGGCCTCGTTGCACATGGAGCTCAGGTCTTGAGTTCGAATCCCATAGACTCACAAATTTTATTCCACCAATTTCTCCTAGGCCTGGGGCCACATGGCAGCCTTCGAGAAGGCCACGTGGCGCCCAATGATTGACCAATACAACATATGAAATATCAAATTTTAACATATATTTTTTTTATAAAAATTTTCATAAGTCAAACTGAGTCAAAGGTAGATTTTTGGAGTTTACTAGGCATTTTCAAACCTTAATAACTTCTGGTACAACCTATGTTTTGCAAACCGTTCACGGCACCAGAATTGCAGCAACAAGACCTTTCTGGTCATTCAGGTTGCAACAAATTCTAACCACTTTCATTTTTGAGCATTTTTGAGCAATGTACATGATCTCCTGATCACACCTCCCCATTAGGAAGCTTTTGGAACCTAAAATCCTTTAATTACCTATTTAGAAGATGAGGGTACAATCCCCTCACATTTTCCACTTCCATCCATTTTTCCTTACTTGGTTTGCTGCGTTTAAGCCCAATTCGAAGATAATCAACACTTCCCCTCTTAGAAGTGTGTGTCCTCCTACCAAGGATGGCATCCTCCTTGAGCTCGTCCAAATATTTTGGCAAGAAATATTCTATCGATGGCAACTGAATGTCACTCCCTTAATCAACAATCAATGGAGGCTCATACAAACGTAAATTCTCCACATTGACAACGGAATTTATTTGCATATATGAAGGAAAATCAAGTTGAAATGCATTATTACCAACTTGTTTAATAATCTTGAATGAACCATAACGAATAGGCTTCATCTTTTTACCTTCTCCTTGCAGCCTTTCTTTGCTAATGTGCAACCATACCTCATCACCTTCTTGGAACTTATGATCAACTCTATGTTTGTCACGCCTCTCCTTGAAATTTCTTTGACTCTTTTCAAGTTGTTCTTGAACTTGATGATGAATAAGCTGAATTCGCTCAATGAACATGCGAGCTTTGTCAATGTCAGTATGCCCATCAATGGAAACATCCTTCTCAATAATGAAATCTAAAGCTGAATTTGGAAAATACCTAAAGCAGGCTTCAAAAGGTGAAGTATTTGTAGAAGAGTGCTTGTCCCAGTTGTAAGCGTGTTGAATGTAATGCAAGTGTTCATCCCATAGCTTAGGATGCTTGCTTCAATATCCTCTCAAAAGGTGCACAATGGTTCTATTCACTACCTCTTTTTGGCCATCTATTTGCAGATGAAAAGTAGTACTCTTTTTCAACTTTGTGTCCATCATCTTCCATAGATTGGACCAAAAATTCCCAACAAATCTAGAATCCCTGTCACTAACAATAGAAGTAGGCAAGCCATAATGAACCCATACATGTTGAAAATATAATTCATCAGTTTGTTCAGCAGTAATAGATTTCTTACATGGTATAAGAATACACATATTGCTGAATCTATCAACTACTACATAAAGATAATCATGCTGCTTTCTAGACATAGGTAGACCTCCAACAAAATCAATAGAAGCAATTTCCCATGGTCTTGAAGGTACCAGTAATGGCGTATATAATCCAAGCTTCCTATTGATAGGCTTGCTTGTAGCAAATAATGAAAAACCTCTAATGAAATGTGAAACACTATCTACCATGTGAGGCCAATAACAATACCTCTGTAAATGTGCCACCGTTTTGCTTACCCCAAAATATCTAGTAATAAGAGAAGAATGAGCTTCTCTCATGATGTTTACTCTCTCTCCTTGTGGTATGCACAACTTTCCCAAATGAAACAACAAATTTTTATGCAAGTGATAATCATTCTCCTCAACTTGGTTCCCTTCACTCAAGTTAGCATACACATCCTTAAAATCAACATCTCATGCATACTGTTCTATGTAACGCTAATGTACAGTAAAATCATTATTAAGAAAAGTAGAAGCACTAATAATAGGCCTTGAAAGAATATCAACAAATTTATTGAAAATACCTTTCTTGTACCTTATTACCAAGTGAAATTGTTGTAGGAAACCCATCCATCTGAAATGTCGTGATTGCTGTAATTTACTTTGCGACTGCAAGTACTGTAATGGTTGGTGATCGATATGTACAACTGTCTCTTTACCCATAAAATAGTGTTTCTACTTTTTGACACTTTGTACCAATGCATACAACTGCTTATCATATGTAGTATAATTAACTACAGGACCATTAAATGTCTCAGAATGAAAAGTGATAGGCTTACCATGTTGTAAGAGAACTGCACCCATGGCATAATCACTAGCATCGGTCTGAATCTCGAATAGCTATCTGAAGTCTGGTAAAGCAAGGACTAGAGCTGAAATGATATTCTCTTTCAAAGATTCGAAAGCTTTCTGTTGTTTTCCTCCCCATTGGAAAGCACACTTCACACTTGTCACTACATGCATAGGAGCTACTATGGCAGAGAAGTTAGCAATAAACTTCCTCCAATATTGAGTTGCACCCAAAAAATTTCTTACCTCTGTAATGGATTTGGGAGTAGGCCAATTCACAATGGCTTCTACCTTAGAAGGATCAATTCTTAATGCACCTCCTCCTACAATGTTTCCCAAATAAACCAAAGAAGTCTTTCCAAATTCACACTTAGACATCTTAAGAAATGATTGTTTTTTCCTCAAAATATCAAGTACTTTCTTAACATGCATGACTTGCTCTTCTCTAGTCTTGCTGAAAATTAAGATGTTATCTAAGTAGAAAATAACAAAATCATCAAGAAAAGGACGTAGAACATCATCCATAACTCGCATGAAAGTTGCAAGTGCATTACATAAACCAAAAGACATAACTAGGCACTCAAAGAGTCCTTTTCTGGTTTTGAATGGAGTCTTCCAAATATCACTTTTTTGCAATTCTAACTTGATGATATCCACTACGTAAGTCTAACTTAGTGAAAAATTTAACAAATTTAAGCTAATCTAGCAAATCATCTATCCTTGGGAGTGGGTAACGATTTTTTACTATAATCTTGTTCAAAGCTCTCAAGTCCACACACATATGCCAAGTTCCATATTTCTTTGGAATCAACACTATTGGTGACCCACATGGTGAAGTGTTTGGTATTATGAATCCCTCATCCAAAAAGTCTTTAATTTGCCTCTTTATTTCAGCATTCTCCATGATATGCATGCGGTACATGCCTATGTTTAAAAGAGGACAATCTTGTTGCAACTAAATTTCATGTTGAATCTCCCTCATAGGAGGCAAACATGTTGGCTCCTAAAACATCTCATGATGTGCATCAACTACATCATATAAATCTGACTTTAACTTGGGATCACAATTTTCAAATGAATTATGATTCACATCAACCTTAGGCTTAACCATAAGAAGTACAAAACTCTTACTAGAATTCACTAGCCTTTTTACCTGTCCAACATTTACCATCGCAATGTTTGTCTTCTTGCGATGTGCTCTAACAATAAAATCCTTGCCATCTTTGAAAAGATGATACTTTTTCTCATGGAAATAGAACATAGATTTCCTCTCATATAAGTAAGGACTTCCCAAAACAATTCCTGATATATCAAGCGGAACAACATCTAATTAAACTGTATCAATGAAATGTGCAATAATTGCAAAATGCAATATGCATTTCTTTGAAACCTGTAAATTTGCATCCTTACAAATCCAACCAAGTGGATATGGTCTTGGATGTGGAATGGTTTCAAGAATTAGTAGCTTGACTAAGTCTTTAGAGATAAGGTTCACTTGTGACCCACTGTCAAACAATGTGTCAATTTTTGTACGTCTTGAAATAACCCTCACATGAAACAATTCAATTCTTTCCTCTTCATTTGGAGCTTATACATGACAGTTTGAAGTACTAGTACATGGTTTCGTTTCAGTAAATCTTCCCTTCATGTTCTTCAAACTCATGGTCTTAATTTTAGTTTCATCACCTAAATCATCACCTAAGTGTTGTTGTTTAGTTGTAGTAGCTGCAGTTTTTTGCTTTCCTTTGTTTTTGTTAAATTGGGTTCTCTTTTTAGGATGTAATTTCCAACAATTTTTCTCTTCATGGCCTTCTCTTGAATAGTGTTTACAAATCACTTTCTCTCCCTCTTTTTTAATAGATGCATTATTTTTTCCATTTCATTTTGAGGTTTTGTCTTTTTTTTCCCCTTGAAAGGCTTGTTTGTACCCTCTTCAAAAGCCTTTTTCCCTCTAGCCTCTAAATGTGTGGCTTGAACACAATCCTCATCTAGACTAGTAGGATTGAACATAAGGATAGTATGTCTAAGTTAGGTGTGTAAACCACCTATATATTTCATTAAAGTGCCTTGAATTTGAAAGTCTACCCCTAATAAGAGAGCTCTTCTCCTAAATTCTTGGGTGTATCCTGTACATTTTGTCCCTTAAGTTGTCTGAAATTTTGCCAATCCATGATAGCTTTTTGTAAATGAGCTAATGGATAAAATTCTTTTTTTATTGCAGTAGTGAAATCAGCCCATGATAAAATGATTTTACCATGTTTTTTAATCTCCTCCTTTGTTTTTTCTTCCCACCAAACAAGTGTTGCGCCTTCCATTCTCAAAGAAGCTAGTTGAATTTTGGTGTCGTCATCATGAAGGTTTTGGATTCTCAAGTAAACCTCCAACTACCTTATCCAATTGTCAAGTTTTTCTGCATTGACTTCACCATTAAACATTGGCAATTCAAAATTAACATCAAGTTTTAAAAATGGACTTTTAGTCGTTAACGACTGCCGAGATTGATTCATAGAAGTGAGATAAAAAATGTGAGGATGGTGGATCTCCATTTCCTCCATTACCCTTCTTGGATTTATCCTCATCATTATGGCCTCCTGACGATCCTTGTCCTTCCTTGTAAAGTTTGGATCCTTCTCCTTCTAGTCTTTCATTCCTTTCTTGATAAAGGACTCTCACCATTTCTATCAAATCAAGGAATGCTTTTCTAAACACCCTTTCTTCCTCTTTGGGATCAACTTCTTCATGGATTTCTCCTTCCCTTGAAGTCATGCTTATGGATTCTTTTGCTTCTCTTTGAGGTGAAATTTAAGGTAGAGATAATGGCACTCTTGCCCTCCTTGGCTAAGGATTGCTTTGAGCTCTCACCAATTGACCTTCTCCTCTCTTAAGCTTTAGCCTAGTAAGCATTAAAAACCATGAAAACAGTTAAACAACAATAGCGATGCTGAGTAAAAATCTAGCTCTAATACCAAATTGATCTTAATGGAATGTATTAGTTTTGTTGTGCTAAGTATCCAAATAATTATTAAAATGTGTGCAAAAGGTTCTCTGAAGTTTACAGGTGAAATAAATGGTTTTAGCTTAGTTAAAAAGATTTCTGTGTGAGGTTAAAGCATGTAAATTTCTTATAAAACATTGTATAGCAGTAAATAACAGAGAAATAAACTTCACATAGCACAATAATCAACAAATTTGACGAATCATTTCACCCCTCCTGGGCTACATCTGCTGGTCCAGCACCCAATGTCATGCCCCTCATATCTTATTGCTCAAAAATGGTAAGCACATGTGAAATAAGGCCTCAAATGGCTTTTCTCTCTGTAAAAAAAGCTTCAAAATGCTTGAATGAGCTAGGAATGACTATTTATTTGTAGTAAACAGTAAAAGGATGCCCAATACACTAACAACACCCTGGTGGCCCTCATGGCTCCTTGATCTTTCACGAAGCTAAACCTGCACAATATGACCTTTGATGGCTCTGACACCTATGCCAATGTGTTCAAAATTTTGATAATACCCAAAATTAACTATCCATGCATCAAAATTGGTTAAAAATCCAAGGAGTTATGGCCAAAACAATAATTTGCCCAATATCCCTTGAAAACCTCCTCCAAAACTGGAGGAACTCCAGTTAGCTCTTTCAAATTAAAATTTCTAACCAAATATGGTGGTGAGCTTCCAAATAGGTCGGAACCGTTAACGGTGAAATTAATTATTGGAGTGTCAGGGTCACATGGACCTCCACCCAAACTGCCTGCGAAACTATGGCTTATCCATCCGCTAACCTCAACATTTAATTTTTGAACGAGCGCTGACACATATCACAGTTTTCTTAACCGTTTGCAATTCCAGTGGGGTTAGGCCTTTAAGGCTACAATTATAGCACCTGGTTACAAATAGTCAGGGCTAGCCCTTAACCCTTTTCCGCCCTTTAAAAATTTAACACATAAATATGTTCGCAAAACCATAGAGGTTAGGAACTTGGTTGTAGGCGGGTCGTTCGGGTCTCCTTTCATGCGGAGCTCAAGTCTCAGGTTTGAATCGTGTAGACTCACAAAAACATTTCCACCAATTTCTCCTCAGCGCGGGTCCATGTGGCAGCCTTCGGGTAGGCCACGTGGCGCCTATGATTGGCCAATAAAACATATGAAAAATCAAATTTTAACATATATATATAATAAAAAATTTCATAAGGCAAACTGAGTCAAAGGTCAATTTTTGGAGTTTACTAGGCATTTTCAAACCTTTATAACTTCTGCATACGACCTCTGTTTTGTGAACTATTTGCGGCGCTAGAATCGTAGCAATGAGACCTTTCCAATCATTTAGATTGCAACAACTTCTGAGCAATTTCATTTTTGAGAATTTTTGAGCAATGGACATGACCTCCTGATCATTTTCCTTGCTATGTGCATGGCTTGTTTGGCTCATGCTATGTTGTGTCAAGGATAGTGTTGATGGGGTGGATGAGCATACTATGACAACTATGTGGTGGCTCACAGTTGATGTCAAAGCTCTATAACAACATATGGTTATTGGATGGTATGGTTCTTTATGGTTCTATAATGATTTCTCATGGTATTGCCCTCATTGTGACTCTTCATGTTTTGTGGCTTCTTCTCATCATGGATGCACTTCTTGGTCAACTATAGATTCGTGGGTGATGAAATTGAGTCCAATGGTACCTCCCTATGTACCGCATATTATCCCCCCTAGGTATACTACACCAATGTATTTCACTGTGGTTCATCTAGCTTAGTGGTGGCTCTCAATACCAATGGTTCTCCATGTAGCACTTCCATGTCTTCAAAAATCCTAATTTTTTGTTTTAAATGTCAATGGGTAACTCGGTTTTGTCACAATTTATTCATATTTACTTTGCCAAGCAGAGCTCCCACAATTTTTCTCTCTTCCATGTGTGTATGTACTCAAGGGTTATGATTTAATTTTGTCATCCAAACTGTTGAAAAGAACCCTTATATTCTTAAGACTCTCTATCTTTGTTATTGGTTTGGTTTCCCAGTGGGTAGACCAATAGTACACAAAAATATATCATGTAAAACTCTAATGCAGTAATAAAAAAACGAACTTCACACACAGAAAAAGAAAAAAAATATTTTAAATAAAGTTATAATTTAGTTAATTCTTATGATTTTTCAAGTTTTAGCAACTTTGAGATGTATGATGAAGTAAGTGTTTTGATTCTTGTTATATTATAAATTGATGCCTATTAACATTTTCCACCCATTTAATTTATATGACAATGCTATTTTTAGTGGTAGTTGAAATAGAGGGTTGAGATTTATTTCAAAAATAGTTATGCCATTTTTACTTTTCAATTTAATTTAAAAAGTATTATAAAATAAAATATGTATAAAATATTCATAAGTCATGGCACTAACCCATAGTATTGTAACAAAACCTATTTGTAGGCTAAGAATCTCCATAGTAAAATGAGGGTGAATCTCCATGGTAAAAAATCTTGTTGCATGTATGTGTTTTTTAATGTATTGGTTTATATATTAGTTTCTTTTTTACTTAATAATGCAAATAATTAAGTTATTTTTTATAATAAAAAAATTCTAATTTTGGATGAAAAGAACCATCAATTTAAATGAGTAAATATTTATTCTATTGATATGTAACTTTATTGTAATTGTTATTCATATAATGTTATATGTTTTGTAGTAAAACAAATATTTAATAATAATAATAATAATAATAGAATGCTGTTGCTAAAATCTTGAATAGTTTTACTTTTTTGGTGGGCATTTTTCCAGTGCCAACCTATAAAAAAGATCACAGTATAGGTGTAAAAAATAAGTGAGATATTTTCTGAAAGACAAAAATATCATGGTTAGAGTACTTTAATATTGATTTATCAACATGTACAAAAACTAGCCCTATCTAGTTTTGGACCAATCTCCTCCTATAAAGAAGCACACTCTCTTAATTATTAAGTCTACTCAAGTTATACAAATATATATACATACTTCAATAATCAAATGACTATGACTTACAGAACCTACCCTTATTTGTTTTTGGACCAATAACTTTCCATAAGGAAACACATGCTCTTAATTATTATGTTCACTCAAGTTATAGTAAATGGAGATCCCTTGTTCCACAAACAAGTGAATGTTATACAAAAATTTAATATTGGCTTAATCATAATTTTAACTTATATATAACATTTAAATAATAATTATTTTTCAAGGGTTGATCCAGGTGGATATTGGTGGCCACCCACCTATTCAACTTGGGGCCCCACCATTGTTTCTTTCAATTTTTCAATTTCCGTAATTGAAGCACAATTTACTATTTTTAGCAGTTTTTCAGGTCTTGAAATTTTGGAGTCATTTTGAGGCCATAAATGACGTATTTTGAGAAAGCTGGGAGAAATATGGGTCATAGATCCATGTTTCTCAAATTAAAAGTTGTAGTACCCATGTTCCTCACATCAAAAGTTGTATTCCTCGGATAGATCTTTCTAACGAGGTATTGTGTGTGTCAAATAGAGATTGTATGCCAAAGTTACGTCCCTAGGAAGTTGATGTACCAATTTACTTAAATGGGGCCCATAGTTTTGGACTAGTTGGAAACCTACCATGAGAAAAAGGACGAGGGAGAACTCTCTCTATTCTTGGTTGTATCCACTTGGAATTCTTTCTGAGATGCCATCAAGGAACAATATTATCCTGTGGAGATCTATGAGGACAAGTACATACAATGGACTACGCTGCGGCAGCAAAGGGATCAAGATGTGCATGAGCTGACGAATTTATTCCATACCCTGCTCACAAAGTTGGGTATCAAATATTCATAGAATAATTTGGTGCTAAAGTACCGCAGTTGTCTACACAGATAAATTCAAGAAGAAATGGAGTTCCATTCAATCTCCTTCTTTGATGCGACCTCTTGAGTATCACTTTACTTAGATTAATTAAAAATTCCAAAGCGAGAGAAGAGAGACTTGGATCTACGAATAAAAGAAAGGAAAAGTGCCCCCAAACTCTGGGAATGAGAAGGAAGAGCCAAGACATGGTAGCCCAAACCTTAATCACTTTGAAAAATAAAAACATTGAAGAAGAAGAGGACATGGGAAAGTGAACTAGGTTCATAGAGCTCACTCCCAACACAAATTGGGAATGTCGGGCCAAGTAGTCCCTCATGGCGAGATGAAGGTTGCAATGAGATGCATATCCAACTCTGAATTAGAGACAAGGTGAATAAATGGAAAACAAATTGTCGATCGACACCCAACACCATGCGTTGCCACCTGAAGATCAGAAGACCATAGATCAGGAGCATAAGTATCTCTTCCACTCCCAAATGGTGGTAAAGGGTTCCCCACTATAGTTCATTGTCGACAGTGGGAGCCAAAAGAACCTCATTTCAGCAGAGGTCGTGAAGTGGTTGGGCTTGCCGACCACAAAACACCCACAATCATACACCATCGGGTGGCTTCACCAAGGACCAGATCTCTACATTAACCAATAGTGTTGCCTTCCCTATAACAGCAATCCCTTCACAGATGAGTTATTATGTGACATTGCTCCTCTTGATGTTTGTGATGTATTATTAGGCCAACGATACTTGTGGAAGCGACATGTTATGTATGAGTCCAGACCTCACGTTTTTATTGTTACTATGGGAAATAAGTTTTACAGGATACCAAAGGTACCATCGCCTGCTACTATCTCTTTGGTTATTGAAAAATAATGCAGTAAGCTCATTTCCAAAATTGAGAAATTTGTTTTTCGATGATCTGCCCTCAGGGAAAGAAGAAGATCGTGGCCACGACTTCCAGACAAGGCTCCTTCGCACAACAACAACAAATGGACAAGGTCATGGAGGAGTACAGGGACATCTTCACCTCACCCACAAGGGCAACTCTACACTGTCAAGTCAAGAACCCCATTGATCTGACCCCAGGTCTGCCGCTGCACAATGGACCGATCTATCGACACTTTGTTATGGAGAACAATGAAATCAAGAGGCAGATTTAGGAGTTGTAGCAGAAAGGTCACATCCAGTCGAGTTCAACGCCCTGTAGGAGCTCGATCGTGTTGGTCTAGAAGAAGGATGAGACTTGGAGACTCTGTATTTACTATCAGGAAATGAACAAGATCACTGTCCGAAATAGGCACCCGATCCCACAGATTGATAACCTTATGGACCAACTCAAAGGGGAAAAATATTTCATCAAGATCAACTTGAAGTTCGGTATCACCAGGTACCAATCGAACCCTCCGATGTGTGGAAGACTCCATTCAAAGCCAAGGAGGGCCTTTTCGAATAGCTAGTCATGTTTTTTGGGTTGAACAATGCTCCCACAACCTTCATGAGGCCGATGGAAGACATATTGCATCCAGTCACCAACTCATTTGTAGTATTGTACTTGGATGAAATCATGATCTTCAGCCAGACTTGGGGAGAGCACCTCCACCGCATCTGACAGGTCCTCCAAACACTGCGGCAACACAAGTTGTGTCCCAATTTGGAGAAGTGCACTTTTGGAATGACCCAGATTCAGTATCTGGGATACATTATTTATGAGCGCGGGTGCATGTGGATCCAACCAATATCTAAGTAATTCAGGATAGGCCAGCCCCAACCACTCTAATAGAGCTTCACAACTTTTTGGGTCTTGCTAATTTCTACCACAGGTTCATGTTGGGATTCTCTCATATCACTTGGCCCTTGATTCAAGTCACTAAGGGAGGAAAGAAATAAAAATTATTTTGGTTGAAATCTCACTATTGACAAGAACCATTTGATTTCGATACATATGCCTCTGACTATAATATTGGTGCAATTTTTACTCAATAGGGGCATCTAGTGGTATATCACAGTGAGACATTTTCTGACACAGTCCGCAAGTATCCCAATTGCTGATACAAGATGTGTTCAATTTGCGGGCTTGTATTGTCGACCCGTCCACGGGGAAGAGCTTGATCATCCACATGAATACCGTTTGTAGTTCAGCATCTGAACCTGAGAGTTCTTGGTCAATTGCCATCAAAGTGGTCCACATATTTTTATGATTTCATTTAAATATCCAGAATTGTTCTAGATGTGACATATCATTTGCGGCGCGGTAGATATGATCATGGCACCCAATACCAGCGTTCTAAACTCTTACGGACATGATACTATTTGATTGGCCTCTTCTCTCTGAGGGAGATGCGAATTTGTACACATACAAGATTTTAGGATCATTGGTTCCTCAACACATTTTGGTGCGGCCTCTGGTCAATGTTGGACACCAAGCTCGCCAAGTCCACAACTTTCCACCCAAAAATTGATGGCTAGACATAGGTCGTTAACATGATGATCATACACATTCTGCGCATGTACAATTCAAAGCATCCACGCAAGTGGGATGAGATCCTTTCCCTATGTACAACACAGTTATAACCGGGCTCTCCACAGCTCAACCATCCACATCCCCTTTCAAGTGGGCTTGGGATTCCAGCCACTATGTCCCATTGATGTAGCCATGCCATTTGCGGCTACTCAGGTCGATTCGACTCATGTCCAGTGTGAAGCTGACAAGGCGAACAACTTCATTGAGCACATTCAACACATCCACCAACATGTGCATGATATATTTGACAGAGCCAATGCTAAATACAAGAAACGAAATGATCGACATCGAGTGCCACACAAATTCCAAGTGGGTGACAAAGTGTGGTTGCATTTACAGAAGGAGCGCCTCATTGGACCCCACTACAAGCTTCGCCCACTCTGATATGGGTCGTAATTCATCACCAAGGCTGTAGAGGCCAATTCCTTGGATCTCAACATTCCACCATACCTTTGTCTGCACCCTGTGTTCAATGTGGACCACCTTCGACCCTACTTCCCACCTCTTCTAGACACCTCTGACATTGCAGAACAACTCACACTAATAGATTTAAACCCAAACTACATGAAAAAATCCACCACAGTTGATATAATGGACATGAAAATAAAAAACACTTGCCAGCAGAGGATCCAATTATATCATGTTATCAAAGCTGGCTAACTCCTGCACCAAGGCAAGTGCTTCACCAAGGACCAAGTTCAGAAGAAGTTTCCTCATCTCATGGAGGAACTCAACGCAATGGGGACCATTGCTTCCTAAGGGGGGAGGAAATATCCTAGTGGATATTGATGGCCACCTTTATTCTGGGGCCCCACGTTGTTTCTTTCAATTTTTATTTTCTTAGTATTGCTTACATTTTATTATTTTTAGCAATTATTTCGAGTCTTGAACTTCAGAATGAATAGTTTTGTGACCTAAATGATGATTTTGGGAAAATAGAGGGCAACATCGGTCCATGGACCGATGTTGCCCATTCCAAATTTGTAGTCCTCGGATAGATCTTTCTAACGAGGTATGGTACGCGTCAAACGGAGATCGTATGCCAAAGTTACGCCCCTGGGAAGTTGAAACACCAATTTGCCCAAACGGGGCCCATAGTTTTGGCGCTTCATCTCCTAGGGTTAGGGTTTTGGCTGTTTAGGATTTCCCATTGTTTCTAAATGATAAATAGGCCCTCTAGCCTCATTGTAAATCATTTTAGAGGCCTGTAGCCGCCACATCTCTTCTCCGAGGAGATAAAGCTACGAGTGCCCTACCTAGTTTATTTCCATTTAGTTCTTTGATATTAATGAAATGAAGTGCTATATATGATTCATATTTGTGTTTATGGTTATATGTGTATTCTATTATGTTCCTACATAAATTCGGATCAGTGGTATCAGAGTACTCTACTCTTTCTCAATCTTTATTTGCATGTCCGAAACGAGGTCAGTGTATAAGGAGTTAGGGCTCTATCTGGTTGAACCTTTGCAAGATCAGCCTCGCAAAACCCAACGACCCCCCATGGGGGACGAAAATAAATATGATTGAGTAGGAGATCCTATTAAAATATCGCTCGAGGAGAACATTGAAAAACATAGGAACATGATGATGGATAACTTTGCCCAGATCCTTCAACGACTGCCAAATGATGGCGCGTCTATATCTAGCAACTGCTTTGGAGGTGCAAATCCTTTTAAGGTACACAAAAAATTTGACATTCCCATATTTGAGGTAAAAATAGATGCAGACGCCATAGATAGATGGTTGAATCTATTAGATGGATATTTCTCAATTCATGAATTTTCCAACTGGGAGAAGATTATTATTGCACTCCTTAAAGCCTTCCCCCATGTCTAGGACTGGTGGGAAACTACTATGAGAAAAAGGATGAGGGGGAACCCTATCTATTATCGGTCGTACCCACATGGAATTCTTTCCAAAACAGCATCAAGGAACAATATTATCCCATGGGCACCACGATGCATTGTTATGTCACCTGGTACACCTTTGTGTTCCTTCAAGAAAGTGTGCCTAGATGATTTGGGAAGCACACTACAGTTGGGTCATTGGGAGTTTCGAGGTCGAGAAAACAGTGGTAGTACTGCAGAATTATTTCTATTGGCCGAACCTTCGACAGGATGTCGGTAAGTACATCAGATCCTACATTGCTTATGTCATTGCAATATTGACCATCAAGAAGGAAGGCCTGTATACTCCGCTACCTACCCCTAGTCGACCTTGGGAATCCATTTCCATGGATTACATGTCAGGCCTTCCTTCTACTAAGCATGGAAACGAATATGTTTTCATGGTCATTGACAGATTCTCGAAGATGGCCATTATGGTGACCTGCAAGAAGAATGTCACAACAGAAGCCACTACTAAACACTTCTTTCAACGAGTGTGGGTGCACTTTGGGATCCCACAATATATCATCTCAGATCAGTACAATAGGTTCCTCAATAAATTTTGGTCCAGCCTCTGGTCAATGCTAGACACCAAGCTCACCAAGTCCACAACTTTCCATCCCCAAAATGATGGCCAGACAGAAGTCGTCAATAGGTTGATTGTACACATTCTACGCATGTACAATTCAAAGCATCCACACACATTGAATGAGAGAATTCCCTATGTATAGTACAGTTATAACCGGGCTCTCCACAACTCAACTGGACACAAACACTTTTAGGTGGGCTTGGGATTCCACAATAGCAATGAATATAACCATGCCTTCTGAGATAGTCAGCTAATTTGGCTCATTTCGGTCTGAAGGTATTAGGGTGAAAAATTCATTGAGTGCATTAGAAAATCATCAAGCGGGTTCGCGACGCCAGTAGACATGCTTAAGAATGACAATGACATGTCGACATCGGAGTGCTACCTTCCCAGGTGGGCAGCAAAGTGTAGCTACATTTGCGGAACGTGACTCGGCAAGTTTACCAAACGCGGGTTGTGCCCGGTCATAGATATGGGTCCTGCAGGTTAGATTTGTGCCGAACCGGTATTCCACCATTCTTGGTTTACCCAATGTTCAATGTGGGCGCGCAGACCTATTTCCCCCTCTCTTGGAGCCTCTGACATTGCAGAAAAATTCACACCAACAGAGTTAAACCCATACTGCATGGAACATGCCACTACAGTTCGTATCATGGACATGTAAATCAAGAACGATTGCCAGCAAAAGATCCAATTGTATCGGATTATCAAAGTTGGCCAACTGCTACCATTAGGGGAATTTTGGGGTCTAAAACAGGCCTCCTAAGGAAATTATAAAATAATAGAGGTAAAAATCAAATAAGATTTGATGACATCATCAAATTTTAGAGGGATAAAAGAAAAAACTATTTTTTCAACTCGTATTTTCAACTTATCTCCCAAAGTTTTTACTCAAATTTCGAGCTGGAGTACTCGTTGGATGAAAATTTTATTTCCTCATCCAAGGAGTACCCATGTTGCATACTTTTGATGAACACTGCTACTTGAAAAATGAGAAATACATGAAAAACATGATTGCAATCACATTTTTTCATGTATCTCTCATTTTTCACGTAGTAGAGCCCATTGAAAGTATGCTACATGGGTACTCCTTGGATGAGGAATTAAATTTTTCACAAAACAAGTACTCCTTCTTGAAATTTAGGTAAAAACTTTGGCATATATGTTGAAAAATTAGTTTTATTATTTTATTATTTTTTAATCTTTTTACCCTTTTACTTGAAAAATGGTGAATCATCCCCCATTGTTGACATAATCATCTTGAATCCTATTGGTTCTAATAAATAGGCCCTCGAGCCTCATTGTAATATAGTTAATAGGCATGTAGCCACCACATCTCTTCTCAAAGATAAGCTACTAGTTCCCTACCTAGTTTATTTCCATTCAGTTCTTTGATATTGATGAAATGAAGTGCTATTTCTGATGAATCTTTGTGTTTATGGTTATATGTTTATTCTATTTTGTTCCTACATAAATTCAGATCAGTGGTATCAGAGTAGTCTTCTCTTTCTCGATCCTTCTTTGCATGTCTGAAACGAGGTCAGGGTATAGGGAGTTAGGGCTCCATCTGGTTGAACCTTTGCAAGAACAGCCTCGCAAACCCTGACAACCCCCCATGGGGGACGAAAAGAAATATGAGGGAGCAAGAGATCCTATCAAAATATTGCTTGAGGAGGCCATTGAAATAAAAAGGAAGATGATGATGGATAAATTTTCCCAGATCCTTCAATGACTACCCATCAATGGCGCATCTACAGCTAGCAGCTACTTTGGAGGTGCAAATCCTTTTAAGGTACACGAAAATTTGACATTCCCATATTTGAGGGAAAAATAGATGCATATGCCGTAGATATATGGTTGAATCTATTAGATGGATATTTCTCGATTCATGACTTTTTCGACCAGGAGAACATTATTATTGCACTCCTCAAAGCCTTCCGTGTACAAATTTGGTGGAAGCCTCTTGTGAGAAAAAGGGCGGGGGAACCCTCTCCCATTCTTGGTCATACCACATGGATTTATTTTTGAAATGGCATCAAGGAACAATATTATCCCATAGGCACAATGGCATCGATCATGAAAGGAAGGCTGTTATGCAAGCTACCTACCCCTAGTCGACCAAGTCTCATCTCCATGGATTACATGTCAGGCCTTCCTTCTACTAAGCATGAAAATGACTATGTTTTCGTGGTCGTTGGCAGATTCTTGAAGATGGCCATTATGGCGACCTGCAAGAAGAATATCACAACAGAAGCCACTGCTAAACACTTCTTTCAACGAGTGTGGGTGCACTTTGGGATCCCACAGTCTATCATCTCAGATCAGGACAGTATGTTCCTTAGTACATTTTGGTGCAGCCTCTGGTCAATGCTGGACACCAAGCTCACCAATTCCACAACTTTCCATCCCCAAATTGATGGCCAGACATAAGTCGTCAATAGGTTGATCGTACACATTCTACGCATGTACAATTCAAAGAATCCACACACATTGGATGAGAGAATTCCCTATGTAAAATATAGTTATAACCAGGTTCTCCGCAACTCAACCGGCCACAACCCCTTTTAGATGGGCTTGGGATTCCAGCCAATATGTCCCATTGATATAGCCATGCCATTTACGGCTACTCAGGCCAATTTGGGTCATTTCCAGTCTGAATATGACAGGGTGAAAAACTTCGTTGAGTTCATTAAGCACATCTGCCAATAGGTTCATGAAATATTGGAAAAAGCATATGTTAAGAACAAGCAACGACATGATGAACATCGGGTGCTAAAAAACTTCCAGGTGGGCGACAATGTGTGGCTAAATTAGCAGAATGAATGACTTGCTGGACCCCACTGCAAGTTGTGCCCAGTCCGATATGGGTCATACACCATCACCAAGGTTGTAGGGGCCAATTAATTTGAGCTCAGTATTCCACCATTCCTTGGTCTGCACCCAATGTTCAATGTGGATTGCCTTTGAACCTACTTCCCCCTCTACTAGACAACTCTGACATTGCAGAACAATTCACACCAACAGATTTAAACCCATACTGCATGGAACATGCCACCACAGATCGTATCATGGACATGTAAATCAAGAATGATTGCCAGCAGAAGATCCAATTGTATTGGGTTGTCAAAGCTGGCCAATTGCTACGACCAAAGCAAGTGGTTCACGAGGGACCAAGTTCAGCATAAGTTTCCTCATCTCATGGAGGAAATCAATGCAAGGGGGACCATTGCTTCCTAAAGGGGGAGGAATGATCTAGGTGGATATTAGTGGCCACCCACCTATTTCACTTGAGGCCCCACCATTGTTTCTTTCAGTTTTTCATTTTTCTTAATTGTAGCACAATTTATTATTTTTAACAGTTTTTTCCAGTCCTGAACTTCTGGAGTCGCTTTGAGGCCATAAATGACGTTTTTTTGCGGAAAATGGAGTCCTCGAATAGATATGTCTCAAGAGGTATTGTGCGTGTCATATGAAGATCGTATGCCAAAGTTACGTGCCTGGATATTTGATGTACCACATGGTGAAGTGTTTGGTATTATGAATCCCTCATCCAAAAAGTCTTTAATTTGCCTCTTTATTTCAGCATTCTCCATGATATACATGCGGTACATGCCTATGTTTAAAAGAGGACAATCTTGTTGCAACTGAATTTCATGTTGAATCTCCCTCTTAGGAGGCAAACATGTTGGCTCCTAAAACATCTCATGATGTGCATCAACTACATCATATAAATCTGACTTTAACTTGGGATCACAATTTTCAAATGAATTATGATTCACATCAACCTTAGGCTTAACCATAAGAAGTACAAAACTCTTACTAGAATTCACTAGCCTTTTTACCTGTCCAACATTTACCATCGCAATGTTTGTCTTCTTGCGATGTGCTCTAACAATAAAATCCTTGCCATCTTTGAAAAGATGATACTTTTTCTCATGGAAATAGAAGATAGATTTCCTGTCATATAAGTAAGGACTTCCCAAAACAATTCCTGATATATCAAGCGGAACAACATCTAATTAAACTGTATCAATGAAATGTGCAGTAATTGCAAAATGCAATATGCATTTCTTTGAAACCTGTAAATTTGCATCCTTACAAATCCAACCAAGTGGATATGGTCTTGGATGTGGAATGGTTTCAAGAATTAGTAGCTTGACTAAGTCTTTAGAGATAAGGTTCACTTGTGACCCACTGTCAAACAATGTGTCAATTTTTGTATGTCTTGAAATAACCCTCACATGAAACAATTCAATTCTTTCCTCTTCATTTGGAGCTTGTACATGACAGTTTGAAGTACTAGTACATGGTTTCGTTTTAGTTAATCTTCCCTTCATGTTCTTCAAACCCATGGTCTTAATTTTAGTTTCGTCACCTGAATCATCACCTAAGTGTTGTTTTGTAGTAGTAGCTGCATATTTCTACTTCCCTTTGTTTTTGTTAAATTGGGTTCTCTTTTCAGGATGTAATTTCCAACAATATTTCTCTTCATGGACTTCTCTTGAAAAATGTTTACATACCACTTTCTCTCCCTCTTTTTTGACAGATGCATTATTTTCACCTTTTCCTTTTGAGGTTTTGTCTTTGTTTTTCCCCTTGAAAGGCTTGTTTCTACCCTCTTCAAAAGTGTTTTTCCTTTTAGTCTCTAAATGTGTGGCTTGAACACAAACCTCATCTAGACTAGTAGGATTGAACATAAGGATAGTATGTCTAAGGTAGCTGTGTAAACCACCTATATATTTCAAAAAGGTGTCTTGAATCTATAAATCTACCCCTAATAAGAGAGCTCTTCTCCTAAATTCTTGGGTGTAGTCTTGTACATTTTGTCCCTTACGTTGTCTGAAATTTTGCCAATTCATGATAGCTTTCTATAAATGAGCTAATGGGTAAAACTATTGTTTTATTGCAGTAATGAAATCATCCCATGATAAAATAAATCTTACCATGTTTTTTAATCTCCTCCTTTGTTTTGGCTTCCCACCAAACAAGTGTTGCGCCTTTCATTCTCAAAGAAGCTAGTTGAATTTTGGTGTCATCATCATGAAGGTTTTGGATTCTCAAATAAACCTCCAACTACCTTATCCAATTGTCAAGTTTTTCTACATTTACTTCACCATTAAACATTGGCAATTCAAACTTAACATCAAGTTTTAAAAAAGGACTTTTACCAGTGTTCTTTGACTTGCGAGATTGATTCACCGAAGTAGAGGAAGAGGATGAATGTGAGGATGGTGGATCTCCATTTCCTCCATTTCCTTTCTTTGACTTATCTTCATCTTTCTTTCCTCCTGAAGATCTCTCTCCTTCTTTGTGTAGTTTAGACCCTTCTCCTTCAAGTCTTTCATTCCTTTCTTGGTAGAGAATTCTCACCATTTCATTCATGTCTAGGAATGCCTTTCTGAACACCCTTTCTTCCTCTTTGTGAACAATGTCTTTAGGAATTTCTCCTCCTCCTGAAGTCATGCTTATGGCTTCTTCTGCTTCTCTTTGAGGTGAAATTGAAGGTGGAGATAATGGCACTCTTGCCCTCCTTGCTTGAGGATTACTTTGAGATCTCACCAATTGACCTTATCCTCTCTGAAGCTTTAGCCTAGTAAGCATTAAAAATATTGCAAACTGTTAAAACAACTTTTCACAATAACAATACTGAGAGTAAAAATCTAGCTCTAATACCAAATTGATCTGAATGGAATGTATTAGTTTTGTTGTGCTAAGTATCCAAATAATTATTAAAATGTGTGCATAAGGTTCTCTGAAGTTTACAGGTGAAATAAATGGTTTTAGCTTAGCTAAAAAGATTTCTGTGTGAGGTTAAAGCATGTAAATTTCTTATAAAACATTGTACAACAGTAAATAACAGAGAAATAAACTTCACATAGCACAATACTCAACAAATTTGACGAATCATTTCACCCCTCCTGGGCTACATCTACTGGTCCAGCTCCCAATGTCATGCCCCTCATATCTTATTGCTCAAAAATGGTAAGAACATGTGAAATAAGGCCTCAAATGGCTTTTCTCTCTATAAAAAAAGCTTCAAAATGCTTGAATGAGCTAGGAATGACTATTTATTTGTAGTAAACAGTAAAAGGATGCCCAATACACTAACAACACCCTGGTGGCCCTCATGGCTCCTTGATCTTTCACGAAGCTAAACCTGCACAATATGACCTTTGATGGCTCTGACACCTATGCCAATGTGTTCAAAATTTTGATAATACCCAAAATTAACTATCCATACATCAAAATTGGTCAAAAATCCAAGGAGTTATGGCCAAAACAATAATTTTCCCAATATCCCTTGAAAACCTCCTCCAAAACTGGAGGAACTCCAGTTAGCTCCTTCAAATTAAGAGTTCTCACCAAATATGGTGGTGAGCTTCCAAATATGTTGGAACCGTTAACGGTGAAATTAATTATTGGAGTGTCAGGGTCACATGGACCTCCACCCAAACTGCCTGCGAAACTATGGCTTATCCATCCGCTAACCTCAACATTTAATTTTTGAACGAGCACTGACACATATCACGGTTTTCTTAACCGTTTGCAATTCCAGTGGGGTTAGGCCTTTAAGGCTACAGTTATAGCACCTGGTTACAATAATCAGGGCTATCCCTTAACCCTTTTCCGCCCTTTAAAAATTTAACACATAAATATGTTCGCAAAACCATAGAGGTTAGGAACTTGGTTGTAGGCGGGTCGTTCGGGTCTCTTTTCATGCGGAGCTCAGGTCTCAGGTTTGAATCTTGTAGACTCACAAAAAAATTTCCACCAATTTCTCCTCAGCGCGGGTCCATGTGGCAGCCTTCGGGTAGGCCACGTGGCGCCTATGATTGGCCAATAAAACATATGAAATCAAATTTTAACATATATCTATATATATACTCTTATATATACTTCTCTCTCACTCCTTCTATATATATATATATATATATATATATATTATAAAAAAATTCATAAGTCAAACTGAGTCAAAGGTCAATTTTTGGAGTTTACTAGGCATTTTCAAACCTTTATAACTTCTGCATACGACCTCTGTTTTGTGAACTGTTTGCAGCGCTAGAATCGTAGCAATGAGACCTTTCCAATCATTTAGGTTGCAACAACTTCTGAGAAATTTCATTTTTGAGAATTTTTGAGCAATGGACATGATCTCCTGATCATTTTCCTTGCTATGTGCATGGCTTGTTTGGCTCATGCTATGTTGTGTCAAGGATAGTGTTGATGGGGTGGATGAGCATACTATGACAACTATGTGGTGGCTCACAGTTGATGTCAAAGCTCTATAACAACATATGGTTATTGGATGGTATGGTTCTTTATGGTTCTATAATGATTTCTCATGGTATTGCCCTCATTGTGACTCTTCATGTTTTGTGGCTTCTTCTCATCATGGATGCACTTCTTGGTCAACTATAGATTCGTGGGTGATGAAATTGAGTCCAATGGTACCTCCCTATGTATCGCATATTATCCCCCCTAGGTATACTACACCAATGTATTTCACTGTGGTTCATCTAGCTTAGTGGTGGCTCTCAATACCAATGGTTCTCCATGTAGCACTTCCATGTCTTCAAAAATCCTAATTTTTTGTTTTAAATGTCAATGGGTAACTCGGTTTTGTCACAATTTATTCATATTTACTTTGCCAAGCAGAGCTCCCACAATTTTTCTCTCTTCCATGTGTGTATGTACTCAAGGGTTATGATTTAATTTTGTCATCCAAACTGTTGAAAAGAACCCTTATATTCTTAAGACTCTCTATCTTTGTTATTGGTTTGGTTTCCCAGTGGGTAGACCAATAGTACACAAAAATATATCATGTAAAACTCTAATGCAGTAATAAAAAAACGAACTTCACACACAGAAAAAGAAAAAAAATATTTTAAATAAAGTTATAATTTAGTTAATTCTTATGATTTTTCAAGTTTTAGCAACTTTGAGATGTATGATGAAGTAAGTGTTTTGATTCTTGTTATATTATAAATTGATGCCTATTAACATTTTCCACCCATTTAATTTATATGACAATGCTATTTTTAGTGGTAGTTGAAATAGAGGGTTGAGATTTATTTCAAAAATAGTTATGCCATTTTTACTTTTCAATTTAATTTAAAAAGTATTATAAAATAAAATATGTATAAAATATTCATAATTCATGGCACTAACCCATAGTATTGTAACAAAACCTATTTGTAGGCTAAGAATCTCCATAGCAAAATGAGGGTGAATCTCCATGGTAAAAAATCTTGTTGCATGTATGTGTTTTTTAATGTATTGGTTTATATATTAGTTTCTTTTTTACTTAATAATACAAATAATTAAGTTATTTTTTATAATAAAAAAATTCTAATTTTGGATGAAAAGAACCATCAATTTAAATGAGTAAATATTTATTCTATTGATATGTAACTTTATTGTAATTGTTATTCATATAATGTTATATGTTTTGTAGTAAAACAAATATTTAATAATAATAATAATAATAATAGAATGCTGTTGCTAAAATCTTGAATAGTTTTACTTTTTTGGTGGGCATTTTTCCAGTGCCAACCTATAAAAAAGATCACAGTATAGGTGTAAAAAATAAGTGAGATATTTTCTGAAAGACAAAAATATCATGGTTAGAGTACTTTAATATTGATTTATCAACATGTACAAAAACTAGCCCTATCTAGTTTTGGACCAATCTCCTCCTATAAAGAAGCACACTCTCTTAATTATTAAGTCTACTCAAGTTATACAAATATATATACATACTTTAATAATCAAATGACTATGTAAACGTAAACGAAGATCCCTTGTTACATGAACAAGGGAATATTATACACCATTATAATGTCTGGCTTAACCATAATTTTAATTTATATATAAAAAAATTAAATAATATTTTTTTATCAACACTTACAAAACCTACCCTTATTTGTTTTTGGACCAATAACTTTCCATAAGGAAACACATGCTCTTAATTATTATGTCCAATCAAGTTATAGTAAATGGAGATCCCTTGTTCCACAAACAAGTGAATGTTATACAAAAATTTAATATTGGCTTAATCATAATTTTAACTTATATATAACATTTAAATAATAATTATTTTTCAAGGGTTGATCCAGGTGGATATTGGTGGCCACCCACCTATTCAACTTGGGGCCCCACCATTGTTTCTTTCAATTTTTCAATTTCCGTAATTGAAGCACAATTTACTATTTTTAGCAGTTTTTCAGGTCTTGAAATTTTGGAGTCATTTTGAGGCCATAAATGACGTATTTTGAGAAAGCTGGGAGAAATATGGGTCATAGATCCATGTTTCTCAAATTAAAAGTTGTAGTACCCATGTTCCTCACATCAAAAGTTGTATTCCTCGGATAGATCTTTCTAACGAGGTATTGTGTGTGTCAAATAGAGATTGTATGCCAAAGTTACGTCCCTAGGAAGTTGATGTACCAATTTACTTAAATGGGGCCCATAGTTTTGGACTAGTTGGAAACCTACCATGAGAAAAAGGACGAGGGAGAACTCTCTCTATTCTTGGTTGTATCCACTTGGAATTCTTTCTGAGATGCCATCAAGGAACAATATTATCCTGTGGAGATCTATGAGGACAAGTACATACAATGGACTACGCTGCGGCAGCAAAGGGATCAAGATGTGCATGAGCTGACGAATTTATTCCATACCCTGCTCACAAAGTTGGGTATCAAATATTCATAGAATAATTTGGTGCTAAAGTACCGCAGTTGTCTACACAGATAAATTCAAGAAGAAATGGAGTTCCTCGAAATCTCCTTGCTGGTACGACATACTGGTATGCTGCCAAGATTGAGTAAAAATTCAAACAGAAGAAGAGAGACTTTGGATTTACGAATAAAAAGAAAGGGAAAAGTGCCCCCAAACTACAGAATAAAGGAAAGAGCCAAGGCATGGTAGCCCAAGACAACATGCCAAATCTGCAAGAAAATAAAAACACTGCGAAGAAGAAGAAGGACATGGGAAAGTGGTGTGAGTTCCATAAGAGCTCCACTCACAACACAAGTGAGTGTCGAGCCAAGTAGTTACTCGTGGCTGAGATGAAGGTTTTTGAATGAGATGCATACTCCAACTCTGAATTAGAACCCAACAAGGTGAATGAAAATGGAAAGAAATTTATCGATGCGGAGCCCAACGCCATCGTTGCCACCACGAAGATCCAGAAGGAGGAACCATAGATATAGAGGAGCATAAGTATCTCTTCCACTCCCAGATGTTGGTAAAGGGTTCCCCGCTACAGTTAATTATTGATAGTGGGAGCGAAACGAACCTCATTTTAGCATAGTTCATGAAGCGGTTATGCTTACTGACCACAAAACACCCATAATCATAAACCATCGTGTGGCTTTACTGAGGATGAGATCTCCATGTCAGCCAGTAGTGCCACCTTCCCCACAACATCAAGCCCTTCACGAATGAGGTATTATGGGACATTGCTCCTCTTGATGTTTGTGATGTATTATTAGGCCAACGATACTTGTGGAAGCGACATGTTATGTATGAGTCCAGACCTCACGTTTTTATTGTTACTATGGGAAATAAGTTTTACAGGATACCAAAGGTACCATCGCCTGCTACTATCTCTTTGGTTATTGAAAAATAATGCAGTAAGCTCATTTCCAAAATTGAGAAATTTGTTTTTTGATGATCTGCCCTCAGGGAAAGAAGAAGATCGTGGCCACGACTTCCAGACAGGGCTCCTTCGCACAACAAAAACAAATGGACAAGGTCATGGAGGAGTACAGGGACATCTTCACCTCACCCACAAGGGCAACTCTACACTGTCAAGTCAAGAACCCCATTGATCTGACCCCAGGTGTGCCGCTGCACAATGGACCGATCTATCGACACTTTGTTATGGAGAACAATGAAATCAAGAGGCAGATTTAGGAGTTGTAGCGGAAAGGTCACATCCAGTCAAGTTCAACGCCCTGTGGGAGCCCGATCATGTTGGTCTAGAAGAAGGATGAGACTTGGAGACTCTGTATTTACTATCGGGAAATGAACAAGATCACTGTCCGAAATAGGCACCCGATCCCACGGATTGATAACCTTATGGACCAACTCAAAGGGGAAAAATATTTCATCAAGATCAACTTGAAGTTCGGTATCACCAGGTACCAATCGAACCCTCCGATGTGTGGAAGACTCCATTCAAAGCCAAGGAGGGCCTTTTCGAATAGCTAGTCATGCTTTTTGGGTTGAACAATGCTCCCACAACCTTCATGAGGCCGATGGAAGACATATTGCATCCAGTCACCAACTCATTTGTAGTATTGTACTTGGATGAAATCATGATCTTCAGCCAGACTTGGGGAGAGCACCTCCACCGCATCTGACAGGTCCTCCAAACACTGCGGCAACACAAGTTGTGTCCCAATTTGGAGAAGTGCACTTTTGGAATGACCCAGGTTTAGTATCTGGGATACATTATTTATGAGCGTGGGTGCATGTGGATCCAACCAATATCTAAGTAATTCAGGATAGGCCAGCCCCAACCACTCTAATAGAGCTTCACAACTTTTAGGGTCTTGCTAATTTCTACCACAGGTTCATGTTGGGATTCTCTCATATCACTTGGCCCTTGATTCAAGTCACTAAGGGAGGAAAAAAAGAAAAATTATTTTGGTTGAAATCTCACTATTGACAAGAACCATTTGATTTCGATACATATGCCTCTGACTATAATATTGGTGCAATTTTTACTCAATAGGGGCATCTAGTGGTATATCACAGTGAGACATTTTCTGACACAGTCCGCAAGTATCCCAATTATGACAAAGATATGTGTTCCATTTTGCAGGCTTGCTGACAATGGAAGCATTACATTTTGGGGAAGGAAACGATCATCCACATAGACCACCGATCCCTGTAGTTCATACAGACACAATGGAAGTTGCAAAACAATTGCCATCAAAAGTGGTCCACATATTTGCAACAGTTTCATTTAAATATCAAGTACAAGATGGCGAGAACCAATACTGTTGCAGACTGCCTCAGCCGACCACTGATCATGGCACTAACCACCGTTCTAAACTCTTGTGGACATGATACTTCTGATTGGCCTCTTCTCTACAAGGGAGATCTGGAATTTGGCCACACATACAAGATTTTAGGACAACAGGTTCCTCAACACATTTTGGTGCGGCCTCTGGTCAATGTTGGACACCAAGCTCGCCAAGTCCACAACTTTCCACCCAAAAATTGATGGCTAGACATAGGTCGTTAACATGATGATCATACACATTCTGCGCATGTACAATTCAAAGCATCCACGCAAGTGGGATGAGATCCTTCCCTATGTACAACACAGTTATAACCGGGCTCTCCACAGCTCAACCATCCACATCCCCTTTCAAGTGGGCTTGGGATTCCAGCCACTATGTCCCATTGATGTAGCCATGCCATTTGCGGCTACTCAGGTCGATTCGACTCATGTCCAGTGTGAAGCTGACAAGGCGAACAACTTCATTGAGCACATTCAACACATCCACCAACATGTGCATGATATATTTGACAGAGCCAATGATAAATACAAGAAACGAAATGATCGACATCGAGTGCCACACAAATTCCAAGTGGGTGACAAAGTGTGGCTGCATTTACAGAAGGAGCGCCTCATTGGACCCCACTACAAGCTTCGCCCACTCTGATATGGGTCGTAATTCATCACCAAGGCTGTAGAGGCCAATTCCTTGGAGCTCAACATTCCACCATACCTTTGTCTGCACCCTTTGTTCAATGTGGACCGCCTTCCACCCTACTTCCCACCTCTTCTAGACACCTCTAACATTGCAGAACAACTCACACCAATAGATTTAAACCCAAACTACATGAAAAAATCCACCACAATTGATATAATGGACATGAAAATAAAAAACACTTGCCAGCAGAGGATCCAACTATATCATGTTATCAAAGCTGGCTAACTCTTGCACCAAGGCAAGTGCTTCACCAAAGACCAAGTTCAGCAGAAGTTTCCTCATCTCATGGAGGAACTCAACGCAATGGGGACCATTTCTTCCTAAGGGGGGAGGAAATATCCAAGTGGATATTGATGGGCACCCGCCTATTCCACTTGGGGCCCCACTGTTGTTTCTTTCAATTTTTTAGTTTCTTAATTGTAGCACATTTTACTATTTTTAGCAATTATTTCGAGTCTTGAACTTCCAAAGTAGTTTTGTGACCCTAAATGATTTTTTTTGGAAAAACTAGGGGCAAAATGGGTCTTTGACAAGTGTTTATCACATCAAAATTTGTATTCCTCTAATAGAATTTTCTAACAAGGTATTGTGTGTGTCAAACGGAGATCACATGCCAAAGTCACATCCTTGGGAAGTTGATGTACCAATTTACCCAAACAGGGCCCATAGTTTTGGTGCTTCATCTCCTAGGGTTAGGTTTTTGGATTTTTAGGGTTTTCCATTCTTTCTCAATAATAAATAGGCCCTCTAGCCTCATTGAAAGATAGTTCATAGGCCTATAGCCACCACATCTTTTCTCAGAGATAAGCTACCAGTGCCCTACCTAGTTTATTTCCATTCAGTTCTTTGATATTAATGAAATGAAGTGCTATATATGATTCATATTTGTGTTTATGGTTATATGTGTATTCTATTATGTTCCTACATAAATTCGGATCAGTGGTATCAGAGTACTCTGCTCTTTCTCAATATTTATTTGCATGTCTGAAACGAGGTCAGTGTATAAGGAGTTAGGGCTCTATCTGGTTGAACCTTTACAAGATCAGCCTCGCAAAACCCAACGACCCCCCATGGGGGACGAAAAGAAATATGATTGAGTAGGAGATCCTATTAAAATATTGCTCGAGGAGACCATTGAAAAACATAGGAGCATGATGATGGATAACTTTGCCCAGATCCTTCAACGACTGCCCAATGATGGCGCGTCTACATCTAGCTACTGCTTTGGAGGTGAAAATCCTTTTAAGGTACACAAAAAATTTGACATTCCCATATTTGAGGTAAAAATAGATGCAGACGCCATAGATAGATGGTTGAATCTATTAGATGGATATTTCTTAATTCATGAATTTTCCAACTGGGAGAAGATTATTATTGCACTCCTTAAAGCCTTCCCCCATGTCTAGGACTGGTGGGAAACTACTATGAGAAAAAGGATGAGGGGGAACCCTATCTATTATCGGTCATACCCACATGGAATTCTTTCCAAAACAGCATCAAGGAACAATATTATCCCATGGGCACCACAATGCATTGTTATGTCACCTGGTACACCTTTGTGTTCCTTCAAGAAAGTGTGCCTAGATGATTTGGGAAGCACACTACAGTTGGGTCATTGGGAGTTTCGAGGTCGAGAAAACAGTGGTAGTACTGCAGAATTATTTCTATTGGCCGAACCTTCAACAGGATGTCGGTAAGTACATCAGATCCTACATTGCTTATGTCATTGCAATATTGACCATCAAGAAGGAAGGCATGTATACTCCGCTACCTACCCCTAGTCGACCTTGGGAATCCATCTCCATGGATTACATGTCAGGCCTTCCTTCTACTAAGCATGGAAACAAATATGTTTTCATGGTCATTGACAGATTCTCGAAGATGGCCATTATGGTGACCTGCAAGAAGAATGTCACAACAGAAGCCACTACTAAACACTTCTTTCAACGAGTGTGGGTGCACTTTGGGATCCCACAATATATCATCTCAGATCAGTACAATAGGTTCCTCATTAAATTTTGGTCCAGCCTCTGGTCAATGCTAGACACCAAGCTCACCAAGTCCACAACTTTCCATCCCCAAAATGATGGCCAGACAGAAGTTGTCAATAGGTTGATTGTACACATTCTATGCATGTACAATTCAAAGCATCCACACACATTGAATGAGAGAATTCCCTATGTATAGTACAGTTATAACCAGGCTCTCCACAACTCAACTGGACACAAACACTTTTAGGTGGGCTTGGGATTCCAGCCAATATGTCCCATTGATATAACCATGCCCTTTACAGATAGTCAGGCTGATTTGGCTCATTTCCAGTCTGAAGATGACAGGGTGAAAAAATTCATTGAGTGCATTAAGAAAATCATCCAACAGGTTCATGACATATTGGAAAAAGCATATGCTTAGAACAAGCAATGACATGATCAACATCCGGTGCCACACAACTTCCATGTGGGCGACAAAGTGTGGCTACATTTGCAGATGAGTGACTCGCTGGACCCCACTGTAAGTTGTGCCCAGTCCGATATGGGTCATACACCATCACCAAGGTTGTAGGGGCCAATTACTTCGAGCTCAGTATTCCACCATTCCTTGGTCTGCACCCAATGTTCAATGTGGACCGCCTTTGAACCTACTTTCCCCTCTACTAGACACCTCTGACATTGCAGAAAAATTCACACCAACAGAGTTAAACCCATACTGCATGGAACATGCCACTACAGTTCGTATCATGGACATGTAAATCAAGAACGATTGCCAGCAAAAGATCCAATTGTATCGGATTATCAAAGTTGGCCAACTGCTACCATTAGGGGAATTTTGGGGTCTAAAACAGGCCTCCTAAGGAAATTATAAAATAATAGAGGTAAAAATCAAATAAGATTTGATGACATCATCAAATTTTAGAGGGATAAAAGAAAAAACTATTTTTTCAACTCGTATTTTCAACTTATCTCCCAAAGTTTTTACTCAAATTTCGAGCTGGAGTACTCGTTGGATGAAAATTTTGAATTCCTCATCAAGGAGTATACCCATATTACACTGCTACGATGAACTGCGCTGCACTTGGAAAAATGAAATACATGAAAACATGATTGCAATCACATTTTTTCATTAATCTCTCCTTTTCGATAGTAAACCCATTGAAAGTATGCTACATGAAATTATAAGCGTACTCATACGTATGGAGCAATCCATGGACTGGCATATGTGAAAATTAGTTTTATTATTTTATTATTTTAATCTTCTTACCCTTTTACTTGAAAAATGGTGAATCATCCCCCATTGTTGACATAATCATCTTGAATCCTATTGGTTCTAATAAATAGGCCCTCGAGCCTCATTGTAATATAGTTAATAGGCATGTAGCCACCACATCTCTTCTCAAAGATAAGCTACTAGTTCCCTACCTAGTTTATTTCCATTGAGTTATTTGATATTGATGAAATGAAGTGCTATTTCTGATGAATCTTTGTGTTTATGGTTATATGTTTATTCTATTCTGTTCCTACATAAATTCAGATCAGTGGTATCAGAGTAGTCTTCTCTTTCTCGATCCTTCTTTGCATGTCTGAAACGAGGTCAAGGTATAAGGAGTTAGGGCTCCATCTGGTTGAACCTTTGCAAGAACAGCCTCGCAAACCCTGACAACCCCCCATGGGGGACGAAAATAAATATTTGGGAGCAGGAGATCCTATCAAAATATTGCTTGAGGAGGCCATTGAAAAAAAAAGGAAGATGATGATGGATAAATTTTCCCAAATCCTTCAATGACTACCCATCAATGGCGCATCTACATCTAGCAGCTACTTTGGAGGTGCAAATCCTTTTAAGGTACACGAAAATTTGACATTCCCATATTTGAGGGAAAAATAGATGCATATGCCGTAGATATATGGTTGAATCTATTAGATGGATATTTCTTGATTCATGACTTTTTCGACCAGGAGAACATTATTATTGCACTCCTCAAAGCCTCCCCCGATGTCTAGGACTGGTAGGAAACTACTGCGAGAAAAAGGACAGGGGGGAACCCTCTCTATTCTTGGTCATACCCACATGGAGTTATTTTTGAAATGGCATCAAGGAACAATATTATCCCATGGGCACCATTGAAAAACCGATCATCAAGAAGGAAGGCCTGTATACTCCGCTACCTACCCCTAGTCGACCTTGGGAATCCATCTCCATGGATTACATGTCAGGCCTTCCTTCTACTAAGCATGAAAATGACTATGTTTTCGTAGTCGTTGGCAGATTCTTGAAGATGGCCATTATGGCGACCTGCAAGAAGAATATCACAACAGAAGCCACTGCTAAACACTTCTTTCAATGAGTGTGGGCGCACTTTGGGATCCCACAGTCTATCATCTCATATCAGGACAGTATGTTCCTTAGCACATTTTGGTGCAGCCTCTGGTCAATGCTGGACACCAAGCTCACCAATTCCACAACTTTCCATCCCCAAATTGATGGCCAGACATAAGTCGTCAATAGGTTGATCGTACACATTCTGCGCATGTACAATTCAAAGAATCCACACACATTGGATGAGAGAATTCCCTATGTAAAATACAGTTATAACCAGGTTCTCCACAACTCAACCGGCCACAACCCCTTTTAGATGGGCTTGGGATTCCAGCCAATATGTCCCATTGATATAGCCATGCCATTTACGGCTACTCAGGCCAATTTGGGTCATTTCCAGTCTGAATATGACAGGGTGAAAAACTTCGTTGAGTTCATTAAGCACATCTGCCAATAGTTTCATGACATATTGGACAAAGCATATGTTAAGAACAAGCAACGACATGATGAACATCGGGTGCTACACAACTTCCAGGTGGGCGACAATGTGTGGCTAAATTAGCAGAATGAATGACTTGCTGGACCCCACTGCAAGCTGTGCCCAGTCCGATATGGGTCATACACCATCACCAAGGTTGTAGGGGCCAATTAATTTGAGCTCAGTATTCCACCATTCCTTGGTCTGCACCCAATGTTCAATGTGGATTGCCTTTGAACCTACTTCCCCCTCTACTAGACAACTCTGACATTGCAGAACAATTCACACCAACAGATTTAAACCCATACTGCATGGAACATGCCACCACAGATCGTATCATGGACATGTAAATCAAGAACGATTGCCAGCAGAAGATCCAATTGTATCGGGTTGTCAAAGCTGGCCAATTGCTGCGACCAAAGCAAGTGGTTCACGAGGGACCAAGTTCAGCATAAGTTTCCTCATCTCATGGAGGAAATCAATGCAAGGGGGACCATTGCTTCCTAAAGGTGGAGGAATGATCTAGGTGGATATTAGTGGCCACCCACCTATTTCACTTGAGGCCCCACCATTGTTTCTTTCAGTTTTTCATTTTTCTTAATTGTAGCACAATTTATTATTTTTAACAGTTTTTTCCGGTCCTGAACTTCTGGAGTCGCTTTGAGGCCATAAATGACGTTTTTTTGGGGAAAATGGAGTCCTCGGATAGATATGTCTCAAGAGGTATTGTGCGTGTCACATGAAGATCGTATGCCAAAGTTACGTGCCTGGATATTTGAT